>MU399818.1:0-391627 GCA_022578945.1 Hypoxylon fuscum | reverse complement strand
ATTATTTTTATAAAATATATAAATATAATTAATTTAATTTTAAATTTAAATATTATATTTAAAAATAAAAATTTTTAAAAATATTAATTTAAAAAAAAATTTATAAAAAATTTAAATTAAAATTATATATATTTTAAAAAAAATTAAATTAATAATAAAATTATTATATATTAATTAAAAAAAATTTTATTTTATAAATTAATTTATTTTTTAAAAAATTTAATTAATATTAATTTTTAATTTTAAATAATTATAAAAATTATATTTTAATAAATTTTTTAAATTTTTATTTTATAAATTTATTTTTAAATTTTTTTAATTTTTTTTAATAAATAATTATAATTAATATTAAATTAAAAAATAAATTTATAAAAATTTATTATTTTAATAAAATAAAATTATATTATTTATTAATTTATATTTTTTATAATTTTTAATTTTTAAATAATAATTTTTTTAATATTTTAAAAAAAATTTATTATAAATATTTAAATAATTTAATTAAATAAATTAATTTTATATTTATTAATAAATTTTATTTTATTTTATATTATAATAAATTTTATTATAAAAATTTTATTAAAAAAATTATTTAATTAATTTAAAAAATTATAAATAAATAATTAATTAATAAAATTAAAATTTTTTTTTATTTAAAAATTTAAATAATTTAAAAAAATTAAAAAAAATTAAAAAAATTAATAAATTTTTTTTTAATAATAAAATAATTAATAATTTAAAATATTATTTAAAATTATTTATAATAAATTATTTATTATTTATATTATTTTAAAATTTATATTTAAAAAATTTAAAATTATAAAATTAAATTATTTAAAATTAAATTAATAATTATAATAAAAAAATTATATAAAAAATTTTTTAATTTTAATATTAAATTTATAAAAATTAAAAAAATATTTTTAAATAATAAAAATTTTAATTTTAATAAATTAAATATAATAATAAAAAAATTAAATAAAAATATTAATAATAATAAAAAATTAAAAATTAATAATAAAATTAATAAAATTAATATAATTAATAAAATTATTTTATAATTAAAAATAATTTAATTAAAAAAAATAATTTAAATATTAATTAAATATATTTATTAATTATAAAAAAAATTTTAAATAAAAATTATTTTTATAATTTTATAATTTTATTTATATTATTTATAATAAATTAAAATAAATATATTTTTTAATAAAATAAATAACCCGAAAAAGGTTTAGCCCGAAAGTGGGTTCCCCATGGTATTAGAATTGCGTGTGTAAATCAAATCACCCTTATTTAACCCATTTATTTTAAACGCCCTTTGTTCATCTGTGATCCATATATCTCAAGCCTCTTGACGTCAGTGGCCGTCAGAGATCCCTTGGCTTGAAAGACGGCATCTCATAGGGTAGGCTACTAGGCTTACGATACCCATTTCTCGTACCTACCTACATCTTCTCCCCTCCCGTAGATTCCGGGTTTCTCAATCGATTCCGCAAGTGGTCATCGAGAAGGATAGCTCACCGTCCAAACCAAAATGAGATATTCCACTGCGCTGTTGCCCTTAGTGGCAACGGCCACGGCCATCGTCATTCCCGACGATGCCACCGCCAAGCAGCTCATCTTCGAAACGAAGCAGAAGGCGGAAAAGACGGTGTCTTCGTGGTGGGACAACCTACCCACCGTCGACGACATCTTCTCGTCCGTCGAGAAGCAGGCCAGCAAGCTAGGGAGCCTGGTGCCCGACGTCGAGTACGACATCTCCGAGCTGCCGGACTTTCTCTCTCCATCCGACTACAGCAGCAGCAGCAGCAGCAGCAGCAAGCCGCCAGGCCACGGACACCACTGGCCGCCCCGCAGCACGAACCTGACCATCTACGAGGCGATCCAGGCCTCCAACTACACCAAGAAGTTCGCGGCGCTGGTCGACGACTTCCCGGACATCGTCCAGAAGCTGAACAGCACGTCGGCCGGCAACGTCACGGCCCTAATCCCCACGGACCACGCCTTCGAGAAGATCCCCCACCACGGCAAGGGTCACAAGGGCCACAAGCCCCCCAAGGAGTTCATCGAGAAGATCCTCGAGTACCACGTGCTCCCAGGCTTGTACCCCGCGGGCCGCGTGCTCGCGCATCACACGCTGCCGACGGCGCTCGAGGAAGAGGCGCTGGGTGGACGGCCGCAGAGAGTGCGTGTTAGCGTGGGCTTGTTCGGTCTCAAGTTGAACTTTTACAGCAAGGTCGTTTTTGCCAACCTAGTACGTTCCCCTTTTCTTACTATCCCAGTCACTAGGTAATACCGTAGAATATGCTCACATGTCCCACGTCTAGTTCACCAAGAACGGCGTCCTCCACGGCATCGACAGCATCCTGGTGCCCCCTCCGCCCGTCGAGCGCGTGATCTCGCTGTTCCCGTCCAAGTTCTCGACGCTGTCGCTCGCGGCCGAGAAGACGGGGTTCACGCACCACCACGCCAAGCACCTCTCTTCTTCCCCCTCCGACACGGACGAGGGCCACCTCACGGGGCTGACGCTGTTCGCGCCCACGAACCGCGCCTTCCAGAAGCTGGGCCCGCGCGCCAACGCCTTCCTCTTCAACACGCCCAAGGGCCTGCACTTCCTCAAGGCGCTGCTCGCGTACCACGTCGTCGCCAACGAGACCCTGTACTCGGACGCGTACTACGGCAAGAAGAAGGAGTCGGACGGCGACGAGGACGGGGCGGAGGAGGGCAGCAAGGGCGCCAAGCACCTGCACCTCGACCTGCCCACGCTGCTGGACGACAAGCACATCGCCGTCGACATCGACCGCTGGTTCGGCTTCATCAAGATCAAGCTCAACGGCCACGTGGCCGTGGCCATCCAGGACGGCCTGGCCAGGGACGGCGTGGTCCAGGTCCTCGACTCGGTGCTGATCCCGCCGCACCCCCACAAGGGCTTCTGGAACGACGAGGTCGACGGCGAGATCGACGTCCAGGAGCTGGTGGAGCGGCTGCAACCGTACGTGGAAAATGAGAAGGAGAAGGAGGTCGAGGTTGGTGAGCTGTGAGTTATGAGCCGTGAGCTATGGAAAGTGGGTGGATGATATATTGCGGCTAAAGCTGGCTGCGTTTTACGACGGATATGACGGGTTTTGGTTGGGATATCTTGGGTATGGGAGAGAATTGTGAATGAACAGGTCTTGGATAAGGGGTTTCGTCAGTTGCGAAACACCACTCGAATTCTCAAACACGAAAAGGGAAGACATGTTAGAGTATAGGGGGTATATGCTAGAGAAAAGCATCATTCATTTAGTTCAGATTCAGATTCTGCATTCAGGTCTAGGCTGGGTTGGTCGGTCGAGCATTGCATCTCAATAAGAAAAGGGCAGTAGATACAAACAACAGACAGCATCGAATACCACGTCTCGCATTTTACCTTCCTCATTGTTTTCATGTTGCGCGGGCACTGTATATAATCACAGCCCCCGCGGTGGCGGACCACCAAACCCGGCAGCAAGCCGAACCGGGCCCTTAACCTGCGGCTGCTGCTGCTGCTGCTGTTGCCATCCCCCTTGGAAAGCGTCCACGAGCCTGATACCCCCGCGCACATCCACGGCGCCCCATCGCTGCTCTCTGCTCTTCCTCGTCCATCTCCTATCCTGATGTAGCGTCTTATTTCCCCCTTTCTCTTTCCCTTTGCCTATGCCCTTGTCACCGTCCTTATTGCGATCCTGCTGCCACTCCCACACCCCCAGCTCATCCAGCAGCACTTCCACCACCCAGCAGTACCGAACCTCGTGGAAGCCCGTAGCGGCCGACGCCGGTGCGAACAGCGCCTCGGCGTCGGCTTTTGCGCGCGGTACGCGGGTGCACAGTAGATGCAGATCCAGGAACTGCGCGAAGGTGGCGCCGAAGGCGGGCTTGTTTCTCCGGTTCCCCCCACCGGTTCCACCGCCGCCAGGTGGCGCAGAGTTGAATATAGAGCGGAGCGTAGGCTCTAGGGGGCGGTTCTTTGCCGCCGTTGCTGGAGTGGCATTGGGGTTGGTATTGGCACTTGGAGCTGTAGTAGTAGCTGTGGAGGTGGCGGTGGTCGTCGTAGTGTTGAGAAGCATGACGAGCGGCCCCGCCTCAGTGCGCACCAAGTACCGTAGGTGCGAGGACAGGAGCTGCAGTGTGGTGTGCGCGGAGGCCTTGTTCTCCGCGGCGCGCGTGAATAAGTTTGTGAGCAGCGCTGAGAAGTGCGTTATTAGGATTAGATTTGGGATGTGTGAGGTAACACTCTCCTCCTTCTCGTCTTTCTCTATGGGCTTTAATTCTGAAACCCGAACAGGCGCTGGTGGTGCTGGTGCTGGTGATGGTGATGGTGTGGGACGAGGAGGCCGAAGGGGAGGCAAAGGTGAAGAGGAAGCTTGGGGTGGCGGCGACATAGATGGTGGCGGCGGTGAAGAAAGCATGGATAGTGGCGAAGAATATAATGCCTCGTCCTCGTCCTCTTCGCTATCTCCCACCTCCGTCCGTTCAAATTTCGGTGGCGGCTGCGGAAGAGGGTTCGCTGCCGTCTCACTTCCCTCTTCAGCCGACCTCCTAGAAGATGATCTCGAAAGTTCTAGAGGAACTGGCAGCATAGACTCTTTATTCGCAACCGTAACACCAGCATCATCTGCCTTCTCTTCGTTAGGCGCAACAGGAGCAGGAGAGGGAGGCGTCTCCAGCTCGCTCATGACTTCCCACAGCCCCTCGATATCAAAGACGCGCGAGACCGAGATCTGCTCCAGACAGCGTCTCACTTCTGCGTTGACAACCTGCTGCTGGTGGTTCGCTGCCGGGCCCAACTTTGCCTGGACCTGAGCTCTGATGACGTCCCGCAACTTAGGCAGGATCGCCGATACTGCCAGCGTGGTGATGATGGCTGCTCGCTGCTTGGTACCGAAGACCACGTTATGTGCTACCGTTTGCAGCCCAGCCTGTTTGTGTTGTTAGTCTTGGTTTATTAAGAAAATTGAGAGAAAATTGAGATGATTTTGCGTTGCTTTGAAACAGCCTCTCATCTCAGAGACCCTCATTCCAACATTGCAGATTCCGCAACACCATCAACCCTACACCGTAGACTTACCAAAACCCCCAACTCCGCCTCCTCCGCACTAACCCCCACCACGCACCCGCGCTCGAAGCCGCCGCCGAGCAGCACTTCGTCGTCGATCTCCGCGCAGCCCGTCTTCACGCGTCCTCTGCGCGCTACGTCCTCGCGCCGCGCCGCCTCGAGCTCGTACAGCGTGGCGCCCGACGCCGGCTCCGGCAGGGGGCAGTGCGAGCTAGCCTGCGACGCGGGCGGCGGGAGAGGGAACTCGGCGTCTGGGTCCATATTTCGACTTCGACATGGCCGTCCCGGTGTTGCATCAGCTTTCGAGCTTGAGACGCTGTACACTACGGACTACGAAGGGAGGAAACGGAATGCGGGAAGGAGGTACATCTACTACCGATAAAACAGATGTCTCAAGTTTCTTGTCCGGTTGTTCTTTTACTATGACGTCTTGAGGTAACTGATGCATTTATCGAGACGTAAGGTTTTGGGTTTTCATAGAAATTTAGCCTCGTATTAAGGAATCCTTAAGTATAAGAAGTTGGTTCATCATGTAAAGTTGTCTTTTAAGTGGGGATATTTCTTTCAGCATCAAATTTAAACATTACTTGTCTAAAGAATAGAATGCGCATTTTCGATACCACTGACACAAAAGCAACAGTAGTGAGGCAGGCCACGATTCACTCAATTCAATCTGACACGAAGCGACTAGTAGCAATATTCCCCCTAATGCATTTTTTTTGGTTACTACCTCCACTAGCATAGCAATGCTGACAGATTCCCTGCGATCCGCCTCCTCTCTTCCTATCTACCGAGAAGAGAACACAAAGGTATCCTGACACACAAAGTACGAGGGCCGTGAAGGAATGTCGACGCAAGGTGCCGGCCCCTGGCAGCTTGTTCCCCTAGTTTTGCTTTCTCCGACCATGTTGATTTTGTACTTTCACGAAAGAAAAGGCTGAGACGTATTTCGTCATGGATTCCACCGCACTAAATAGGTGCCAAATGTCAGGCTTTAAAAACAACCGTGTACTTCTATCATTTTTTCGGAGTAGCAGCTGAAGCCGGCCCAGGTCCGAGACCAAGCTGTCTGTATCAGCTACTGCATGAGAAATAATCCACAACAATATTATTACTGTCTGTAAAGCAGCTCAGATCGCCATACCCGGAGCCGGAGCCGGCGGTGGGGCAGTGGGTGGCTCAGGTCGCTGTCGACGCCCTCCCTTCAAGCTCCTGACACGCGACAGGAAACCAGTTCCATCTGGAGACCTGACTTCGGGAGACTTGGGTCCCGAAGCTCCGTCGTTGGTTGATCGACGTTCGAGGGTCGCACCGGGTAGCGGGGGGCTGACGGGAGACATCGGGTTCGAATCTGTACGCTTGACAGAGATGCGTTCTTCGCCGTTGTCGAATTCAGCAAAGAACGGGTTTCTTTCGCTAGCGTCGCCAGTCCTCGGAGTATAATAGGCACCACTGCCCGGGCTTGCAACTCGTCCTGCATCGCCATATTCGCGTGCGGGACGCTTCATGCTTCGGAAACGCTGTACCACCGACTTCTTCCTGCCTAGGCCCTCCATAGCTTCCTGTGCGGTCTCGACCTGGTTGCGTTGGATGGCAGCCGGGGCTGCTGGGGTACCTTCCAGGAAGGTCGAGGCTCCAAGCCCAAGCGTCTCTTCACCATCCACGAATTCGCTTGTTTGCTTTGGGTCGAAGAAGGTTGCCTCGCTCTTGCTACCGTTCTTCTCCTTAATCTTACCCCCAACCGCAAACATGTTGGACACGTCGTGGGGCTCTTGTCCCATGAACTGCTTGTGATCGGGTCGTTGGTTCAGGGGACCTGAGCCACCAATGGAGTTGTTGGCAGAGTCCTTAGCAAATGCCTGCATCGGTGCGCGACGGCTGCCCTTGCGGTTTCGGTGCGGGTTGCAGGCATCAAATGGGCCGTCGTGGTGGAACACTTGAGGTTGAGTATAAGCACGTGGATTGTGACATTAATATGCATGAGTAACTTACGCCCTGTTCCGTAAATGCTCGTAGCATCAAGTTGATCGATGATATCGAGTTTGCGACCTTTAGGTTTATCTTTCCCATCCTTGGCCTCGCGATCGCGATGGCGGCGCTCACGCTCTCGGCGTCTAAGCTCACGCACCTTCTTCTCTTCGTCCGTCATCGGCTTTTCCATCACCGAAGAATCGCTGTTACGACGCGGGCGTCGTTCCGTTGGTCGCTTCTGAGGCGAAATATTCAATGCCTTATCTCCTCCATTTGAGGTGCTGTGCATTCGGCGCGCTCTCAGTGCCTCTTCTTGCGATCGGGTGGGCCTGTGAGATGAAGAGGGCGGCGGGCCACGACCACGCGGAGGGTTGTTTTCGCCTCGAGGAGGAGCACCAGGAGGACGGTTCATCGGTCGACTAGGACCTGCTCGAGATTTCGCATCTTTGTCATCGAGTGACAGGGTGTTCTGATGTTGTGGCTGTCAGCGACTTTATCAAATGCGAAGTAGATGACACACAGAAGTTCAAGTTGCGAAAATAAAGCGACTTACGAATAGTTCTTCGGCGGTAGGCGACTTTTGATCCTTTGACGAAGCCATGTTGTCGGGTGAACTGACAGCACGTGTCGATGGTTGGTTAGAAGGGTCGAGAAATGGATTTCTTGATGTAGGTCGGGGAGGAGGGTCATCAAATGGAGAATGAGGAGATGTGGGAATGCTGTTAGGCGAAGCCGCACGGTTGCGAAAGGGGTTGTTTGACGAGAGATTAAGCGTCAGGCCGGCAGGTTGTGGTTGGGTAGATGGGCCATTATCATACAGACCTATTTCGGGAGCAAACAGGAGGATAGGTTAGCTGACTGGACACTGGCTGGATAGGATTGGGATGATAGGATAGGTGCAGGTACAGGTACAGGTACAGGTTTGTTGTAATGGGAATGACGACTATGATAGGCAATTGTGAAACAACAATCTCTGCAAATGAAACAGGCAACTTGGCTGTAAAGAGTGGATCGACTGCCGACCTGAAAGGACGGGAGGCACACCTTACTCCTTATCGCGCGCGCAGAGAGCGTCGTGTCATGGCAGCATGGATGGAAATTGGACGAAATAGGGGGCGGAGCCAGCATTATCTTGCTTTCATCAACTTACCTAGCAGATCTGATGAATGGGTGGACATTGTAGGCAACGGATTCCTTGTTTTCGGCTTAGGGTTCTCCGTTACTCGCAGGGGTTTGCTGCCCCCCGGTGGTGTAGTAGTTGAAGAAGATTTGATAGAAAATGCCCAGACCGGCGCGAAGAGGGATGAAATGGAATCCTTATCCAGCCAACCAATAGTTGACTCGGTTAGGGTTTAGGAAAATCAGACTCGTCGCGTAGTGCAGTCTTGGTCTTGGGACTTTCTGAGTTGGGTGTGTAGGTAATCGTGTGTAATGCGTTGTCAGGGGTCTTGGTGGTTTTGGCTTTTGGGGAGTGGAAAGAGATAGACGACGGGATCTTCAGGGAAATGGAATTATTTGTCAAAGTTCAAACTTGTCCTCCGTGGCGAAGCCGATGACGTTCGCCACCGCTTGATACCGCTTGAAACTTGACGCGACACAACACAGCCTTTTCTTCTCTCGATACGAAAAAAAAAATCGATTTAAAAAGGATACCAATCGAATTGATAGGTAATTAGGATATGCGACATTCGCTTCGAACGAAGGCCGAACGGTAAAGGTTAGAATGGTTAGATGATGTGATGGATGGATGGTGGTCAGCTCTCGTGAGCCAAGAATGGTGAATGGATGAATTGAAATGTGTGGTGGAAATGATTTGACGAGATGGGCGAGTTTGTTGCGGCAACGCGCGTTAGGTTGTTCTGTTCATGCAAGGAACCTAAGTAGAATATAGTGAGGTAGCTCTTTTTGTATTGTACAAAAAAAAAAGTGAACGGGTCGGAGTCAAATTCTTGGTTTTGTTGTTGTACCAAGTATTTCGAAAGTATGTCTGTCTCTCTTGTAGCTTCCCAAGGTTAAGAGGCGCACCTAACGTTTAATAAGTTGGGGCAGTTCCGGAGAAGGGGCACGAAGTTGAGAAGGCGCGCTACCGATCGGTATTTGACGATTCTTCGCTTCTTCGATTCGTCGGGCTTCTTTCTTTCGAGGTCGGCTGACAAGATTTTCCTAGTTTCTCTTGGGTTTCCTTTTGCTCTCTTTTTCTACTTAGTGACCCCCTCCTACATGTACGGACTGACTGGCTGGTGATCCTCGCGAAGACCCCTATTGACTAAAAGACGGTACTAAAACAAAATAAGGTACTGTATTCTCTTTTTTTAATTGATTTGGTTTGGTATGATTTGGTATGGGGTTTCTCGGTCCTGGCTCGTTTCTGACAGGGCAAGGGGAATTTTCGATGGAGATCAACGAACAACTAGTGGGGCAGACCAATGATCTTGCAATTCAATGTCCGTATTAATAATGGTGTTGAAAGACGTTTGTTAGAAGTTTGAAAGATTGCTAATTGCGCCAACACTAGGAGGAAACAAAAGAAACACCATCAATTGAGTTTAGAATTGAGGCGTGGCTCACCTTTTATTCCTTTACACTCGGTAGACATATGTAATGGAAACACTCCAGAAATGGGTTAATCGTAAAGAGTAACGGAGGATGCACAGTACAAGTCCCTACCTATAAATGACCTGGTCTGCTGGTTTTACTAAATTGGAATAGTCGAGCTTAATAGTTTATTCTTGTTGCCTTACCGCCATACGCACTTTCATACAAAGCACCACCACCTGCAGCGAAGCTACAGTAGCAAGGACCTACCTAAAATGGTGTCGAGCTCGTATTACATAGCCTACTTCCTATCTACTATCTACATACCTACTGAGAAGACACATAATAATACAAAAAGACAGCACACCTCATGCTGTGACGAGAAGCCGAGAAAAAATAAGGGTAGGAAGAAGTGAAGGAATCCAATAGTTGAAGCTGATTGGGTCACACTCGGCGACAACATATACAGGACTTATGCACCTGATTTTGGACTCTGGTTACACTCCGGTCTAGAATTTTCCCGCGTTACCTAAGATGCTTTACAGCTACATGTAGCTCACCTATTGGTCTTGTCGATCCAGAGCTTCCAGTCTAAACGATTCACTCCAACTTATGAGCCTAGGCTTCGTTAGGGACAGTTCGGATCAGCTGGGCAGCTCGCCATAGCTTCTAAGCTCTCGAGTCTCGATCACCGATCAACTCTTAGCTTGGTGTGTGTGTGTGTACTACATATGTAGTATGTAAGAAGAGCTACATATGCATTCATTTTATCCACCCCTGGTACATAGGTAAACGGCATACCGTAGCACGTGTAACGCTGGGTTACTGCGTTAGGCATTATCCACTTTAATACGGATTAGGGTGAAGTACGTGCATACAGTAAGGTAGCGACGAGATCGATTGCGGTAAGAATCCTAATTGTTGCATGTGTCCATCATTAATGCGTGGTAACTCACTTGAGCGCATAGAATCTGTAAAGGTGGCATAGATGTGACTGCATTCTCGGTCTAGACGTTCTATTACGTAAGGTTAAGAAATAGGTTCGAGGCCCCCTTTCAATCAGGTTTGCGGTATCGAGCTAGCCCAGCCGTGTAGCCGAAAAAGGTACCCCCACAAGGAATTTAATCCCCTTGGCATCTCTGTGGGGTAGTCCCGCATAATGCTAACGGTTTAATCAATCCCTTCCTGCCGTTCCCCCTTTTTTTCAAGATCATATTTTTTTATCAGATGGCGCCAGACTTTCGACCGTTTCAGCCTCTATTACGATCTACTCACTACTTACATATCGTGAAAGCCTGGCCATGAAGAAAAAAAAATAAGAAAAGCATCATACCACTGGCACCAAACCGCCACCGAACGGTTTCCATTGTGCAAGCTCGCCAGTCTTCCGTTACAAGTTTGTCCGTTAGAGCAAACTTACATGACCATGTGGGTAGGAAACATGAGGGGGACCCCCCTGTTTCGAGAAATTTGAGTTACCAAGGTAGCTGCAATGGCGTCGCGAGATTCTTCCCCAGCACTGTCTCAGCCATACCAATATCTCCTATATTGCCCTAATGTCAGTGATCATTGATACCTTGAGTGAGATCATCCGGGTTATTAGAGAGAACTCACGTGGACCGCGCGGTGCCCAGTATTCACCTGATTTGCTAATATCGAGCTTCTCGGCCCACTCCACGAGGCTCTTCGCCGCCTCATCTGGCGTTATGGCTGAGAAATTCGCTTATTAGTCTCGATATGTATTGTTTGCAGATTATTTGCATTGCAGTTACTCACCGCCGCCCTCATCCCAGTGCTTGTCGAAGCCGACTCCTTTGGTCATCTCGGTGCGCATGAAGCCAGGGTGGATGATGCTGACGATGACACGCTTTTCTTTCAAGTCGATGCTAAGAAGCTTGCCGGCCATGTTCAACGCAGCCTTGCTAGCGTGATGCGCATAGTTACCGCCGCCTTCTTTCTCATGTCTCAAAGTGATGCTACCAGCCTCACTAGACACGAAGATGATCTTGGAGCCTGATTTCAAGAGGCCGGCATGGGCGAGACTGTGCACGACGAACACCGGTGCAATGGAGCTAGTCGTGTACATGGTCACCTCGTCATCCCAATTCGGTCCTTTCTCAGAAGAGAAGTCTTCGGTCATGAATCGCCCAGCGTTGATAATCTAGATGTGACAAAGTCAATAACGTTGAATCGAGATTTCAACCCCAACTTGCAACGTACCACCACGTCCAGAGGCTTCTCGCCTTTGAGCTGGCTAGTGAGACTATCCCCAACATTGGACTTGGTCAAATCGATGTTGCGTAGCCATTTCACGCCGTCTGGAAATCCACCGGGTGCGGCGCCGGATCGTGTAGTTGCGAAGACGAGTGATGAAGACTGCGCAGCATATTGCTTGACTAGGGCAGCTCCTAAACCCCTCGTAGCGCCGATGATGAGCGAAGAAGTCATTTTTCACTGAATAGTTAGACTAATGACTCAGGGAACTGTGTTTGATGAGTTTTGATTTTCCTTCTTGGGCAGCACGCCATTGATTTTGAGGTAGATGATGACGTCACCCTACCTTCAACTAGGTACATAACGTTAAGCTAATTTTTGTGTCACGATGTCTAATTCAGGACCATCTTCAAGATGCTTTGTTAGAAGTGCTTGGCTAAGAAATAGTAGGAAGTCTCATTTTACAGCAAATGCAACGTATCGTTCACTCTGGGTTAACTTCACTGATTAAAGATTGCTCATCATACTACCTAGGTAGCTTATGAATAACTAGAAGAAGAGAACTACAACCCAACAACCAAATCAAATCAGCCCTCCATCCCTCCACTCCTGTTCGACATTCCTGACTGTCACAGAAAAGAAGTAGAAGCGTTCACACAGAATAGCCACCATAGCCACCGCAAAACGCAGGCAGCACTTATTTCTGCATCCGCGACATTCTTTGACATTTGCTACGTGGCATGAACAGCAACAGGCGGCTCCTCCAAGGAGTACTGCTGCGTAGGCTCCTGCGATGTGATACATCGCTTGATAAGCAGCGCGCAGCTATGACAATCCGCTCGAAATTTGTGAAACAATTGGTAGAAGGGTTTCCTTCGGACCTCCTACCCAGACTCAGACTGGGCAATCATGTTCACGAGCAGGAGCTCGTGACTCTTGGGTATCGGCGCAGCCTTGGCCTTCTCCTTCTCCTTTACAACTTGCCACCCATGATATTAGTCGGCTCTTTTTGATTCATTTTGGCTGTTGTTTCTAGGGATTCTTAAAACGTCAGTTCGAAGATTTCTCTTTTAGCGATGGGGATTCATTACCAGTGAGTTTAGACAGTTACCTAACTCAAGGCCAACGATGTCCTTCGCGGTAGTTGGCCAGACATTCCAAAGCCTGTTCTAATGGGTCGATAGAGCGGCTGGTTGAACCGTCGTCGTCACCTCTGCATCACTCTCGTTCAGCTGGACGTAGAAGTTGTCTTCATACGCGCCATCCAACCGAAAGACCACACCTCCAGACACACCACTAGTACTAGTAACGTACTCGGTATGTCTAGCGCGCGTGGTGGTGCTGCAGCTTTTTGTATGCGGCTGCTGGACTGACTAGTCCCATGCACCATGACCAGCAGGTATAAAGTCAGGTTGGTATTTTTATTTGTTGAAGGAATACTGCGTAGACCCATCCCTCAGTCGCAGTTGAGTATCGATTCAGGCTAGATCAGTAGCTCTTATCTGCTCTGTTAAAACGACGACAGTAGCGAACTTTGGCCATAAATTGTGCTGTTGAATCGCTTGCCTCCTTACACTGGTACATGTCACCATCCGTCTTCTCGTATACTTGGTGACGAGGTGAATTGGAGTTGTGTCCTATACTCCTTATACTCGCTCGAACTGGTGAAATTGATCAAAATTGAGTTACGAAGGGGCATCGCGTTGAGGTTCTTCATTTGTCAACCTCGTCCCTCCTCAGCTGCTCATGACTGGTTTTGTTGCTGGTGTAACGCTCCGCTCGTCTATGCCGAGATGTCGCGCACCTTGAATGCCCCGTAGAGGGGTCGTTGTTTTTATAAAGATGTCCTGGACATCCTATCTGTCGATGTCGAGCATGTGGCAAAAGTCCGGGCGCAAAGTCAAACAGGATTCTCCCTGTGTGGTGAATTGCGGGTTGTAGAAAAGAAAAGACAGATACTTGAAGGTAGTTTTGGTGCTGATATATATAAAAGACGAAGGCGTCTCGAGCAAGTATGAGTGCCTATTTAGTATAGAAAGGAATATAGCAACGGCAGATAACGAGACAACCAAGATAATTTATAGACAAGATGGACACATCGCGTGCTAACGTTTGACTGTGACAATTGCGTAAATAACTCCTATTTTCAGATTTCATTTCGTTTCCTTCGTGATAACATACATACAGACAGACAAGCCATAAGCGCCGTTTTCCCTTAGGTGGCACGGTACGGGACCCTTTTCTTGCCTCCATCGTTTGGTTTGCATCCCTATCATTACTTTCACTCTCAACCCCTGATCCCCCTGATGTCTCTTACCCCCTCCCTCTCCGGCGCGCCTCCTCTGCTCATAGCTAGAGGAGCACCTCACAGCTTACTAGCCGGCGCGGCGTTCCCCACGGCCGTGATCTCGTCGTACAGCAGCGTGGTGAGGAAGTCGGCGTAGTCCTCGCCGGTGACCTGGCCGGCGAAGTACTGGGACGCGAGCTGGAACTTGTGGCCCTTGGGCGCCTGGGCGGCCAGCTGCTCCGTCTGCTCCTTGAGCAGCTGGAGCGCGTACGCCTTGTCCACCTTCTTGCCCTCCGACGTCGTCACGCCGTGCCGCACCCACTGCCACAGCTGCGAGCGGGACACTTCCGCCGTCGCCGCGTCCTCCCTGTTCGGTGTTAGCGATGTGTGCTCTGCTCTGCTCTGCTTAGAAAGTGATAGGGGGTTAGTTCCACGTACATCAAGTAGTTGATCGGCACGCATCCGATGCCGCGCACCCACGCCTCCATGTAGCCCAGCCCGATGTTCAGGTTCTTCCGGATGCCCTCCTCGGTGATCTTGCCGGGCACGTTCATGTTGAGCAGGTCGTTCTGGCCGATCTTGACGTCCTCGCGGCGCCGGAACAGCTGGTTCGGCGTCGGCATGTGCTTGTTGAAGATCTCGGAGGCGATGGACGCTAGCGCCGGGTGGGCCACCCACGTTCTACAGTACTTGTCAGTTCGATTCGCTTCAGGGGATAGGGGAAGGGGAAAGAAGACGTACCCATCATGACCAGCTCTAACCTCCCTCAACTTGTCCGCGCGCACACCCTCCATCGCCTTGTCATTCGCCTCCTTGTCCTCCTTAATCGGGATCTGTGCCGCCATACCACCCATCGCATGCACGCCTCTCTTATGGCACGTCTGGATCAGCAACTTGACATACGCGTCCATGAACGGCACCGTCATCGTGACAGCGCTGCGATCCGGCAGCACGAAATTGCTGTTCTGGCGGAACTTCTTAATCGTGCTGAAGATGTAATCCCAACGACCGCAGTTGAGCCCGCTGCTGTGGTCGCGCAACTCGTAGATGATCTCGTCCATCTCGAAGGCGGCGAGGATGGTCTCGATGAGCACGGTGCCGCGGATGGTGCCGCGCGGCATGCCGACGTAGTCCTGCGCCAGGTTGAACGCGTCGTTCCACAGGCGCGCCTCCAGGTGCGACTCCATCTTGGGCAGGTAGAAGTACGGCCCGAACCCCTGCTTGACGCTCTCGTGCGCGTTGTGGAAGAAGTACAGCCCGAAGTCGAAGAGCGAGCCCGAGATCGGCTCCCCGTCCACCGTGACGTGCTTCTCTTCTAGGTGCCACCCGCGCGGCCGCACGATCAGCGTCGGCAGCACACGGTCTGTTCGTAGCTTGTATTCCTTGGGCCCTTGCTTGAAGTCCACCTGCCGACGCACGGCATCGTAGAGGTTGACCTGGCCGTTGATCATGTTGTCCCAGGTCGGGGCGCTCGAGTCTGGTATCTTATGTTAGTATCGTTCATCTCTACTAACAACGAACATCGTCTACGCCCCCTTTCATCCTATCCAACTACTACTATAGCCGTAGTTACTACTAATTTCGGGACTCACCTTCCATATCAGCCATATACGTCCAAACCTCGGAATTTAGCGCGTTCACCACCATCTTCCGATCCGTCGGGCCCGTGATCTCGACCCTGCGGTCCACCAACCCAGGCGCGGGCGGGGCGCCCTTCCAGGTCGGGTTCTCGCGGATGTGCCTGGTCTCCGGCAGGAAGTCCGGGAGGTTGCCCTTGTCGATCTCGGCTTGGCGGAGGATGCGGCGTTCCAGCAAGGCCTTGCGCGTGCCGTTGAAGCTCCGGTGCAGCAGCGCCAGGAAGGCCAGCGCTTGCGGCGTCAGGATCTTCTTGTGCTCCGGCAGCACGGCGCCCGAGATGGACACGCCCTGCAGGATGGTGTCGGTGGTCGCCATGGTTGCGTTGCTTATATTTCCCTGCGTATACGTAGGCAAGATAAGACAGTTATCACTTTCTAGGTCCACTGGATTTAGTAGTGGTGAGGTGGGTATGAGTGAATGTCTACTGGGAGCCGGCAATGATGAACTAGATATCCGGTGCTAGGGATGAGCTAGGAGAGATAAAGAGTTGGTAGGAGGGGAAGACTGAGACGAGACTATATAAGGTACCTCTTTGTCCTAGTATACGAAGGGACGACGGCAATGCGGCTATGGAGCAAGAAGATAGCGGCGGGTTCCCACGGTTATTAAATGGGCGACGACAAGTCCGGGTAGATATTTAGTCTGCCTAGTACATCCAATACACGTAGGTAGCCAAGGCAAAAGCATCCGCTTTAAAGTTGTGAGATGGAAGTCCCCCTTATTAAAGAGGGAGGGGTGGTATCGAACTTATCTTATGTATGTAGCTAGATGTGATGGGCAAGCTATTACTCTTACTAGTCTAGGTTATCGTAGATGTGTACCGACTGTACATACACTACGACATGAGGCAACTTGTAGCAACCGTCCCCCGTCCCCGTCAGAGCTCGGCTGGAAGGAGGGTAGATGACTGGCTACATGATGTTGATGTAGCCGATGAGAAGGGAGGGATACCTAGGTCTAAAGCTTGTGAAAGTGTGGGGTATGCGCCACTTTGTAACTCTACGGCGCCATCAAGGCCTTTGCTTTGATCCTAGGTAGCTTTCCCTACAGATACACGTGTGAGGTTAGACGGGTGTATGCTGAGCTGATCTATTCGTATATCTGAAGCTCACCTATTCCAGGTACATGTTGAATCTAGACGCCCCTTCACATGTAAGTCGGGTGGAGCTCTACGTAGAGCTTCCAACCCCGGCTCTCAAGTCTCGCTTACACCAGCATTCCCCAGCTTCCTTCTCCACATGCACCAATTCAAAACGGTAACCTCAGCTCAGCTTTGACGACCGCATTGACAGGCAATAGTTTCTACTCATTGGTTTGTTTTGTCGTAAGATGGAGTCCATCTGTCCGTCGCACATAAGGAGACCTGTGTTCAACGTCAATTGACACATTCTCAGTGGCTGATCATGACGGCATCTATTTTATCGCATCTTATCGAACTGCCCCTCAACTACTGTACCTGAGACATTGATTCTAAGAATTACAATGTCCGAAAATTACTGTATTGCACAGCGATATCGCCGTTCAATTGAGACTTCCCGTTCTCGGTTCTCCATATAGATAGGACATTTGTCGGTATTTGTTTTATTTTACCTACATGTAGATGTCCATTGTCTATGGTCCTGGTCCCGAAAACGTGGGCAACAATGGTACAGCTAGCAAACATCGATACCATTGGCTGGCTTTCACACAAAAAATCGCCGGTTGGAAGGTTACGTCAGAGCCTGGAACTCCCGAAATACCGAGACCCTGGGCATAGTCTGGGCTCCCGGCTGCCGAGGTCGGATGGCAGCCAATTCGCGTTCCTAGATCGGTTGAGTTGCCGAGAATACCCGAACCCCCGTTTCTCACTAACACAAGCAAAGAGCTACAATTATCGTGGAGCTCCACGACGAGAACTATTGTTTCTCATAACCTGTCCAATCTGGATGGGGTTTGTAAATGTAGACACGAAGGTTGTAGAACTAACGAATTGATGATCCGAGTTTCGGGCTTCTACACGAAGTCGACCAGGTTGTTTGATAATCAGTTTACTCATTTATTTGTATTTGTATTTGTATATACAATCTGCTGGCTGTAATCTGTACAAGACCGAAGTCGCTATTGCTACTTCAATAAGACTCATCATCTGCGGGTAGACTACCTATGACCGGCGCAATGTGGCGCAATGCGTTATCACCAGTGGCCTGGCTGGTAGGACGTTAGTCAGAAGAATGGTGCTGGTCGTGGTGATCCTGGTGATAGGCGGCTGCCTTCTTCTCAAGCACATCGAGCTCTTCCCGGACGTATTGAACGACGGGCTCAACTACCTGCTGCACCTAGCCCTTGTAAGGCTTGGGCCCGATCATGAGCTCCGGCTTGACGATGGTGTCAAACTCGTCCGAAGATAGTGCGTTGAGTTGCATAGCGCTGTCCTTCAGAGACAGACCCTTCTTGTGCGCGTTCTTGGCCACCTTGGATGCCATATCGTAACCAATCTTGGGGTTGAGGCAGGTAACAAGCATAAGCCTAGAAAATACACTTATTAGTTCTCAATTTATTTGAAGCCCTGGAAAGGATGTGAACTTACGATTCCTTCATGATGCTGGCAATCTTTTCCTCGTTGGCCTGGAGACCCTCGACCAGGTTCTTCTCAAACGAGCGCATGCCGTCTGACAGGATTCTCACGCTGTGTAGCAAGTTGCGGATAACCAGAGGCTTGTAGACGTTAAGCTCGAACTGGCCATTCATGCCACCAATGGTCGTAGCAACGTGGTTACCCATAACCTGAGCACAGACCATGGTCAAGGCCTCGCATTGCGTAGGGTTGACCTTGCCGGGCATGATACTGGAGCCCGGCTCGTTCTCCGGCAGGATTAGCTCGCCTAGACCGCATCGAGGGCCGCTACCGAGGTATCGGATATCTTGAGCGATCTTGGTAAGAGACGTAGCCAAGGTATTGAGGGAACCGGAAGCCTGCACGATAGCGTCATGTGCAGCAAGAGATTCGAACTTGTTCGGTGCCGTCTTGAACTCGGTTCCCGTCATCTTGCTGACTTCCTCGGCGATGGCTTCAGCGAAACCCTCAAAGGTGTTGATTCCCGTACCAACAGCAGTACCGCCCTGTGCAAGGAGTCTCAAGTCAGGTAATGAGCTCTCCACTCGCTTAATGCCAAAATCTAATTGAGCAACATATCCCGAAAATTCTTGCGCCAAAGTCAGGGGCGTCGCATCTTGAAGGTGAGTTCGTCCGATCTTGATAATGTTCTTGGCCTCGAAGTCGTCAACCTTCTTCTGTAGCGCATCACGGAGGCTCTTGAGAGAGGGAATCAGCTCGCCTTCGATCTCGAGCACGGCGGCGATATGCATAACGGTAGGGAAGGTGTCGTTCGAAGAGGCAGAGCGGTTGACGTGGTCGTTGGGGTGCACCGGCTTCTTGGTGCCCATTGTGCCCCCTAGAATCTCGATAGCTCGGTTTGAAATGACTTCGTTGGCGTTCATGTTGGACTGTGTGCCTGAACCTGTCTGCCAAACGACTAGGGGAAAGTGGTCGATGAGCTTGAGGTCAGCCACCTCGGCGGCAGCTTGTTGGATTGCCTTGCCAATCTTCTCATCTGTAATTACACAGTCGCAACATGTAAGCCAGTATCCCACCTCAAGTGTAGTTACGGCGCAATGCGCTCCATATGGGATTGTGTTTGTGCCATACCAAGTCCATATTGCATGTTCACAGTAGCCGCAGCACCCTTCAAAATACCGAATGCCTTGACAATCGGAGGTGGCATTCGGTCCTGGGGCTGGTTGATTTTGAAATTGGAGAGGGATCGCTCCGTCTGAGCTCCCCAATACTTGTCGCTTTGGACCTGAATCTCGCCAAAGGCATCGCTCTCGGTTCTCGTGTTGGCAGCCATTCTTAAGGATGTTGCATGTAGGTTTCTTTGAAATCGTAGGGAATGCGTCGGTTTGCTAGAAATAAAGGATGTGACATATGACGACGAAGCGGAGGTGTTGCATGTGCAAAACAATCGAGGAATAGTCCTCGGCTGACCAAGTAATAAGCCTTTAGCTTGGCCAGCCACTGCAGGTCTTACCGATCGCAGCATGATTGCGTTGTGCAAGCGCGACTGCCACTGCAAGGAATCCGAGTAACTCTTTAACCCCTAGGGATTAGGAAAGGTAACCTGTGACCTAGGTACTCCTCAAACTCTAGGTTAGCTCCCGAGTTCAATGGAAAGCCAGAAACTGCCAATTGGCTACCGTGAATCACCTGACAGATGCTGAGAAGGGGAAGGTTGATCTTCCTAAAGGCCCAGTTAAACTTTAGGTTCTGTAGTGTGTTGTTTGTTCTATGTTCTATAAAGAAAGTGTAAAGAGAAAGAAAAAAAAGGTCAATAAAACCCTCAATTTTTTGAAGATGCTTTAGAAATTCCCGTCCAATTCTTCCATTCGTAGCTCATTGGCAAAAAAAATGCCCCCAAGCTTTGCCGGCCCGTTTGTGAAACAGTAAGACGAGCTTCCATTCGACCATCCCTGCCATCTTTAGATGTGGATGTTCGGGCCGGAAACTCCCGATCAGGGTAGCGACAGGGGCATCTTCCAGGTTCCATGTAAGTACCTAGGTGAGCTGTACGGAGTACACCTTACACCTTACAACATCTAGAAGTTAAAGAGTATAAGAGTGAAAAAGGAGATGACCAAAAATCACAGTCATTCCATGTCGGAATCAGCGAAAGCTTCGAGAAGTCCTTTGTAACACTCACTACCTAACTATCTAGGTACGAACGTATATGACATTATGAATCGGAAACTCCCTTCTGGCAACAACCCTTGAGGTAATTAAAGCCATTACTTGTAGCTACCAGAGTAGTTTCCAGCATCGTCGGGTTTGGACATCACTTCCTCACCCCCTATTGCCAGCACTTCTCACCCTTCTCTTCTTTTTGGATCTTTCTTTTCCCCCTTTTCCTGTCCTTTCCTTCCCTCGTCCTATGCAGGAGATAAATCTTCAGAAGACGTGGGAAGACACAACGCCAACGTACCACTCATCCTTAAACCCCAAAGGAAGCCCCAATACAGTAGGTATCAGAAGTCCCTTATCCTGACCTTTTTGGTCATGCAATCCTGCCACTCGTCCCCAAACTGTGTGATTGCCACCTGTAATGAGTGGTGAAAAAAGTGCAAAAACGAGGAAAATGCAGCATAACATGACCTTGATGCGTTCTTCCCATGGTCTGGGTATACCTCCGGAATCAACTTGTGCTTCCGCCTTAATAAGTTTAGGGATCGTAGCGGGAATGTATCACGAGGTAAGCGTCTTGATCATCATCTTGGTCTTGTGCTTGTCGACAACAAGCAGACCTCGCGAGCCGAAGATATCGGCCATCGCATCAACAACTTTGTGGAAAGTAGAGGCAGATCCACGCTCTTGGGTAAATCGAACAATGCACAACGGATTGCGCCTCCCATGCTCGATTACAGTCATGATCTCAGCTGCGAAGGTGGCCTCCTTTACGCCCAGACCTAAGGAGAAATAATGATTAGTTACTGATCCTGTCATCTACACATCCATCGTAGTACTTACTGTTTTTCTTCGCCACTCGTGCAAAGACAAGGTTACGCTCCTTATCAACTACAATGTCTCTCATACCATGGCGGCGCCATTCCTTTAGCATGGAAGCGACTTCCTGTCGAACACGGCGACGGGAGATTGTGAAGCAAAGGTACTTGGTCGCTGGTTTGACCCGGAACAGGCGGGCCAACCAATTCTGCTGAGGCTCGATGTTGCGTGTTGCCGCCTTGTCATTCCACTTCTTATTATACGGTGGACGGGATGGATGACTGAACATTCGCGGAGGCTCTGGGCTAGGTGGTTCATCCACATCGGGTCCTGATTTCATTAGTTTCCACGTGATATACATGCGCTCTTGGAAGACTTACCTCCAAGCGACAACTTCATCTGGGGCTCATCTTTGCTGCTACGCCAGAAAGAGAAGCCGAAACTCTTCTTCTTCGCCGGGGGCATGTTGGATGAGTTAGTATCCGTTCTGTTGAAATCCTCGGTGTTGCCAACGCTAGGGTTGTCTAAGATCTCGTCTCTCTCTTTGGAGCCACGCTTGAACCACGACTTCTTCTTCTTGATAGTGGTATCGGAACCATCTCTGACTGGCGCAATGGGTTGATTGGAAGTGGACGACTGCCTCTCACCATCTTGATACTGCTGACGGAGAGTAGGTCCCCGGCGCGGCTGAGGGTTCGAAGTAGCACCTAGTGCCGATTCCGGGTGCACACTGGCAGTTACTTGGGCTGCTATTCTGCCGGGTTGGTTGAGTGGAGAATTGATATCGACCAGGCGTATCGTGTCCCTTTGTTGGGCTAGGGACTCTAGGCCCGCGTCAGCCTTTGCTGGCGTAAATCTAGCGGCCGAAGGCTCAGCCGCGGGCGCAGATACAGTTCGATACTTGTCTTCCTCTCTAGAATAATCGTATTCCTTCTTCGTCTCGTTGATAGACGGCAAAGGGATCTTGTCTTTACCCCACTGCGTGCCGTATTGCAGGTAGATAGGCGCCGATACGTGTCTACGGTCCGCTTCTGTCTTATTAGATAGCCCAGAGGCCTGGGAGACTCGGTTTAGCTGCGAAACCATATTGTCGATCGGTCGAGGATGTTCATGCACGTCCGAGTCTTTAGGCGGCGGTGCCGGTGCCTGTGGGGACGAGCACAAGATCTGTACGTTGACATCTGACTGTCTGGTCCCTCGAGTGGCTGGAGTTGGAGTTTGTGGCTCGGCGCTCATTGAGAGTCTGGTGTGTTCCGAAATTGGCGAATCGGGGAACAGACTCTCAGTACTGAGTAGGGTGCTATTGAAAGCATCATCGCAGTCCTTCGCAATGCTACGGCTGAAATGACGTAACTCCTCGTTCCAATGAAGGACGCCATCTTCGTCTTGGGATACATCTGCCATGGACTGTGTGCCAGCACGCTTTCTTCCAGATCGTTTGGATAGCTTGGATCTCTTCGTAGGACTGGTGGCGTAGGTATGGTCTCGGTCGAAGGTGGTATCATCTCCTGCGATACTAGCAGGACGACACCCAGCTTCACCCTGGCCAGCTAACCGCAAGTTGGCATGTGAAAAGTCGACACCTCGCTTGTGGCGGCGCGAAATTGGGCGCTTATATGCGATCTCACCACTCTTGATCGAGTTCATGGAACGCCTCGAGCTACGCAGTGTAGAAGGCGCCTTCACATTTCGTGCGGCCCCAGGACGTCGTGAGTTTGTCGAGTTCGTCCTGGCGGATGTGCTGAGTACGCTGGGAGGTCTCGAGTTGCGAGTGGACGAGTGTCGTGTAGACGTGGTGCCATTGCGATGAATGGTAATCTTCGCTTGACTAGCAACGACATCTTTCATAACACGAGAGGATTTGTATGGATCATAACTCGCAATAGTAGCTCCACCGTCCGTAGAAGTTCTCTCCAAGACTTCACCATTTTCATCAGTCGCAACGTTCGAGATGACAGTGAAGCGGGATCCGGTCCGCCCGTATTTGGCAGGGAAGTCGAGAGTTGTGTACTTCTTCTTCCAGTTGGCCGGCTGAAGATGATGATAATCGCTGGCAGAGTAGGTCAACTCGTTACCATAATTCTCCAACGTCCTCTCTCTGTAGCTATAAAGAAGCCAATAGAAGAGTTTGAAATCATTGCGTCTGTCCGCCGGTTAGTAAATGTACCTATACATGGCTTAGTCTGATGCTAATTGAACGTACTCATTATTTGTTAGGTTCCTTGCTATCTGCATCTCGCTGTAAGAATGCCATACCGATTTCAACTGTCGCAGCGTCTGTTTGTCGACTTCATCGACGGGTACCGGGTCGCGTCGAGCATTCTGTTTGTAATCGTGTGCCCCATCACCATTGTTGAGGTCATCCAAGTAGTCAAACTTGCGAACAAAGGGATGGTCCCATATCTCGGCCGAGTTGAGGCGCTCTTCCGGATCAGACTCTAGGATACCCCTGATCAAGTCTTGTGCCATAGGGGAGACGTAATTTGGTATGCGATACTTCCCAATCTCCACCTTTTTCAGGACTCGCTGGATATCGGGGTCCATAAACGGTAGGGTATTGGTTAGACAGCCATACAGAATGACGCCAAGGCTCCATATGTCCGCCAAGTCACCTCGGTAGGGAATCTGTTTGACGAGTTCCGGGGATGCATAATGAGGGCTTCCACAGGATGTTTTCAACGTATTGCTTACGTTCTGATGTATAGCCGACATACCGAAATCGGTGATCTTGATCTGACCGTTGTCGCCGAGGAGAATGTTTTCTGGCTTGAGGTCGCGGTGGCAGATGTTGAAGGAGTGGACGTAGTCCAACCCATCAAGGATCTGGCGGAAGTAGAACATCGTCTCAGCCTCAGACAGGCGGCCTTTTGTAGCCATGTAAGTATAAAGGTCCCCATGCTCGACATATTCGATTACAAGATAACTGTGTCTATGTTAATGACTGAGCTGGGCTAGGAAGCCGAATGGGCTGTTCAACTTACATTTCCGAACGATTCTCCCAAATATCGAACAGCCTCACGATATTTGGGTGGTCGATCAGCTTCATGATAGCAATCTCTCTCTCAATAGCCATGGGAATTCGATTCCCGGCTCTGTATTCCTCGCGAGTACGATCCCAACGATCGAGGTCCGCGATACTTCCTGGATACGTTCCGGACCCGGTTTCCTTGCAGAGGATCTTGACGGCAGCCAGCTCGTGAGTAACATTATGTCTAACGAGTCGCACTCGGGCAGCCGAGCCAGCACCTAGAGTCTTGCCGAGTTGCCACGGGCCGACTTGGGTCTTGCGACGCTTGCTGAAAGAGACAGTACTCAAGGCGGACATTTGCGAATCACGCTTGTTATACTCGTGGTCATCGTGTGAAACTACAGATTCGCGTTGGTCTGGGTGACCTCGGCGATCCTTAAGTTTGGTAGTAGCATTTTTGCTTGCGTTGGGATATCGGTAAGCATTCTGGTCAGTGGGATGTGCTCGCAAGGAATCGGGTTGTTGGGTTTGGACTTCATGATGCTTGGGAGGTTTCTTCGAAGAAGTGTTGTTTACTCGAGCTGTTGCATCTCCAAGTGGCTGGCGTGATAACCGAGAACTTGGTTCTCGACGGTCAGCCATGATCAAGTTTGGATAACAGGCATACGAATTGTAACAATCCTAATTGGATTCTGATGTGCCTGGCTTGAAATATAAGTTCTGTAAAAACAGTTCGAAGGTAAAGGGTGTATGTAGGTAGCCTGAGGCTAGGCCACAACGAATCTTGTGGGATGGGATGATAGATGCTCTGACTGATGACTAGGTTAGGTCTATGATGAGGCGCGAAAAGTGGTGGTCTAGTAGTAGTACCAAGGCCACAGAACTTGTCGCGCGCTAAGGAATGGAACAGTCAAAGATGTATTAATGTCCTCTATAAGAGGAGAGGTAGTCTGTGGGAATGTGGGTGGGATACCGCCTGGTAGATACTGCAGAAGGCTAGAGATAGACACTGCAGAGTTGTGGTGTATGGGGGAAAGATGAATGCCCGATGGGCTGAATAAAAGAGAGTGTTTAATAGAAACTGGCCAAAAGAATTTACCTGAGGAACAGAACAGTCCAAGTTCAAGGTTGCAAGGAAGGTGGGTGAAGGTGGGCGGGCAAAGGTTGAGTGAGTGAAAGTAGATGGTGGGTGAGTATTTGACTGGAGGCACGCAATGTTTTACCTGGGTCGCGTCCACAAGAACACAATAGGTACTTGACTTTGGCTACCTTGGTAGTCTTAGTAACCCAGGCAGGAACGAAGGTAAACAATGCATACTAAAGAGTCGGATCAACAGTGATACTGTCTTAACCACACGTGGTTTTAACCAAGTCGGGTATGGTATTTGATTTGTTGCCTGGCTTACCTAGGTACCTTAGGTATAACCCTACCCGCATCCTGCATCATTCCCGTCATGAAGCGCCACTTATGGGAGCACACTGGCGATATATATTTTGTGCTCTACCATCACCAAGGCAGACAATGTCTGTACCGTGCCAACATTCATCTTTAGTGATCTGAAAGAAGTAGAGATAAATTGAATACAGTATTAACAAGGGATGAGCTTGGTCTCTATTTCCATCGCAAAATCATGATGGGAATAACTAGGGAGTATACTAGGGAATGTATAATCTGGATGTCAACAAAGCCACCACGGCTCAGGACAGTATATCAATGAGGTAGACGAGATGGAGAACATGATGAGGGAATCTGTGTGAATGTAATGACCATTGAGTTTATTTACTTCATGATATGCCCGAGTATGGCTGATATCTTTGCAAAAGGCAACATGAAGGAGGCAAGGTAAGGCAAGGCTTTTTGTGGTTAAATTGAAGTGAAGGGATGAAGTCGAAAATAGAGTCAAGCCACATAGACCTAGCAACCACAGCTAGGTACAGGGGAGCTTGGTCAGCCGCAAGGTACCACAACGATGGATCGATCTTTAACAATAAACGACTTACCTAATTGGGCAATTATTAAATTTAAGTTTAGTGCCCCCACCTTTCCACCTATCCCACCTTCCCACCTACCGAGACGCGTCAAACGCAAATGGGGGTACTGTTGAATCGCGTCAAACGCTTCATTTCATACTGTACTTACCTACCTATCTCAATAATTCATCAACTAACTAACTTGGCTTTCTGCTACTAAATTTCAGTAGCTAATCATCTAAT
Organism: Hypoxylon fuscum; assembly: GCA_022578945.1. Classification (NCBI taxonomy): domain Eukaryota; kingdom Fungi; phylum Ascomycota; class Sordariomycetes; order Xylariales; family Hypoxylaceae; genus Hypoxylon; species Hypoxylon fuscum. The sequence continues at coordinate 365,190 of MU399818.1, read as the reverse complement.
AACCTCTCTGAAACCTCACACAGTATTCGCACACAATATTCATCCAGCATTCATCAGGTTTTCGATTAACAACTACTTTAGTCTTTTACCTAGTCGGCCATGCCGTCTCTAGAGCCCCGTCGTCGGTCGAGGGCCCGATTTGAGGAAGAAAATGAAGAGCAGTCCTCTGGGTCCGATGCGCCAAAACGACGAAGGCGTACTACCAATGGCGCAGTATCCGAAGAAGACGAAGATGATCAGGGCGACAGCAGCACTTCAAGAGACAAACGAATCAAGAACTCACCATCGCGAAGTACAGGGGAATTTCAGCCAGGTGCCATCGTACGAGTTCTAGTCGAAAATTTCGTTACGTACGAACATGCCGAGTTTAAACCCGGTCCGAATCTCAACATGGTCATTGGCCCAAACGGTACAGGCAAGAGTTCCTTAGTCTGTGCTATCTGTCTAGGCCTGGGTTATCATCCGAAGCATCTCGGTCGAGCCGGTAGCGTAGGAGAATTCGTGAAACACGGAAAAGAGACAGCTACGGTTGAGATCGAACTGCAGGGTCGACCGGACGATCGAGCCAACCACGTAATCCGTCTGCAAATCCGCAAAGAAGATAATAAATCGAAGTGGTGGCTAAATAAGAAGGAGAGCTCACACCAAGCCGTCAAGGGTCTCGTAAACGAGTTGCACATTCAGATAGACAATCTATGCCAATTTCTCCCCCAGGATCGGGTGGCCGAGTTCGCCGGTCTTACTCCCGTACAACTTCTCCACGAAACCCTACGAGCAGCGGCTCCCGAACGCATGATTGAGTGGCACAACCAGCTCAAGGAGCTTCATAAGAAGCACAAAGACATGAAGGTCAAACTTGACACGACTGCGGATATCCTAAGGGGCCACGAATCACGCCAGCAGGGATCGCAAGCCGATGTGGATAGGCTTCGCGAAAGAGAAGCAATCCAGGAGAAAATTAAGGATCTCCAGAGTGCCCGTGCCCTTGCCGAATACAGCACCGTCCGTAATAGGATGACCGAAGCGAAGCGAAGAAAGCAAGAGTCTGTGAAGAGACTGAAGGAACTGGAAGAAGCCTGTGGGCCTGCCTTCGAGGCGGTCAATCGAAAGCAACAGTACCGACAAAAGATCGAAGCCGTTGTTGAAGTCCGCAAAAATGCACTGAAGAATGTCGAGGCAGCAGGCGACCGACTTTTGCAGACCATCGAGGCTCAAGACGAAAAGATAAAGCATGTTCAAAATAAGACGAGCGCAGAGCACAATTCCTTCAACGCCAAAAGGACTGATATCGGAAGGATACGCAGAACAATTACCGACCTCGAAGCCAAATTGCAGAACAAGCCCCCCGAATTTGTTGCTCGCGATTGGAATGTCAAGATTGTGAGTTGTATTGATCCCAGTCTTACAACCACACGTTGCTAACATGTGTAATCTCAGCGCCAAAAAGAAGATACATTGCGTGAGAACGAGGCAGAAAGGCGTAGAATTCGCGGGCAATTTGACGAGCTGAGGGAGACCAATTCGAGGAAGAAAGGCGAGAAGGACAAGTACGAACGAGATTTGGAAGAGCTGGATTCCCAAGAGGGCCAGAAGCTTGTTCACCTGAGAAAACGCAATCCAGATGCGGCCAAGGGTTGGGAATGGCTTCAGGAACATCGAGATGAATTCGAAAAGGAAGTATTTGGTCCACCAATGCTCACCTGCTCTATCGCGGACCAACGGTACTCGAACCAAGTCCAGTCCCTTCTGTCGGGCGACGATTTTTTCTGCTTCACTTGTCAGACTCGAAACGACCACAAGAAACTAAGCACTCAATTTTTTAAGCAATTGGGCATTTCGGTTTCAATTAGAACGTGCGGGAGCGACTTTGCGTCCTTTCGTCCACCTATTCCCAAGGAACAAATTCGCCAAATGGGCCTTGATGCCTATGCCATCGAACACTTGGAGGGACCGGAGCCAGTTCTTGCCATGCTTTGCTCCGAGAAAAGACTGCACGTTTCCGGGGTTGCTCTTCAAGATATTAGTAACAACCAATTCGATCAGCTAACAAACTGCGAAAGGATAACCAGCTGGGCCGCCGGCCCCGTCATGTATCGCATCACAAGGCGTAGGGAATATGGCGACGGTGCAGTCTCAACCACTACTAGGAAGATTAGACCCGGCAGCTTCTGGACGAATCAGCCCATCGATCACTCCGAGAGAACTGCATTGCGACAACGGATCAACGAAGTAGAGGCCGAAATCGATGAGATTAGGAAACAGGGTCAAGAGTTTAGGGGTCGTTTGAGAGAACTAGAAGATGCCGATACGCCCATCCAGGAAGAAATAGTGAGTGCTCATGCTTGTGGGCCTACTTATTTACATTTCTAACTATTTTGAAGAATGCCTTGAAAAACGAAAAGAACGAGTTGCAGAAAGCTGCTACCCAGTACGCAACGCTCGGAGATAAAATTGGTAAGTACCTAGTATTTCCTAAGGAGTTGAGCTTTCAAGCTAACAAGCTACAGCGAATGAACAAAAGGCCGTCGAAATCGCACAAAATGCGCTTGGGGAATCTCGGACGAGAATACTCGAATACAATGCCCAGGGAGACGAGCTCCTCCTCGAGAAGACGAGGTCTGTCCTAAAGCATTCGGAACAGCTCTCTCACATTCGCGACGCCCATAATGCATTGCTAGACGTCCAGATCCGCCTCGTCGAGGCACAGTCTGACGAGATGGGGCTAGAACAACAAAACCTCGATATTAGACAGCAACTCGACGAGGTAAAGGCCGAGGCCGATCGATTCAAAAACGAGGCAGAGCAGCTCAGACGTGAGGGGCTCGCGGCCAGGCAGAGAGTGGAAGAGGTCGCCGGACCGGGAGGCCGCGACCGGCTTGACTACCTGGGCTCGCTAGCGAAGGATAAGACCCCCGAAGATGTCGACAACGAGATCGGCGCCGAGTCTACGAAGCTCGAGCTCATCCACGGCGTCGACCCCGCCATCCTGCGCCAGTACGAGAAGCGCGCGCAGGACATCCAGGAGCTCTCCAAGAAGCGCGAGGAAATGAACGCTAGGCTCGAGTCGTACAACAAGAAGATCACGCACGTGATGGAGCAGTGGGAGACGCGCGTGGACGACCTGATCGCCAAGATCAACGAGGCGTTCAGCTACAACTTCGAGCAGATCAACTGCGCGGGCGAGGTGGGCATCCACAAGGACGACGACTTCGAGCAGTGGGCCATCGAGATCAAGGTCAAGTTCCGGGAGAACGAGACGCTGCAGCAGCTGAACCAGCACCGGCAGTCGGGCGGCGAGCGCGCCGTGTCGACCATCTTTTATCTCATGGCGCTGCAGAGCATGGCGCAGGCGCCGTTCCGCGTCGTGGACGAGATCAACCAGGGCATGGACCCGCGGAACGAGCGCATGGTGCACGAGCGCATGGTCGAGATCGCCTGCCGCGAGCACACCAGCCAGTACTTCCTCATCACCCCCAAGCTGCTCACGGGCCTGCGGTACGACGAGCGCATGCGCGTGCTGTGCATCGCGTCGGGCGAGCACATGCCCCCGGCCGAGGACCCCAAGGCGATGGACTTTGGCAGTCTGGTCAGGATCCAGAAGAGGGTTGTCGCTTCGGCTGCTTAGTAAGGTACCTAGGTGTGTTTTGGGGGGTTGGTCCCGACTTGCAGCATCGTATTTGCCTCTGTTTGCTTGGGTTCTTGTCGTGTTTGCGGTAGTGTGTATAACGAGAATAACGCCCACTTTTCCCTACGACGGTTCTATGGAAACATCTGCATCACGCCTTGGGTGATGGTCAAGAACAATTCTACTTACTAGTAGTGCGTTTTAGGGAGTTTTGAGAGGACGGACGCAGGTACATAGGTTGGTACCTAGGCAGGAAGGGACATAAGGGAGTCTGCTATAAAAAAAGGAATCGGCAAGGAAACGGCAAGGAAGAGAAGGGCATCGCTGCTGGTTTAAAGGGGATTATGCGAGCTAGGCTTAGCTTAATGAGACGATGAAGGAATTATCAATGACTCGGGTTTGGTCCAATATCGATCGTGATGTTTGTCAATCCCCTATAATAATTGTGTGCACCACCCCTGAAATACAGGTGATTAGAGAACTCCCACGATTATCACCGCCTGGTTGCTAGGTAGAAGTCACTTTAGCTTGCCGACCAACTTACCAGGCAGGCAACTTACGGAAATGAATCAATTGCTTCAATCAACGAGACTTAGCAAACCCTCCCCCATAGTCTCTTAGAAAAAGTATTCGAACAAAAAATGTTACGTAGCTCCGCTCCGTTTCGATCGGAGGACCTCCGGGTCCTGTGCAAGCCCGGCGCGCTTCCACTGCGCCATGAAGCTTTGTATCTTGGGTAAGCGTTCTTGGCTGGAAGCCAATAATGCTGTTTGCTTGCAAATACCGGATGCCTATTGTTGGGGTAGGGTGTGTGGTGGATTGTGATGAGACGAGGCGGTGTATAGGTATACACACCTCGCCGCCCCTTTTTCCCTTGCAGCACCTCCCATAATGGTCATTCGCTCTCGATCCACACCGATTAACTTACAAGGCAACCTGTGTGGTCGAACCGAGTGCTTCAGTTTACTTGGATATATCACACGTCTAAATGAGCTATTTCAAATGCGATGGATAGTAACATAGTATAAGTCTCAAGTAATGGACGGTGAGATGCTTACTGATTTGCTTGGAGGTCATCTTACCGGGCATTCACAAGAGCAATTCTAGTATCAATCAAGTTACCAGTAATCGAATGTTTTTTTCATGGCGAGCTATGGCTACACCACAACGGAGCTCTCAATACCTGTAGACTTTATGATGCTCCCTTCAGGCGTGGTTCAGACCTGGCTCTCTCAACCGAGGCCGGGGTAACCTTTTGTGATATATCCCCCCTTAGAGCCGTATTCTCCGGTTACCGCTCCAAATCAAGTCGAATAGGGGCCACTTTCGGTTCGGCATCGTTTCTTCGTTTTTTCTTTCTTCTCGGAAGAGTTAAATAGTATCTACCTTATCGGCAGCGTGCTCGTCTGCAGCAACTTCTTCACCTCGGCCACGAGATCCTCTCGCGAAACCAGCAGCCCCTGGTCCTTGTCGTCCTTGTCCTTCTCGTCGCCCCCCTTGCCGGCGCCCAGAACCTTGATGCGCACCTTGCCGTCGGCGAGCTCGTCCTGGCCTAGGATGACGGCGAGCGGCACGTCGTCGGCGGCCTTGAACTGCTGCGGCAGGCGGGGCTTGACCTTCTGGCTGAACTCGGCGCGGATGCCGGCCTCCCACAGCTGGCGGGCGACGGACATGCGCGGCAGCAGCAGGCCGTCGAACTCCTTGCCGCCGAAGGCCATGACGAAGACATCGACCTGGCGCGCGCGGCTCGCTTTGTCGGCCTGGCGCGCCTTGAGGATGGTGAAGATGCGGTCGACGCCGAAGGAGATGCCGACGCAGGGGATCTGCTTCTTGCCGTACATGCCGACGAGGTTGTCGTAGCGGCCGCCTGCTGCGATGCTGCCTACGCCTGCGCTGGTCTCCTCTTTGGTCTTGGTTGGCTTGCCGGGATACCGCGACTCTTCCTTATTGCTTGTTGGTTTTTGAATGACTTCGTATATGACTCCTGTGTAGTAATCTAGGCCCCGCGCAAGTGACAGGTCGAAGGATACCTTGTCGAACACGTCGAATTCTTTTGAGTAGGCGGCTAGGAGATCCATATCGCTTAATCCTGCTTTTATCTCGTCGTTGGCTGCGAGGCCCTCATCGGATCGAATGAACTGTATCATCTCGTCTATGGTGCCCTTGTTTAAAACGATCTGACCAATCTTGTCGGCGACTTCCTCGGGTAGACCCTTCTGCTCCACCATCTCCTTCTTGACAACATCCCAGGGTTCCTTATCCAACTTATCTACTGCCGAGCTGATGGGGCGTAGCTTGTCGGCAGGGACACCCGCAACAGCGAATAAGCCGTCTAGGATCTTGCGGTGGTTGAGCTTTATGACGATCTCCTGGTCGAGGGCTTGGAAGGTTTCGCAGATGACGCGCAATATTTCGGCGTCGGGAATCATGGGATCGTACTGGCCCGCGATGTCGAAGTCGCACTGGTAGAACTCGCGCATGCGGCCGCGGGCGATGGCAGGTTGATCGCGACGGTAGACCTTGGCGATCTGGTAGCGCTTGATCTGCTGGACATTATTCATGGCGAGCCATCGGGCGAAGGGGACGGTGAGGTCGTAGCGAAGGGCGCATAGCTCGCCGCCTTGGTCTTCGAGGTTGTAGATGAGCTTTTGATCCTCGCCGTATTTCCCCGATAATATGTCCCTTAGCTCGAAAACGGGTGTATCGAGGGGGGTGCCGCCGTGCAGCTTGAAGACGTTGCTGATAGTCTCGAAGACGTGGTCTCTTAGGAGCATATCGGGGCCCGACCAGTCACGGGTTCCCTTGGGCGCCTTTAGGGACATCTTGGCCTCCTTGGAAGCCATGTTGTCAATGTCGCCAGACGATGAAGATTCGTGGGTAAGCGACTGATACGATTTACTGGGAGAAGTAAAAAAGGTTCTGGTAAAGAGGAAAGTTGGTCGGAAAGAGGTTGGATTTATTAGCCTGTTTCCTCTGCAAAGCGCACGCAGCATTTCTTGGTGGGATGGTGGGATGGTGGGAGGAATTGCCCCGCGTAAGTACTGGACTGGAAAAAAATAATGAGGGATGACTCAATGGGAGCTACAGAAACTCAACGTGGGGTTATACTGTCATGTGACCCACTTATCTACCTCAGTAAGAGTTGAAATTTAGACCATGTATCGATAACAAAAGATTATCGATAACGTATAAAATGAAGCTCCATTCTTTCGTAGCATCGGTGGTACGATCACCTTCTGCCATTGAACAACGCCATCCTCCGGGATCATGGTAAAACTCCCAAAGCTGGGTTGCGAATAAACCGAGTGATGCTTTTGTTTACTCAGAACCACTGCACGAACGAGAACAAGCTCAATAGAACGCAGTGGTCTAGAGAACACCACAGCCAAAATGGCAGTCGAAGATCTCGTAGCTTGGCTTGATAAGTTCAGCGACTTGATGCGAGATTTCCCGTAAGTTTCTAAGCTACCATTTTACACCACCATATAACCAATTACCTTACAATATCTCATATACAGGCTCAATGACATCCTATACCTCGCGTACCCCCTGATCTGCATCGTGGTCGGCAGCATCCTCCTATACTACACGCATACGGACTACTGGGACAAACCAAAACGCTACACCGTCCCACCCCCTAAGAAACCCGACGAGGTCAAAATCCTCGAGAACCCAACTATCAAGGTCCCCGGCACGACAGCGATCCAATGCTACAACCCCGCCACCGGCCAGTTCCTCGGCTTCGTGAACCCGTCCACACCAGCCGGCATCGACCGCGCCATCGCCCAAGCAGCCGCCGCGCAGGAGAAATGGGCCAAGACAACATTCGCCGAGCGGCGCGCGGTTCTGCGCACCATGCTGCAGTACGTCATGGACAACCAACAACAAATATGCGAGGTCAGCTCGCTAGACTCGGGCAAGACCATGGTCGACGCACAGCTGGGCGAGATCATGGTCACGGCCGAGAAGCTGCAGTGGACCATCAAGCACGGCGAGGCGGCCCTGCGTCCCAGCAGACGCCCCACGAACCTGCTCCTGAGCTACAAGAAGAACACGGTGCACTACGAGCCCCTGGGCGTCGTGGCCGCGCTGGTCAGCTGGAACTACCCCTTCCATAACCTGATCGGGCCGATCATCAGTTCCATCTTCGCGGGCAACGGCGTCGTGGTCAAGGTCAGCGAGCAGACGTGCTGGAGCGCCGCCTACTACACGAGCATCGCGAGGGGCGCGCTGGTCGCCCACGGCCACGACCCCCTGCTAGTCCAGAGCGTCGTGTGCTGGCCGCAGACCGCAGCGCACCTGACGAGCCATCCGGGTATCAGCCACCTGACCTTCATCGGCAGCCGGCCCGTGTGCCACCACGTCGCCGCCAGCGCCGCCAAGAGCCTGATCCCCGTCGTCGCCGAGCTCGGCGGCAAGGACGCGGCGGTTATCCTCGACTCGGCCGAGCGCGACCTCCCCCGCATCGTGCACATCCTCATGCGCGGCACCTTCCAGGCCTCGGGCCAGAACTGCATCGGCATCGAGCGCGTCGTCGCCGGCCCGGGTGTCTACGACCAGCTCGTGGCCATGCTGGAACCCCGCGTCGCCGCCCTGCGCCTCGGCCTCGACCGGGACGTCGGCGCCATGGTCTCCGACGCCTCGTTCGCGCGCCTCGAGGCCCTCGTCGCCGACGCCGTGGCCCGGGGCGCGCGCCTCCTCGCCGGCGGCGCGCGCTTCGCCCACCCCGACCACCCCCGCGGCTTCTACTTCGCCCCCACGCTGCTCGTCGACGTCACGCCCGCCATGGCCATCGCCCACGAGGAGTGCTTCGGGCCCGTCATGACGGTCCTGCGATCGCCCGCGCCCTCCGCGCCCGCGCTGCTCGCCCTCGCCAACGCGCCGGCCTTCGGCCTCGGCGCCTCCGTCTACGGGCGCGACGCCGACCCCGTCCTGCGCGACGTGGTGCGCGGGATCCGCGCGGGCGGCGTCGCCGTCAACGACTTCGCCGTCTTCTACGCCGTGCAGCTGCCGTTCGGCGGCGTCGGCGGGTCCGGGTACGGCCGCTTCGCCGGCGAGGAGGGGTTGAGGGGGTTGTGCAATCTGAAGAGCGTGTGCGAGGACCGCCTCGCGTGGCTGGGGATTCGGACGGCCATCCCGCCGCCCGCGCGGTACCCTATCAAGAGCCAGGAGAGCGCCTGGCGCTTCACGAGGGGCGTCGTGGGCCTGGGGTATGCGCTGACGGCCCGGGAGAAGCTGAGGGCGCTGGGGGATGTGCTGAGGAATAGCTGATGGAACTTGAAGGGAAGGGGGTGGAGTGTGGGAGAGCGACTACGTGTTTAGATACCCCCGTATATAATATTAATCACATAATTATACTTTGCTTGTCGAGGTTGTGTACTTCATGCTCTTTGTTCATGGTGATAGTACACGATTTCATAACTGATATCGAGCCTACTAGATGGTAACCACCTAGGCGCTTTTTATTTTTATTTTGGCGTTTTACAGAGTTAGGCAAGTTGAGGTTGGTAGACACCATTATTCCAAGCAGTCAGCAGACATTATATCCCATCACCGCACTATTCTAAGGAAAACCAAAAGTCGTAGGCATAGGAGTTGTTCTCATATTGTAAATGCTATGGGGAGGTTTTGGTTAGTATTCAGACTTAGATGATTTGATAGTCTCAATTGACATCTCTTAACTCTTCCTAATTAATCCAACATTAACCATTTATTTATTTCCAGATTCCAATCATCCCTAGGTACATTCCCTGAACTCCCCCCTATATTCTGTACCCCGTATCATAACTCATGTCCATTAGCATTAATATTCCAACACATACATAAATAGTACACCGAGTACAAGAAACTGTATAATGACAATAATGCAAATAACATGAAACTGTACTTTGTGTGCCCGAATTTTATGAACGCCATATTTATTCAACCAGCCCGGTTTAGGTTATGAACTCTGACATAACCTACAACGATGATCCTTCTCATTCATAAATTTTTTTTTCTTTGCATATTTGAGCACCTCGCATGAAATATGTGACTGTGCTAGTACAGTCAGCATCGGTGTTCCAGTGCAGCTTCGGACAACGAAGCTTGGCTTGCATTCTGATGGGATGGGGTGGCTCACGTCCATATTGGGGCACAAGATGCGACATGGCGCCTTTTTTGCCACTTCTGGTGCGGGTTGTCTTATCCGGTCGCCGAGTGGAGCGGATGATGCACCTATGCGCTTAGGGGAGGCGAGTCGGAGCAAACGGTACTGAAGGGCTCTAAATGTATTTCCCAGGTCTTATGCTCAGTGAAAGAAAAGTCGGAGTCCTGGGTAGTAAGAGTGGCTTGCTTTTAACCCCAACGGAGCGCATGTAATCTGCGTTGTGAGCGTGAGGCAATGATCGGTGTGACGCATTCAAGGAGGCGACGATGCTTTTGGCGGTGATGTTTTCGGTGATGGCATTGGCTCCAATGACAGCGGAGTAATAGGTCGATTAGGCTCAGGCGTCTCTTCTATGGCAGAAGTTGTATCGGGGTCGGGCGATATCACAATTGCAGGTGAACCCTGGCTGTTACCTATGGTCGCGATAGATGTAGTCGGAGTAGCGGGTTGTGTGTTCCGCAAGGAACTGTGATGGACCGGGACCGGAACTTCGAGTGTATCCCGTCGTTGCCTCGGCCTGCCTCTATCTAATAAAATAGAATTATCCAGCTCAAACGAGTTTTGTGTCGTTGGCAACGTGTTAGCATGCCGCATTCCAGGTGGCACAGGCGGCGGCGACGAGGATCGAGACATCGGCGGTGGGTGTGGAGCTGATAATGCTCTTGACATCATCACGATGCCGTCGACACTAGGCCTCGAAACCATACTCCCAGCGAAGCTGCCCGATCTCGACGGTCGTTTGCTAAGGTTGTCGTCGTCGTCGCGGTGGTGGTTATACACCCTCCTAATTTGACGCAGGTCAGGATTTCGGTTTTCCTCCGCGGGAACCTCTGGAAAATCAAGGGCCTTTCCGTGCTTAAATTCGGAATCATCGAATCGGTCCTGCGATGCTGTGCCAAGGTAATCGCTAACCCTCATCAGCACTTTGGCCACTTTGCGTCTATGACCCACGTCTTTTGGCGGCCGATTTGCTGGAGACGTTCTTTCGCTCGAGCTCCTCCTTTCGCTATCTGAAAAGCTAGGACGTAAATGGGCCGCATCTGGAGCGGTGATAGAATGGGAAGATCCCGCATATTCAATTTCCTCAACAGCCGGTGAGCTCCTTGAGTCTCGTTCGGGGGAGCCGATGATCCGATCGTGCGTGCTTCGAGCATCAGCGTCACCTAGATAGCCATTCGCACCAGATTGATCGTGCAAGATTGGGTGTCCGCCACTGTATTGATGATGTGAGCAGTTGCAGTGATGTACGGGTGGCTTTTGGTTCGTCTCTTCCTCTGTAGCCTCTATGCCTGTTGCCAGGAGAACATAAAGAGATCCTAATGCAGCGAGTCCTGTACCGACTATAGGCGCCCACTATCACAGATACCATGTTTAGCAATTACTCTCCTCGATTTTTTGCAGTCTAGAAGCAAATAAAAGGGGGGTATAATGATTAGTCCCCCGCCGCTCCCTGGACTGAAATGCAAATGAGAACAAGAAATTTACTACTAACCTGGCCAACGGATGTCATGGGCTCAGTCTGGTATGTGACTTCGTCACTCCATAAATTTTTCTCGCCGATGATGAGAATAGCGAGTACCGCAGCGCTGAAGACGGGAACTTCTAGAGTGCTTAGAAATAGCCTGACCATGGTATTAACCCTACTCATGTTCACGACAGTAGCGCCATTTGTCCTAGACGGCGTAGTGTTAGTAATTGGGCTCTTAGCTACGAATTTGAATAATCTCGGGTGGTAAGATATAGCATCAAAGGAATTGATAGGAATGTCTCACCCTTCGATTAGCTCATCATCCTCTCCTCGGCCAAATTTTGACTTCCAATTGATCTCGACAATCTTATTCCACATGGACACGAGCGATAGGACAGCGGGGATGCAGCAGGCAGCCGCGAGGAGTGTAGCAGCATTGAAGGTCAGCATGCTCGGTGCTGGTATGACAGAAATCTCATTCGCCGAGCCTTGTCGCAGAGGAGACGAAGGGCCGAGAGTAGTGTTGCAGACGAGACCACAAGTATCAGTTAGTTTTTGGAAGTCAATATCGAGAGTAGGGGGGCTGGACCCATCCCAAGAGCAAGGATTTGTTGGGATTCGGAAGAATTCGACCGTCAAGCTGAGCAATCCTGTTCTATCGTAAGTATAAATTTTTGAAGATCAAGGAGGACGGAATCTCACCAGCGAGGACGATCCCAGTCCAGAGAAAGATTATGTTTCGGCCAGGGTCATAGAAGTAGGTCCTAGACATCCTGACTGTTAATGGAGCTGCTAATATACCGATTGAACAAAACTGAAAAGCTCCGTACACGTCCATATCGACAGCACCTAGAAGATGACTATTAGTCTTGGAAACTCTTTGCTGTGGTGTTAAAAGAACTCACTATCGACATGTAACGCGCTGAGAACAATACCATGAAGGGCAGCAACCGCTGGAAACACCACTGTTGTAAATCGTATTAGTTATTGCCATTCTCGTAGAGTTGTGCCAATACATGTCGTTGTCGGCGAGATCACTCGCAGAAGCCCCTGGCCTTTGAAGAGATGGAGCTCATGCCGATAGAGGGCCGGGAGTGAAAGATTCGATAAGTAGCCCTAAGAGATACATACATGCAGCTGCTAAACAAGCATTCCGCAACCATTCGGCCTTTCGAGCGAAGACACAGGCTGCTACAAGGACATAGTATCTACAAAAAGCAGTGTTAGTTATGTATTTTGGCTTTACCGTCTTATTCCTATGGATTCCTCGGGGTTTATGTTCAGTATTTACGGATAGAATGGCTGCTTACAAGACCCTTGAACCTGGGCCGTACTGACCCGACACTGGCCAGGCGCATACGACTTGTATTTCATGACCAGTATCGGTGCCATTGGAAACTAAGGATGACACAGCAGCGTTAACTGTTGCGTTTTGACCAACAAGATTATTTAGCAGGGTCGATGTGAGCGCTGGCATGACCCGGAGGAGGAATCACTATGTGGAAATAATGTGGAATAGATAGAGTGTGTCATTAGCTAGCTTGGTATAGGTTGTCGGAAGACTGTCGAGGTGAATTGGTCCATGTCGGTTCTTCGAAGACTTTATCATGTAGATATTCGAATAGTGTTTTGAAAGATGAGAGAGAGATCAAATGCCTCGATCGCCTTGATGTTTCAACATAGGGCTGGCGAGATCTCACGTGTCTAATCATCTCTCAGCTGGAAGGGGTGGTAAGCACCGCCCCGGGTTATTATGGCCACCGAAGGTGAGTTTTGGTGTTAGCGTTGGCAGGTATCCGAGAGTTCATCAGCCTCAATCCCATTCGTGATACAGTAAGTACATTCTTAATAGCCCGTATTACGAGCCAATGTCATGCTTGCAGACTCATTCATGCGCCTTTTGACAAGCAAAGCAAGTCGATACCTGTTCTTGCTTGTGAAGCCAAGGTTTAGGGCTAACGAAGGACGGCTCGTTTGGTGAGACAGGTGACTGCGGAATGACGCACCCCAATACCGAACCACGAAACGGGACAGCGGGATCGAACTAATCTCTGGAGCCCCACAATAATACTGGATCTCCCCCGCGTCCTGCCTTCCCTGGGAAGTCAGTGTAACGCTAGAATGTTCAGCCCCAGCGGGTTTGCCCGGCCTATGAGACAATGGACCTATCTTGTATTGTTACGCGAAGGAGCTTATGCAGAAGTGGCTTAATGACAGGTCAAATCGGATATCCTAGGTACATAAGGTATGCATTAGTATAGCATTAATATGCATTGTCCAATACATATTCGCCTATTCACCACATGCATGCACAAATACCCAGACTAGCAGACTACATGTAGGTGCCTGACTTTTATTCAACATAGCCACAATACATGAAAATCTGACTAGAGTACAAAGTAGGTAAGCTCTGGCTTCACTTATTCGAAGATCATTGTGTTCCTCCCGCTCTATTTTGTTTTTCCCTCTCTTCTCTCATTATTATAGAGAGAAAGAGAGACTATTGTTTGTTTCGACACCAGTCATGTCTATACACATTTGCCATTAAGCCTGCAGAGGCATGTGTGCAGTCTTATTCGCCTAACTAACCGAGTCTCTTGGCCTCTCAGCCTCCATTAGATATTTACCGTCAGAACCCCACCACACGAAGATATTCATTTTCGTCAGACTTGCTTGCTTGCTGTTTCTCACGAATTTTCTCTTCCAATAGTCACAGATTGTACGCGCAAGTCATGGTTTTCGTCTAGAGATAACTGCTTTTGGGTGGACTATATATACCCGTAAGCTTTGTTTTCTGGGTGGAGAATTTTCTCGTTGATATCGCCAATCCCATCCTCATAAATCTATGCATTCAAAACAGCAAATTTTCCCTCAGACAATTCAACCACTACCGTAGTGGGATTGCCAAGATGGCGGAAAATCTTAGCGACATTGACATTGATCTTAACACGGACATAATACACGAATGGAGATCAATCATCACTCTCGTGGTTTTCGTTCTTACTAGTAAGTACAATATATACCATCTAGTTATATCGTATCCATAACGAATCAATTCTTACAATCGCATAGATATCGTTGTCCTTTTCCCCTTTCATATTCCACTGTACATTCCTCGATGGTTCAGCAATGCCATCTTGGATGGCCTGGGTCGTATGCGAATAATAGCGCCACGGCGTGACCGCTCTCAGTATGACTCCAGCTCCACCAATGATCACGTCGAGGGTCAGACAGGTGGAACAAGGCATTTCGTGCGCCTAGAATTCCCCATGAACTTCGTAACAGCACCTTTGATAGCGGATCTCTTTTTGCTAGCTATTCTAGCCATTGGCCGAGCAGAGGTGTACGGTGGCACAATCGGTGCTAACAACATCTCTCCTATCGACATCATGGCGTTTTTCATAACGCTGGCCTATATCGCAATTTCAATCGATGCTTCAGGCCTCATCAGATATCTTGCCTTCAAGGTACTTCAAAAGGGAGGGAAGTTTGGTCATCGACTCTTCTTCTATCTGTATGCTTTCTTCTTCGTCTTGGGCAGCTTTATCGGGAACGATCCAATTATCCTGTCCGGCACAGCATTCCTTGCGTACATGACACGGGTGTCCAGCAATATTATACACCCACGAGCGTGGATCTTTACCCAGTTTGCGGTAGCGAACATTGCCTCGGCTATCCTAGTGTCCTCTAATCCTACAAACCTTGTTCTTGCGGGCGCCTTTGACATCAGATTCATCGATTACACTGCGAACATGATTGTTCCCGTCGTCATCACGGCCATGGCCTTAATCCCATTCCTTATCTTTATCGTAGGTTATCATTTCATAAAGATTAGGAGAGGAAAAATATATATATTTGTGTTATGGTTTAACAGATGTGGCCGCAGGTTTTTGCGGACGAGTCTCTCATCCCTCTCTCAATCCAAATGCATGAACTCTCCGAGGAAGCGAAAGCCAAGAAACCGGTGAACCCTAATATTCCCCATGCTAGGGGAACTGCAGAGGAGGAAGAGAACGACCCGGCAAATGGCGAGCAAAGCAAGCAGCTATCCCTTGAAGAGATTATGAACCCCTTTATAGATAAGGGAGGTGCAGGATTTGGAGCTCTCATCATGGCCGCCACACTTATCACCATCCTTGCGCTGAACGCTGCCAGCCAGAACACCGGCGAGCATCCTGTCTTCTATGTAACCTTGCCGGCTGCATTTGTAATGTTTTGCTGGGATGTAGCCTTTGGTTGGCTCCACCGCCATGATACGCGTAAGATCGCTAGCGATGGTCGACGGGAAATCGAACGAGCTCAGACTGAACGACTTGCTAGAGAGCAGGAACAGGAGCAACAGACTGATATGTCTGCGGCACAGCCTTTTACGAAAGAGGCAGGCTTGCCAAGTACCAGTGCTGATCTGTCCAACCCAAAGACAGAAGATGCCAAAGCACCAAGCGCCGATGTGCATGATGCGCGTCCTTCTACTAGCCCGAAGAGCACACTTAATGAGAAGCAGGATCCAGACTTGCACAAGCCGACGGAGGGATTATCAGGTGTGACGTTGAGTAAAGATTCAGGGGTAAAGAGTGGACCGTTATCCGAGCGGGAGATGGATGCCGAAAAACAGCCACCTTACGATGTGACGGCCCAACCGGAACACAGCAAAGCGACACTTGTGTCCTTGGTCGCAGATACCTATAGATGGTCACAAGAGACATTCCCTACAGCGACAGCTGTGTTGGGCCACCTACCGTTTGCGCTCGTCCCTTTCGCTTTCTCAATGTTTGTTCTGTAAGACTCCAGACTCAAAGGACCACAACTTACAATATGACTGAGGCTAATCTTCCCTCTAAAGCGTACAGGCATTGGTCACCAAAGGCTGGGTCCCCGTGTTTGCGTACGGATGGTCGCACTGGGTGGACAAGACAGGAACCATTGGAAGCATTGGTGGCATGGGATTTCTTTCTGTGATCCTCTGCAACGTAAGTACTTTCATTCCTCTATGTAAACAACCTAATGAAGTCTGAATATCTGACTTGTCGAATCCGGTTCAGTTTGCGGGTACAAATATCGGCACTACCATCCTCCTCTCCCGTGTCATACAAGCATGGTTGGTTCCCAAGACTACGAGTTATTTTCAAGTTGCTAATGAGGTTCTATGAAAGGCAAAAGATTCATGAAGCCAACGGGACTGATATATCCGATCGGACCTTCTGGGCAACTGTTTATAGGTATATGAACTTCTGACTTTCTTTTAGCGACGAATTATTAATATGTATTAAACAGCATGGCACTTGGCGTCAACTACGGCGCATTCAGCACTGCGTTCAGCGCATCTCTAGCCGGTCTCCTGTGGCGGGATATCCTTGCTAGGAAGCATATTCGGGTCCGGAGACTCGACTTTGCCCGGGTGAACCTGCCGATTATCACCATTGCTATGGTCGTCGGTTGCACTATTCTTGTTGGCGAGATTTATATCATGCGGACCGACGACCCTTACAACAAATAAACGATCAGCACCACATTTTTAGAGCATAGCATAGACTTTTGGTATGAGAAACGATATCCCGATATAGAATTCGTACGAATAATGACATCTCATAATATTTCGAGCCATTTACGGCTAGAAAGCTTCTACTCATGAGGAAACTTGTGCTAGTTTGTCATGACCACACCTCGGAGGCCTCGAAGTGATAACGCTATATTCTCTCAACTGTGTGTGGGCGTACTTTGTTGGCTCACTAATCCAACTTCGACTCGGCCAAACACTCCAACACCCTGATCTATGGAAATCTCACGGAAGTAGTGATTACGTAAATAGGTAGGTGCATATGAAAAGGGAGTAAAGTGGGGCAATTGACAGGTTGGTGGGTTTAATGAGCATGTTGGCTAAAGGAGTTCTTCTCCCTTGACTTGTTTTTTAAAAGCCGACGAAGCTTAGGTAGACGCGATCTCTTCTGTTGTAGTTTGCGATCTTAGAGATCTTGAGAGTAAAAGTTGTCAGCATTCCACGCTTGATCTGCTCCACTCAGAGTCGTTCAGAAAAAATGGGCTGGTTTGGCCACAACCACATGCCCGTCGAGGGCCGGGTAAGGAGCAATTCTCAGAGGATAGGCGTGAACACGGAGCCACAGAGAGACTGACTGACATTTGATTACCAGACTATTCTCCTAACAGGCGGTTCCGAGGGCACCGGTCTCAGCGCAGCACGCATCTTTTCAAGCAGAGGGGCAAATGTCATCATTGTCTCGAGGAACTCGGCAAAGCTCGAGGAGGCGCTAAAGAGCATCAAGACCGCGGCAAAGTGGCCCGAGAGTCAGCGCTTCCACGCCATTGCAGCCGATGTGGCTGAGCCCAACTATGCGGAGAGCGTGGTCGCCGATGCCACGGCCTGGAACGACGGGCACCCGCCCGAGATCGTGTGGTGCCTAGCTGGCCTCTCGACGCCCATGCTGTGGACGGAGGATGAGGCCATGAACGCTGCTCGATACAACAGTAAGTAGTGCCGGGTTTGGTCTAGTATGTATAGGTCACTCACAAAATGCTGCGACAGTGGATGTCAACTACTTTGGCTCTGCCGAAATGTCCCGAGCTATCATGCGTGCTTGGCTCCTCCCTGGCGAGGGAAAGAAGCAGCCCTCGACCCGGGAACCCCGTCCCGCCGCCAAGCACATCATATTCACTGGCTCCATTATCTCCACCTTCTCCATGGCCGGCCACGCCCCCTACGCCCCCTCCAAGTTCGCCCTCCGCGCCCTCGCCGACGCCCTCGTCATGGAAGTTCGCCTATACCCCGACGTCCCCATCGAGGTGCACCTAATCCTGCCCAATTCCATCACCACTGCCGGCTACGAGCGCGAGAACCAGACCAAGCCGCAAATCACACTCCAGCTCGAGGGCGCCGACAAGCCCCAGGACCCGGACGAGGTCGCGAGCCTGGCCATCGCCGGCGTCGAGAAGGGCCGCTACTTTGTCACGACGTCGTTCCTGGGCGACCTAATGCGGTGGGGCATCATGGGCAACTCGCCGAGGAACAACTGGTTCGTTGACACGTTGATGGCGTGGATCATGCCCTTTATCCTGGCGTATGTCATGTGGGATATGAACACTCAGATCTCGTCGTGGGGCAATAAGAAGAAAAAAGAGAAGTCATAAGATTAGGTAGTATTTATTTATTTTATTTCATATTTTTCATGGGCGTATGAATCTCAGTAATTGAATATACTTCTTTGCGAAATGCAATGAAATGAAATATTATCGGAATGAGTTGCCAATACTTAAGGGGTCGCACGAATTTCATATTTGACCTGCCATGCCTCCTGGTTCGAATCTTTCACCTTTCAATCTATTTATTTTTATAAGCTTTTGACCTTGCTAATATTCTTTCAATAATTTAATAAACAAGTTTCTGTTTATTTCATTACTGAAATTTAAAGGGCTATGAAACGCTTTATAACATAAACGCAGCGACATGGACAAATGAACATGCCGGGTTGGGAAATGAACTTATGGCCATTTTTTGGCGGTCTTTCCAGTCAGTCGGTTAGCAATCAAACGCCGTTTCCCTTACCTTACCGCTATCAGTGAGATGCACGGTGCCTAACTAGGGGGCATATGTAGTACCCAAAGACTAGCCAACGTTGCCGGCGCATGAGAACAGTATCAAGGCTGGGATTATGGAAGCGAAAATGTATGAGATGGATAAAGTGGATGAACAGGTGTAGTCGTAGTACGGGCGCAGCTCCATGGAATATTATTGGAACTTGAAGATTGACAGCGAAGCTATCCTGCTTATATGATCAGTAGTTTCGCAACTAGTGCATAAGACTCTTCGCGCCGAATCCACTCCAAACCCCCTTTCTCGCAGCCCTTGTCAAATCCATGAGGGACACCTTCTAGGACCATATTGACAATTTTCTTCTAGGTATCAGCGATCAGTCGCTCTACTAGAGCGTTGACTTCGGGTCTTAAAGTGTCTGTTTCGGCGGTAATAAACACGACAGTCGGTGGGAAATCCTCTAGGTTAGCGAAAGCGGGAGAAATGGCGGGGACCGTCCTCGAATCCACGTCCGGCGCATAGCTGTCGTTGAACAGGTGCAGAGCCCAGATGGGATGGGCGTTTATCAGGTGGGGGACCTTCTTTTCCTCTGGGGGCTTAGCCATGTCGACTAGGGAGTAGAACGAGAAGACAATTTTGACGTTGACGATATCTTGTAGCTTCTTCCTCAAGGTGGTCGTAGCAGCCACGGCGATCGTGCCGCCTGTGCTGAACCCCGACACGGCGACACGGTTCCGGTCGAAGCGGTGGTCCTGCGCAGCAACCTACCGAAGAGCATCTTCGGCATCGTGTAATGCGCGAGGGAAAGTGTCTTCGGGGCCCTTGCGGTAGTCGGCATCGAGAACAGCGATGCCTGCGTCTCGAGCGAGACGAGCACAGTACAGCGCATCAGTGCCTAGCAAGTGGAAGATGAAACCGCTACCGTGCCAATTGACGAGAATGGGTAAAGGCTTCGACGATGAATAGTGTCCTGGAGGGAGATAGAGATGAGCCAGGATATGTCGCCCGCGGTTACGCGATGGTATCTTGACTTGCTCTACAGGAACCTCTTGTGGAACTAGGTCTCTGTCGCGCTGCTGCTGTTTCTTGGAACTTACCATAAGCCATGCTTGCAGAAGTACGACAATAATTTTAAGTCTAAGATACTGAAAAAAGCCGTGTTTCTGGGCCATGCTGTCATTGGAAAGGCGAGTTATTGGTGGTGTTTGTCGACAACCTCTCTAGAAGCTGGAAGGGAATTAAGATTTCTGGGCGCCGTAGATCTTGATATTGCATATATCAAGATGCGGTATGCATAAACTTAACATAGCAAACATTGGTATCCGCGCCAGTAAGCCACATATCTGATAATGGTGTTACACAGGCATCCTCCTTTGTTGTTGGTGTATAGATCTGTCAATGACTGTGTAATACACGGCATTCATCTAACTGCCCGCGAATAAAAGTCTGAACTCATCAATTTCACACAGAGACACAGTAGATGTGGCTAGATTCACATAGAAATATAATACCTACTTGAAGTCTTGTTGTTAGGAGTCTAGTGGCTTAAGCTAGGGGATCTATCAAAGCTATCAGGGGCTTTACAGCCAGGACAAGAGGCTTCCGTATCAAGCCCCTTGGAAATATCGTCCAGAAACAATGCTTCTGAAAAATAGTACGGTAAAAAAAATGTTCGAACAAACACCGATTAATCTCAGAGTGTGAAAGAAACAGTCGTAAAGAATAAGACTTTATTAGTCGATTTCTAATGCACTCCAGTAAAAATGTAGGTATGAAGCAATTAAAAACTCCGGTCCTAACCGATGGGGCAATTTGTAACCAATAGCGGGTCTCGGAAAAGTTGGGGATTGCAATTGTCAGCAATCAGTACCTATGTACTGTAGTATCGTTATCATCGATATCTTTTTCTCAATTCTAATTCTTAATGAACTAGAAAAGAGTCTCTTTACAACTTCTACTGCCGTGAGTTGTTGGGAGCTGTATCATTAGCACCCCTAGCTATGGCATCTTCCTCGGCTTCCTTGAGTCGCTTGCGGGCGCCCGTGCAGCGCGCAATTGCCAATGCATCTCTCAGCGCAACTCGGTCCTACGCCACCGTCCCAACAAATAACTTAGAGTCCTCTCAATCTGCATCTAGTAAATCCACTCGTAGACCTACGTACTTCAAAGACACAACAATAGCCTCGCTTGACGATTTTATACCAACCTCGTCCGCTGCGGCGCCCTTAGCCGCCACCGATGCATACCAGCTGCGCACCGCCGAGGTCGGCCCAGCCTCTAACAGGCGCACCATCACGCGGCTGCCCGAGTGGCTGAAGACACCCATCCCGGCCGGAAACGACAATTTCAAGCAGATCAAAAAGGACCTGCGGGGTCTGAACCTGCATACCGTGTGCGAGGAGGCGCGGTGTCCCAACATCAGCGAGTGCTGGGGCGGCAGCAACAAGAACGCCGCCACCGCTACTATCATGCTCATGGGCGACACGTGCACAAGAGGATGCCGATTCTGCAGTGTGAAGACGAACCGCAAGCCCCCGCCCTTAGACCCCCACGAGCCAGAGCATACTGCCGAGGCCCTGGCGCGATGGGGTCTGGGCTACGTCGTATTGACGAGCGTGGACCGCGACGACTTGGCCGACGGCGGCGCGCGCCATTTCGCCGAGACCATCCGCAAGATCAAGGCCAAGAAACCAAGTCTGCTCGTCGAAGCATTGACCGGCGACTTCATGGGCGACCTGGACATGGTCAAGATCGTAGCCGATAGCGGGCTCGACGTGTACGCGCACAACGTCGAGACGGTTGAGGGACTGACACCGTACGTCCGAGATCGCAGGGCCACCTTCCGGCAGAGTCTGAAGGTGCTGGAGCACGTGAAGAAAGTCCGCGGCCAGCAGGGCATCATCACGAAGACGAGTATAATGCTCGGGCTTGGCGAGCAGGAACAGGAGCTTATGGACGCGCTGAAGGAGTTGCGGAGCGTCGATGTCGATGTGGTGACCTTTGGCCAGTACATGCGCCCCACGAAGCGACACTTGCAAGTCGAAAAGTACGTCACACCTGAGGAATTCGAGATGTGGCGACAGCGCGCACTGGACATGGGTTTCCTGTATGTGGCCAGCGGGCCCCTCGTCAGGAGTAGCTATAAGGCCGGTGAGGCTTTCATTGAGAATGTACTGCGGAAGCGAGCTGGAGAGAACGGCGCTGCTGCTGCTAGCAATGGTAAACTAGGAGAAGCGATTGCGATCTAAGAGCGGGCAAAGAGCTAAGGGTCGCAAGACCTTTTCTTGCTGGGATATTTATTTAACATGTATATATATCGGGTCTCTACTGGAGATCTGCGGGTATGGACAGCATGGGCTCGGCGTACCTAGATTGGCGTCCCATAGGTAGAATGGAGACGGGTTCGAACCGGTCGTCAATGATCTTATTCAACCAGGATACAACGACCACCAAAATGAATGAATATTTTGAACATCTTATTTTGATTTATCAGATTATACTACCCCTTGTCTCTTTTACAGAATCCCAAAGCTCATCCACTAGCTTTAACAGGTCTTCCGTCAACGGACCTTTGCGGGCCATCTCGACGCTCTCAACGACTTGCGCAGTCCTGCTGGCACCAAGAATCACGCCATCTTCCTCGCCTAGCGCCGAGTGGTGCACGATCCAGCGGATCGCAACCTCGAGGGGTTTCGACCCATTGGCCCTCGTCTCCGTGTCGAACTTCTTGACGGCGGCATGCAAGTCCTGCGCCCCAAACACTCTCTGCATAGCACCACCTAGCGGGTTATTCGCAGCGAACCGCGTGCCCTCGGCTTGCCCACTAACGGCCTTCCCCGTGAGGAAGCCCGAGGCGACGGAGCGGAAGGCGTTGAAGCGCACGCCGTGCGCGCGCAGCAGCGGGAGCAGCTTGGTCTCCATGCCCCGCGACACCAGGCTGTACTCGCCCTGGTAGCAGCTGGGCTTCGGCCACCCGTGCTGCTCGCACAGCTGGAAGATTTTCTCCAGCGTCTCGGGCGGCACGTTCGAGACGCCCCACTGGTTCATACAATTAATTAGCTAGGTACCTACATATGCGATCATGTAGGTCTACGAAGATAGATGATAACACTGATCAGGTAGTAGGTAGGTAGGCAGAGAACTCACGGCCTTGCAATGCCCCAGCTCCACCTGCTCGTTGAAATCGCGGACCTGTTCCTCGAGCGGCGTCGCCGGGTCCGCGCGGTGCACGTGTAGCACGTCGACGCCCTCGGGCCGCCGCAGCCTCTCTAGACTCCCCGCGACCGACTTCCGCACGGCGGCTGCGGCCAGGTCCCCGCTGCCGTCCGTCCTGGTGTCCGTGTACACCTTGGTGTCCACGGCGAAGTCGCGCGCCAGCTCCCGCGCCGCCCCGATCAGCGACTCCGACCGCCCCGGCGCCAGCGGCGGGTACCGCGCCCCCGAGTCCAGGCGCCGGATGCCGAGGGTCCGGAGCGTGCGCAGCACGGACTCGACGGAGGACGCGTCTTGGAATTCCGTCTGCTCCATGCCGAAGGCGGCGGTTCCGAAGATGAGCTGCGGTGGCATTGTGGCGGGGGGTTACTCTCGTCTCGTAGATTTCCTTTTGCTTCAACGGGGTTGTAAGTAGGTTAGGTTGGTGTGGTGAAGCGAAAATAAGAACGATACATTGTTCTTTATGTCTTCAGTATCCCTTAGTGAAGTCAGCTGCTAACATCCACCCCTTGTTGCGGGAATCGGGTTTTCGAGCGAGTCGGGGTATCGGACGAGCGCGCAGGTACCTAAAAGTTCCATCGGCGACTCGTTGCCGGACCAATTTGAACACCGAAGACCCAATTGAGGTTCTATTTTAAAGACGGCCTTTCTAAGGATCGCGAGCATCCCTTGCACTTTGCTCCTCCGTACCCACTCGGCCGGACCGCATCTGATGTCACCGATGATCCGCAACCAAGGGGCATATTTAGCTTTCATCCTCCTTTCAACCTCAAGTCTGCACGCCACAACTACTTAATGGGCATGTAAATAGATATGGTGAGTTCAAGAGGAGGCAAAACCCTCGCGAGTCGTTTAATCTAATAATGTCTGGTGGTCTAATAACTCCTAGAAAATTGAATGAACTATCTATTCTGAATCATACGTTGCCCATGGACATGGTATACCAATCAATTGAACATTACGACAACCTGCTCGGTGAAGCCGCCCTTCAAGACGGCTAATGCCTGTTTCGCAAAGACAAACTTTGAAGTTCACCTGCTCCGACAACCCCTTCAGAGGCGACACAATAGGATACAATGTATCGTATGGTTTATGACCTTGTGAGCTATTATTATATGCCGGCCATATCGTTAGCGTCAGGTCTCTCAAGCTCTTCATAGTTATGATGGCATCGCAGATATCTTTCCAGCTCTCATTATGTTCAAAAGGCGGTACGATTGTGACTATTTCATACTTCGGCCAATAAGTAAAACCCAACCACTGGATCTCGAGAGATCGCAGGGATTTGAGGCCTGTCATTGGTGTAAGTAGAAGAAATCGGTAGAATGCCTCCATCGTCGAGAATTTGAACTCGTTCCGTCCATATAATACGGGCAAGGCTTCGAGGTAACTATGAAGATTAGCATCGGTCGGCCATTCTCTACATTGTCTCAACGTACAGCCGCTTGCAGGTCTGAAGTGATGTTAGCAGATTGATTTCTGAAAGCACTTCATGCGCCTTGAAGCGCTCTTCGTGTCCGATGCCGCCCCATCCTATTTCAACCAGCTCTGCGCGGCGGTGCCTTTCCTTGTCCCGCGGAAACACTCCATGTGCTATTTTATTGACCTTTCTCACTATCCTTATTTGGTTTCCGCCGAGGACGTAGTCCCAAATTGCGAACCGCAGTTCTATAGGCAATCGGAAGAGCAGGCATTGGCTCTGGTCCGAGTAAGATTTCGCCCTCGACAGTCCCAAACTATTAGAGAGTATCTCAGGCATCCAGTTAGACAGCCATTTATTTCGCTGCTCGGATTCGGGCGATGAGACCGGGATTAGACACACGCTTGTATCATGAGTCTTCCGCTCGGCGATGCCCCCTCTTTTGTGTCTCTCGGTGCGAATTTGTTCCCATTCCTGTTGGTATTCAACCCAGGGAGCAAGTCGGCCCATCTTCGATTATGAGATTTTGATGCAACACGATATGAATTTGGTTGATTTGATGCAACACGATATGAATTTGGTTGATTTGATTGTGCTCAGGTTATGGTATGGGTTTCGGAGACGCGCTGCTGCCTGCTCAGCCGTGTAAGCTTGATCGTCTCTTGGTTAAGTGGCTGAGTCGATTGTCTTGGTAAAGCGGTAACCCCCTTTCTTGCTAGTTTTTTATGATAGAAGAATATGCAGAAAAATAATCTGGATACATGTTTAATCTTGTTCCCTATCTCACGTTTTAGAAGAATAATTGCCCGACGTTCCTTCACAAGAAGCCCAACAAGATATGCCACAACGCTAACCAGCTGAACCGGAGCCAAACGAGAACAGATTTCCGAGAAGGTCTCTGTTTCTGGATCAATACAGGCAATAGGCTGTACCCGATTTCGACCTAGGTTAGTAAGCGCGTATCCGAGGCTGGAGGAGTGTTGGAGCGCCATTATAGCGGAGACAATTGCCAATGTAGACCGTAAAAAACAGCCAACGTCAGTGTCGATCTGCTGCGAGAATGGCATTGAAGATGGTGGGATGGGCGCCGACATCTTCCAGACCCGAAGGGCCCTTCAATTTTCGCCCTCCTCCATATCCGAGAGGATCTCGTTGACCTGAGGAATGATGCCGGCCCGGCGCTCCAAAATGGGCCGGAACAGTGGCATTAGAGTACAGAGGAAGCGGTCTGGAAGGCTGTCCATCAGCTGGCGCACGACCCTGAAATGCGTGTTCCAGTGGCTAGCCCGGAGGGTACTCGCCGTAGCGCCCTGAAATCCGGCGCGGCCGAACAGTTGGTGGAACGATTGAGGGCCACGTCCGTGACTACGTCATCGAAAACATTTCGGCGACATTGAGCACGCAGCCAGTGCCGGCATTTTCATTTGACAGGCGATGTGATATGCTCTTCATGGGACTGTTAACCCTGTCGTTGAGTCTGCGCAGGCGCTGCTTGGAGAAGAAAAACGGCGCCAAGACCTGGCGGCGCCGGCGGTGCTGCTCGGCGTGCGGAGTGTTAAAGATGGCATTCGGAACGCCGAAGCGGTACCTCAACTTTGTCGCTTGTCTATGAGACTCGCCATTGTGCTGTTGCAGTACACATTGTTCCAGTAGTCCGGGTCGTCTACATGCAGCTCATTGGGGGCGATGCGCATGATGGGGCTATATTTCTCGTGCATACCTAGGTACGTTTAATAGTGCGTGGCAGCTGCGAGCCTTAGCCCTAGGAACTTGGCGAGGGGCCTGAGGCAAAGGCGATAAAAAGAAAAGCCCAGGCCGTACAAGAGGAGCGCCGCTGTCAACAGGATGACATAGTCAAGGGCGGTGGTACCCAAGGTGTAGTAAGTCTGTACACGCGGCCACCTTTTAGAGTGGTGATATGGATATGGGAACGAAGACGCTGTACTAATAAGGTAGATAGCAATCTCCTTGTCGAGGCTGCCGGCGGGATCTGTTCGATTTACAGAGTCGTCAACTTCAGTCGAGGTATTATACATAGAGTGGCAGTTGGAAGCCGAACAGACATGACCGACGAACAACGCCAACGCCACGCCCATGCAGCCCAGATGCGGTTGTATAGACTGTAATGCAAATAAGAATTTTCATTTATGCTTGATACTTATCCGCGTTTGCGAATCCTATCAATGCTGTGAGACCGCAATATCATCGACATCATCATCCAGCCGCACTGCTGCATGAGCACGTAAGGGGTACCCGATCCATCACATCTCGGCTTCAACAGAAAAGCAAACGTACCAATTTATTGATATGCCATCCACCAACCGTTATACACGCTTATAAATCATCAATTGCTTAGCAATCAAGACTGATGTGCTCTACATGTGCTGCTTTGTTCTTTGGTCTTTTTATCTTGTAGGTAATCCTCACCTATCTTCCGTGCATCCTCAAACACACATCATGGCGAATCCGACTGTTGTCCTCATCACTGGTGTTAGCATAGGTGTGTCATTCCACTCGTGGGCGAGGCTTATTTATTATCAGGTATTCTAACAGTGGCTAACAGGCCTTGGAAATGTCCTCGCCGCCGCCGCATACCTCTTGCGTCCCGACCATACCGTCATCGGGAGTGTCCGCGACGCTAGGGCCCCCAGCGTCCAGGAGCTGACCAAGCTGCGCACTGCGGAGGGCTCGCGACTGGTTCTTGTCAGCATCGAGAACACGTCTGCCACCGATGCGAAAAAAAAAAGCCGAGGACATTGAGGGTGCCGGCCTGGACCACATCGACATCGTCATCTCCAGTGCCGCCATCTCCCATCCTCCTGCGCCACTCGATGCTTTAGACACCGAGCTTATGGTTGAGGCTTTCCGCATCAACGCTATTGCCCCTGTCTTACTATTCCAGGCAGTGCACAAGTTGCTCGCCAAGTCGAGCGCGCCCAAGTGGATCTCCGTCTCGAGCCGCCCCGGTTCCATTGCGCAGCCCGCCGATTTCTACTGGTATATCGGCCCCTATGCCATATCTAAGGCTGCTCAGAACTGGTTCACCTCGTAAGCTGCCTCTCGCGCAATGCCTCAAAGAGACGGCTTTGACTGATATAGCATCGATAGGACTATCAATACCGCCGTAGCACCCCTTACTGCCTTCGCCATCCATCCTGGGTAAGTAATTTCACTACACTACACTCTGACTGACAAGGGCGAGCACTAATCCCTCGCGCTTGCGCGACAGCTTCGTCCAAACGGACTTGGGAATGGAGGCGGCACGACTCCAACGCATAGAAAGCCCCCTACCACAGCACAGGAAAGCACTGCCAAGATCATGGAGGTGATAGACGCAGCGACCCTAGAAAAAACAGCTGGAAAGTTCATCGGCGTCATGACCGGCGAAGAGTATCTCTGGTAGATTGCATTACCACGCGCCGTCAGTCTAAAACCAAAGGCTGAAGGCGAAAATAAAAGGTAGCTGAGAAGTAGATAGAGCTCTGAAACCTCTTCTTCGGGCTCCAGCATTATTTCATATTGGTTGTAGGCTATTGATGTAATAGCAGTTGAAGAGGTGGGGAAGTAGAATACATTTGCACCTAAATGGCCTTGCATACATAGTTTCATCTACAATCAAGTACTCAAAATTATCAACAAACTACCTAGGTACCTATCTCTATTTCTGCCTACCTGGGTAGATACTAAGACATCAAATTACTGTGAGCCCTATCCGAGTAAACAAGCCTGTCGCCTCCCTTTTAAAGCTTATCTGTTATACCAATTGCGTAGAAGTTAAGATTGAGCAAGTTGTTTAGCCTTAGGCAGGGCAAATAATACAATTGTTAGTTGTCTTGTCAATCCTAGGGCATATTATTGACTAACAGTCGCTCCCCCCTTGTTCTTGTTCGCGGTGCTTCAATATGATATACGTTGCCCGCCTAGGTATATTCCAAATATAGAGTCTGATTGTCCACGACGCCCCACCCCCTTTCCCTCGTCCCTACCCCTTTTAGTTCGATTATATCATGAGAAGGGTTTCTTAATCCATAAGGTGTAAATTTCTAGGTTATACTTTCATTTATTAGGCAACATAGGTTTATTGCACCATTGTGGGATTATTCCACTGTACTAATGGTCGCCCAGATCTAGAATTATATAAACTCACTCTTCTCCGCGAGAACTAGGTACTAAACCACCCAGCCATATTGGATATTATAAGCCAATAATCATATTAAGTCAACAGAGACGGCCATTGTGCCAAACATTTTACTAGACACACTACCTAGGTAGCTAGCGACTAAAGCTACCTAGACATCCTTCTATTTAATCAAGCCTGAGAATTTGCCCCTGTCATGGCGGTTGGCGTCCTTCACGAAAGTAGAGGATTGCACATATTAGTTCTCTACTTTAGTCTCATTTTCCATTGCTCTAGAGACCCCGTAGGTATAGCTCCCTTGAGACGATTCAAGTGATGGAGATTTACGAGTTTCGAGTTAACAAAACCCTAACAGGCTCTCTTTTGTGCCTGGGGCCCTTGAGCGGGGAACAAACACATCCCCATAACTCAGCACAAACGAGCAGAGTTCCACCGCGGGCGTATTGGAAATAGCGCTTCCATGTCCTCCATGCCTGAGGATTGGGGTTGGGACAGATGTAACCAACTAATGAACAACCGCTTGAAGAGGATGCGAGATGCGTGCAATGGGAAATGGCTCACAATCGACACACCGAAGACTATTTTCTTGGAGTGCATACTCCAAGAATGTCTACGAAAAATGTTTGTCTCGAAGTCAGACTTAGACATAAAGAACGCACTACGCGAGAAATATAAAGAATTTCTTGGATTACCTCTAGACATCCACTTGAAGAATCCACTCACATTTGCAGTTTCCCACCGAACACATGGCAAGCAAATGGTCATAGGATGGCAACCCGGGATGGAAAGTCTGCAAGACAGACTTGCAAATGACAAGTCCAATAACATCCTGATAGAGACAAGGACAAGCAACTTCCGAAAATGGAAGTTCGACGAAGCTTTCTATCCTACATTGCAAGAGTTAGTCACGCACATTAAATCTCCCGGAAGAGATTGCCGACACCAATGGAATCCCGAGCCCTTTCAACGAGGCATTAGAGATTAACGGACGGGTAGTAGAGGAAGGAGACTATGACCTAGAAGAAGAGGTAGACGAGGAAGAGGAAGAAAGATACTTGAAGTATCTATTGGACTTGATTCTCTATGTAGCGACAGTCGTATTGGCTTTTCCCTAATTAGCTTTTTCCTACTTTTCTAATTTAGCTGTAACTTGCTACGAATATGCTCAATTCAACTACCTCTATTCGTGAATGTTTCATTTGATGTTTTTCGTCATGATGTTCCGTTGATGTTCGTTTGTTTTCCCGCCCCTTGATAGTTGTAACAGGTATGCTGGCTGGCGACAGGTTCGTTGATACTAATGGAAACCTATCCGCGTAGAGTAGGCACTGAAACATCTCATAAAAGGACGAGGAAAAGGACGAGGAAAAGGAAGAGGAAAAGCAAGAGGAAAAGGAAACAAATCACATAAGGAAAGACTCTGTATATTGTCTCTATTTGCTATTATTCTCTCTTCTAATTTGCCCTACCGCCTTGTTGAATACAGAGGGTATTGCCCGAAATGGGCTTGATTAATAGGGGTTTCAAGATGATTAGCAATAACACACGCGACGAGATACTGTGTTAATGAAATAGTATGTGATGTGAGGTCTTAGCATTGTCTACAAGTTCAACGTACGATGTCCCTCGAAATCCCACGCTTGGAAGACCTGTACTAGTCTATCCCTCCCATAAATGATGGAATACTGAATACTGCACTAAAAAGAAAGAGCGCCCGGAACGCCGAATCCGTCCCTTATATCGTGATGCTAATCAAAAAGTCTGCCGTGCTCCCTCGTACGTCGACGTAGCGCCTATGTTCATGCCGTCTGTAGCCGCGCAACGCCACTGTCTCCGTCACCATCGCCATCGCCATCGCCATTATCGGCGCTACGATCGTCCTCTCCGCTCGCACGCCCGTCCGCCTTCTAGGCCCGCAAGGCGCGCAACCGCTGCTGCAGGGCGTCCTCCTCCTCGGCGGTGGGCTCGTTGGACTGGGCGGGGACGGGCTCGGCGTTGGTGGGCTGGGCGGCGTTGAGCTCGGAGTGGAGCTGGACGCCGGCGTCGTCGGCGAGCTTGCCGAGGAGCTCGTGCACGGCGTCCTCGGACACCTGCTGGGAGGTGGTCTGGGCGATGGCGTCCTGGTAGATGCCGTTGTTGACGGCGTACTCCTCGTTCTGCTGCTTGAACTGCTCGAGGGTCATGAGCGTGCGCTCGGGGTTCGCGCTGCGCTGGGCCGCCGTCATGGTGCGCGACGACTGCCCCATCATGTTGGTCATCCGGTTCATGGCGTTGTTGGCCTGGATCTGCGCCACGCTGAGCTCCGCCATGTCGGCCATCTGGTCCATCTGCTGCGCGAGCGCCTGCTTCGAGAGCAGCATCTTGGCCTTCTGGTAGGCCTTCGCCGTGTCGCCCTTCTTCAGCAGGTCCTGGATCTGCTTCTTGAGCTGCGGGTCTTGCTTCGCGGCCTTCTGGGCCTCGCGGCGTGCTTGCTTCGCCTGGAACTGTTTCAAGAGAAATATCATCAGCGATGCGTGTCGAGTATATGGAGATTGTATGATGGAATAAGGAGACGTACGCGAGCCTGGAATTCGACTTGCATGTCGCGAGCGAGTTGTCGGTTCGACATGATTGTGTTAAGTCGAGGGTTGAGAACAGTGAGCGACTTTCGGGGCGGAGAGTAGCGGTTCGTATGTCGATGGATTCGGCCGTATAGCTAGAGAAGTTTCATGCAGCGTATCGAAATGTCTGATGAGGCTAAGGTGGTTGTCGAAAGGGTCGTTGAAGAGATCGTCGTCGTCTGATTGTTAGGATATGGAGTGGATGGAGTCAGTTCCATGCCTGGCCCAAAGCCAAAACCGACTGACCAATGAGCTAGGCATTCTTTTGGTGGGGGGCGAATGACGCAGTATAGTGGGCACTGACAAGCCACACTTTATCGATAACGACTACTGTGCGCCACACAAATACAGTCGTACGAGTACATACACGGAATGGTGTTAGTTGAATACTGCAATACGAGATCTACATGAATTGTACTCGTGCTCGTGATAAATGGCCAGATCATTTCATTTTCTATCCGTATTTACTAAACTAGAAGAAAAAGGAAGGCATCGGAAGTTAGGCCTTGAAAGGGTGCTCTCAAGATACCATTACGAATTTACGATAAACCCCTGGACAGAATAGCCGATTGATCGCGGAAATCGTGGAAATTTGGGATATTCTGAAGGAGGGCCATGTGCTATGCGACTCCAACAATTTCAGAGACATCCCTTATGTCCCGTGACAGTCCGCGCAATTATCCGCCAATCTCTTCTCTGGTCGTCACACCTAAGATCTACGATGTATGTTTTTACTGCACCATCTGGGAGGGATCTGTCTCGACGGAAAAAGTTTGAGTCTTTGTAGGTGAGACGCCTGCGCCGAGTGAGTAGCATCGATAGGATAGTGCATTAGGAGAATGGATCTTGCTCCATAGATCGTGAGTGCCTTGAGTAGGCAACATAATTATTTCCGCATTCGCCCTAAGATAGGCTATGCTCGCACTCCCGTACGGATCTTTTTACCTAGCCAGCTAGGTAGCCAAGCTGATGGCTTAGGGGCGTCGGCTCGTAGTCGAATACTCGAATGCGATTGGACGCCCGCGAAACATTGATAATGTAGCGAGGGTAGTCAGCCCTAAAACCTGACGTGAGTGTGATATTGGCAATTCCAGCCCGCATAGAAACGAAATAGGCAAGATTTTGCATAATCAAGCACTAGTTAGTAAAGGCTCGACACGATCAAACTATCTGCTGAATCATCGCCAAAAGCACGCTGGCGACATCGTGCCATCTTTTACCACTGGAAGTCGGAGGTTGAACACAATAATAGTGGCGAACTAAATAGCATCGCATCGTATCGTATCTAGCATCCTAATAATTCTCCATATTGGCGTGCTGGCCAATGTGCGTAATCACCGGGGTCCTCGTGTTCAAATACGGGGCGCATCGTCTCTGACTGAATCCACTATCCCCTACGGTCGATGCGGTTGTCGTCCGAGCCCCCTATTCGGGAGACGGGAGGGAGCGAAAGGGGCAACGGACAATTTTCCTATTGGCCCTCGGGAGTTTCCATTGGAAAAGGGAAAAGGGGGGCTAGAACATCCGCTGGGTCCGTCCACAATTGCCTGAAACAGCTGTCTCCGCCTGCTGCATCTTTGGTCGTTTGACTTTACGACGATTCGTACGAAGCGTGTACGTGAGCCGTCGTGTAAGCTATCTAATACTAAGGTAGTTAGGCGACTGTAGTCAATGCGGTAGTGATTGTTCTAGAAGGGAGGGCGAGTGCATCTTTCTCCGAATAGGGGCTCGCTCAGTGCACCATAGGTACCGAATGTACTACCTGCATCAACTGGGTGAGCGATATAGCAAAACTCCCTTTGCCGTCAAAAGATTTTCACATTCCAGATGCCCTTTTATTACCTTGCTGCCTCATCTCGATAGAGGCATGGTGTTGTAAAATGCAGAGATAAATTAATCGGGTTCGCGGGGAAGATTGCCTACTTGAATGCAACGTTCACGGGCGACTCGAGATCCACTGCGCTTGACTGGTGGACGTCCCAGTCCGTGTGGGCGCAGGCGGAACTTCGGGTGCTTAATTTGAAGCGGAAGGTGTCGGGAGGTGTGGAATTGGAGAGCAAGCCACGGACGGAAGGTCTGAGAGATTCTCCTTAAACAATGTTTCATCGTCTAAGCTCTAGACTGCAGGGTATGCCGAGCATTGCCAGGCGTGGTTATGATTGTTTTAGTAAATAGAAGAGATAACAATTTTAGCATTGCACAATAATAATTCTCCCACGCCGCCACTGATTTCAGATTGAGACTAACATCGTGCAAGATGGTACTAGCAATGAGGTAATATAATGCAGGCGAGCGGCTGCGAGGGAGGCTGAGTTATACTGGCGTAGGAACTAAACCAACATTTCGCAGCGGCCCTGGAAGAGCTGAAGTCATCAAATTAGCCCTAAGTACATACATACCATCCATTAATAGACGAATACCTAATACTCCAACTCCCCTATCACACAATTGGATCCTGTATGCTGCATGGTCCTTATTGGTCTACATACTCGTTGGTGTTTCAAATACCTAAAATGTCGAAATCAACCCTGTAAAAGTTATCGTAGATCAGGGGGGCCAAGAGAGAATCGATCGAAGGTCCGTACGGCGACAAGGTGCAATTGAGAAACCTAGGCGTTGTGGGGTCCGCTCACGGGCATTGATCGTGTAGCTTCCCGTATGGGAAGCTATTATTATTTGCGGCTCTACCGAACTCGACAATTGAGACGGTCGAGATCTTTCTATCTAGTAACCGGCGGTTTGCTACCAAATAGGTAAGACGATAGACCATAGATTTTGTCCTCCCTATTCCAGTACGCATGGGGACATCTTTGCCGAGTCCATACCGGAGTCAGGTAACAAACGCTCAAGCAATCAAAGTCTCATGTTACAGTGAGTAACGGGCAATTTCTGGGTTTGATGAGCTTGGATTTCGTTGCGATTATTGTCGTCACAAACCATCGCAAGAACATTCCATCGAGATAGCATGTTGGTCTCCGGACGAATTATGCGTGCATGCGAACCGTGCTGTGGTGGCAACTGAGTTTGATGTTTGTGAGCAAGCTGCATCGAAGGATCGTGGCTTTCTAAAATAAGATCAAGAAACTTAGTCCAACTACGTAGGTCTAACGAGCCCTTAGATAATCAGATTAAACACAATTAGAATTTCAAGCCAACTTGGACCTGACGATCTCCCAACGTGATGGCGATCGAGAAGGAGTAAAAATGTGTATGTTAGTGTTGGTGATATAATGTCTTCATTGTGGGTTTGGCCTTTTTTTATTCTTGAGCCCGCCGCATGGGCCGCATATTCCTCTTCGCTTCCATAAGTACCTTGAAGGATGAATAGGCAAATAACTGCATAGCGCTGTTAGGAGTTGCACCTAGATTATTTCTAGCCTGGGTAGGATCACCAACAGACGACGATGCCATGTGGGAGCACTTCGGATCAGCCCTAGGTTCTGCGGTTGAGGTCTAGCGCCTTGGCTGCCCTTTGCGTCCGTTTATTCGAACGGAAAACAAACAGTTCACGAACTAATGTATGCTATACTAAGGCGAAGTTATTTCACAACTAAAGTTATAACGACATTTCCTCTCATCCATGGCAAGGTTGCTGAGCGGCCCAAGGCGGGTAGATTCAAGAGATTGCTTCATTCTTTCACAGAGAATCCTACTCATGAAAGTGGCCGGGGTGAATCCCCGTCTTGCCAATATTTTTGAAGTTTGTGTAGATATGTAGATATTTGTTTTTACTTCTCCACCTTCATTAATTCGCATGTTTGATAGGTAAGAAGAATAGGCTGCACAAATACCTCACTCAATGTAGGTGGATAGTCAGCAATGTTTCCCTTCCTGGGGTCTTGAGTTTACAGCCGCACAGTTCGTTCGGCTCTTCCCCAGATTCCAAATTCCTGTCAATCATGTTGATGGTGCTGCACTGCGGACGGCTTCGGTAGTCGTTCCGCCGCGGCTGGCCGACCACTCTGGCTCGGCAGCAATTACAGGCTAATACCCCAGGTATCGATTAATTAAAAAATAGATTGGTGGCTCTCATTCTCCCTTTTCGGAGGTTGCTTCGGTCCTGTCTTACCTCGAACAGGCCGAAGGGAAATGATAGTATGGTAGTGCACAGGAAAATTCTGCCTTTCCCAATTTAGTTTTTGATATCGCTGCCTCGACAATGTTGGTACAATGCGGCGGATAGCATGAGGGATGCCTATAGACCTCGACGTCATAGAAGCACTTTCAAGCGATGGTGAAGCCTATTCCTACCGAATCCTGAAGCTAAATCTAATTGTGATGCTTGATAGCGCGATAGTATCGTGGTTGGCTGTACGTCATGAATCCTTCTGGCGTTGGTCTCAAAGCGAGGCTTCTCAGCGTGGGCATGCAAGTCAGCGGCAGGCTGACCTGAATTTGGCTGACATGCTCTCCAGCCCGCTGGGCATGGTTCTAATAATAACCCACCAAATGCCTTGGGGCCTTTCCGAATAGGCCTATCATCAATGCCGATCACGTCTAAAAAATCGCGGCTGTGAGGATCGACTCTTAACTATCGTCAGGGGCTTCGGCCGCTAGAATGACGAGATAGGATGGATACTGTAGCAGCATAATGCCTATTCGTAGCGCACACATGGCAATGGAATCCACCTAAAATTGTCTACCTGTGCCTGGTAGGTATTCAGCTTAGAATATGGGGATGGGGGGATGGGCCATTGCAGTAGTAGTAGTAAGGGACAGAACCACTCGGCACGTCTCTCTAGTCACAATTAGTCATTGATTAATTGAATGAATGAATGGATGGGTTTTGATGAATCCGAATATTATGAATGTAACATTTCGCTCCGGGTTGCACGAAGGGGCAATTCAATTTGTTTGCCTCCATCTATTAGAATCATCTAGGTATTAGAGTGCCGGGCCGGTTGAGAAAGTAACCTGGAAGTTGCTTGCTGGCGGTGGAAGTGTTTAGTGCTGAAAGGAAGATGGCGTGGCACAGGAGGGCACAGGCCCGGCGGTAGCGAGAGTTTCCATTCTCATTCGTCTCGGTGGCTTGGTACCACAGATCCACTTGCCCAGTTAAGATCTATCAACCCCTGACATTCCTTCTCCTGGCCCCGAAATCCCTTATCCCTGGTCGTACACGCACCCTCGCACCCTCGCACCCTCGCAGCCCTCGGCACCCACACACCAAACAAGGGAGGTACGTATTGGCCCCACCGGTGGCTGACACACCCTAAGACCAGCCAGGAGCCAGTAGAAGCCAGGGGGTTTGAATTTAGTTGCCTCAGGCATTCAACGGACCCTTCCCAAATTTACAGGACACGTTGAACATAAAGAGAGGCTCCCCGTCTCCCATCCGACCCCGTCAAATGTTCAACAACAGTCAAAGCACAAGCCATCAACTTAGCAACCACCAATCATAGGACACACTCTTAGCACTAAATAACTTTACCACTTACCTTAGTGACCACGCTGTCCTTTCTTTCTCTTTTCACTACTGCCTAGCATTATTCGCCTTTGACTCGAATCCCGGGCTGACTCACTGTAACCTTGTCTTGCCTAGACCATGCGTTGGCGTAGGTAAATTCAGCTGCTATATTTGTATTGAGGAATTAGGACGGCACCCTCTTTACTTCTTTTCAGCTCCATTATTTCACTTCTGCAGCTGCACCCTTTCACAACTAGATTGTCGAAGCAAGTTAGCAAAGCAATATCAGAAGAACACACACACAAGTCCTCCTAGCAACAACATCAACCACAGACAAACACCGGAATAGTCCAAATGGCTACCTGGGAAAGTCAACAACAAACATCTACCTCGACACCCCAAGTCAAATTCGAAACCTCTCCGGCCGAGTCCCTGATGTCGGTACCTGGCGACATGTACCCTTCCCTCTTCGCCACTTCGACGGCTATGGAGAGCGTTATGACTCCCCAGTCATTCACTAGCGAGGATAGACTCGGTAGCGAGTCCGTAACCCAAGGCTCGCCCTCTCCGGCCCCTGAAAACGGGGAGAAGAAGTCAACCAAGAAGCGGAAGTCGTGGGGCCAAGTCCTCCCAGAGCCCAAGACCAACCTACCTCCGAGGTATGATGACTTGAAACTAAAGCAACAACGCAATCACGTCGCTAACCTAAACAACAGAAAACGAGCCAAGACCGAGGATGAAAAGGAGCAACGACGAGTCGAGCGAGTTCTCCGAAACCGTCGTGCCGCCCAGTCTTCTCGGGAACGTAAGCGTCAAGAGGTAGAGGCCTTAGAACAACGAAATCAACAATTAGAAGATCTTTTACGCAATCAGCAGAAGACAAATGAGATGTTGATGGATGAATTAAACAAACTTCGACGAGGCTCTGGCAATAGTCGCGACTCGTCACCACTCGATGGTTTACAGCCCTCGCCCCTAACTCTATCCCAGCCATTATTTGGCTCATCGCAAGATGACCTGGCACAAGATAAGTCCGGCATGATGAATGATTTCATCCTCATGCCTGAGCAGGACGGCACCGTCGACCCTGCCTCCCTCTCACCCGAACTAGCCCCTATCCCTGATGACAATGCCCCCGAATCGTCGACGACTGAATATGTCTCGATAGCCCCCGCTCCCTCGGCTTCTTCCTCCGACGCGACACAACATCCAGCAGCGATGTTGTGCGAAGACCTGCAGTGTCCGTCGGTGGAAGTTCCGCAGTCGTGGGTGGCCTCGCATCAACCGTCGCATCCAGCTCTGTCACTCTTCCTACAGCTTCAAACGCTGCTGACAGCCTCTTCGATGATGATTTCAGCCTTTCGGCATCCTATGACAATGATTCGTGGGGCGCTCAAGGCCAATTTAGCCCTTCATCCGACCCCCTCAATTTTGAGTACAATAATCTGGCTGGTAACTCTACCCCCCAATTTCCGGAATTCGACTTCGACCAATTCCTCAGCGACGATGTCGTCAGCGGCGCAGCTCCAGGCGCGACCGCGGGAACCGACTCGGTCGCCCAAGAACCGGAACCAGTTTTCAGCATCTTCGACTCTGAGAATCAAATCCCTTCAGAAGCTCTTAACCAGCAGCCCCATATTGGCGCGTCCTCTAAAGGATGCGACGATGGAGTTATTGCGGTTGGTGTCTGAGAAGGGACGCGAGGACCGGGTCGAGGAGCTGGCAGCAGGATCCCCGGGTATCAAGGGTGATCGTAGCCGTGGACCGCAGACGTGGCCAGAGGGCACCAGCTTACCGTCTCGTGAGACATTGCTCACCCTGTTGTGGGCAATCACAGTCGAAGAACGGAAATTAGAATTATCAGTATCGAAGGAGACGACTACAGTCTCCCCATCGCCAAGTTCCCGACCCGGATCGTCAAGCGTCCTTTCATCAGGAGAACAGACACCAAACCAGAATTTTGTATTATCTGTGGAGACATCATCATCGTCATCCACAAGACCAATCACTACTACTACCACCACTACTACTACAACTACTAAAAGGGAGAGAGAAATGACATCAACAACGGAACTGGGTAGCGGAAAGCGGATAAGACTTTCCCCATAGTGTATAGGAGTTCCGGGATAAAAATTGGTGGCACGGGCACAAGCAGGCAGGCAGGCGTCTTAGGAGCGTTTGCATTGAGATGATCTGTGTTGAATCAACACCATGAAGAAAGCTGGGCTTGTACCATTACTATGTTTTATGAATTGAGAGTCACATCACTTTCACTTGACTGTCTTTTTTGAACTCGATGACTTGTGATATCCTTTCCGCGTAACCGTAGGTAGTAGGCAGTTAGAGTCTCGCGATATCTGATCTCCGTGACTTTCTTAATACGTCACTATTTAGATTTATTGATGTATGTAAAAGAAAGTTGCAGTCTACTACATAAGCCCGCAGGATCCCGTCCGTTCTCCCATGGGCTAGATAGGCGTTATATTAAATTCATGGTTAGAAGACTCCCAATCCTAGTCGCTTACTTACAGCACTTAATCACCTGGGAGGCTTCCAACCATAGTTCGTAACTGCAGTGTCCTTTGTTAGCGTTTTGGTAGATCTGACGCTTTCGACGGCTCCAGGCATCCAAGTTGGGGCACTAGGCCTTGAGTTAAGCTCTGACGACCAAGATAATCTAATACCTGAAGCTTCACCAAACTTCGTCAATCCAACTCACTTCTCTTCATTATTCCTCCATGCATGCATCCATTCGACCGACACTCGTCGTCTCTTGCGGTCCCATACTCTGCCGCCTGCATT
This sequence comes from Hypoxylon fuscum, assembly GCA_022578945.1. NCBI lineage: Eukaryota > Fungi > Ascomycota > Sordariomycetes > Xylariales > Hypoxylaceae > Hypoxylon > Hypoxylon fuscum. The sequence continues at coordinate 325,824 of MU399818.1, read as the reverse complement.
TCCCCGTTCTCCATAAACCTTTACTCCCGTCTCTGCGTCTATCTCTTTTCGATGAGCAGCATGTTGTTGACTAGCCATCTTTCTTCTTGCTCGAACTCCCTCTGCGAGACTACTGCAGAGAGACTCGATATGACCCCCTTCAATACCACAATCAGGACTGGCACTAAGGTTTAAAGATCTCAGACACTGTTGGCGTTGACCCCTTTGTCTTTTTGCAACTCAAGAACGTCCTTTCGCCGATAGACTGCGAAGCCTGTTGTTCGTCATTGATCTTATTCTAGTCTGCGTCCCTCTTGGGTGGATGTTGATGAGTAATATTAGGCGGGTGCATCGGGATTCTAGCATGCAATTTCTGAACGCGGCAATGAGGGTGTCTTCCGAGCCGCTTGACGTGAGGAGAAGCTCCAGGGCAACCCTGTGGTAACGATGAATGTAACTTAGGTACAAGTAGTTGGAAAAACTAAAGCAACTACTTATTTTTATTTTATTTTTATTTTTAAATTGTTTTTAGGGTCGGTCGTTTAGTAAAGCCTCAGGTTGGCGTTTGAGCTCGAGCTAGCAATCGAGGCACACGCACCTCCTTAAACAACATCGCGAGGTCAGTCTAGTCATCACAGACCACTGCTCGACCACGCCCCTTATACTTTCTCAACTCTTCCCTTCTGTATGGTTTCGTACTCCGTCCCGCTTGAGCGATCAGTGCTGCAGACTTCATCTGGAGGCGCAGAAAACAACTGTTTTGACGATTCCCTGTGCTGTTTGGAAAGGATATTGCTGGGGAGTGGGGTTCATTGTTGGGAAGATGGTGGAGGGTTGTCTTAGTGAATACCTGTTTAGAGATTGCCCACATCCCCATATGGGTGGACAGTCGGTTTCAACCTACCTACCTACATTCGCTGAACTGCTAATGCGAGGAGGTATGTTGGAAAATAGATTGTTTAGCGTTTAAAAAGGTATGCACTTTTGGCTACCTAGCAAACTATAATATACGTAAAGTGGCTCGGCAATGGACGAGAGCGACAAATTCCATGAATTACAGTGCATTTTTGATCTGATCAAGGTGCCTTCATAGCGCCCTGGCGCCCATAATATAGTGATTGATTGAACTAACTGGTCGCTCTGTCGCATCAACAGTGCAAACATACAAACAGCTGGCGTGGACGTGGGCTTCTAACCTTAAATAAAAAGGGGTACGATGGTGGGGCAAAGAGGATAAGGGGTAGAAGCGTCATAAAACCCACCTCCTTGATATTCTATTTGAGCTTTTGAGTATTGGTTGCAATAATATGATGATAGAAACCAAATTCTTGAAAGTTTTTAATGTAGCATTCCACTTCGAAGTTCTACGATCCCATAAATTTCAAAGGCTGAATTCTACGATTGGTGAAGTTATTCGAATTGGAAACTTTGGTGTGTTTTTGGGAGGGGTGAAGCACATATTTTCATTCTACTGCTTAGATGAAAAGGCCCATCGACGGTCTGATCTTGTCATACACATAACTCTCCTTTGAAAGAGATAATCATATTGTTCAATACAATTCAGATAGTCATGATTCCAGGTAGAAATCACGAATCGGCTGCACAACATATAGACAATCGTTTTGAGTTTTGATAGAACTACCCACGGACGTGGGGTAGGAAGGTTTCATTCATTAACCATGTCTATAACAAAGAGCTCAGAGAGCTAATACCGCACGTATCGTACATTTTCCATCTATTCCCAGGTTCTAAATATCTCATCAAGGTTCGTTCGTGAAGGCTCACCCTGTGTCCAGCACAGTGACAGCGCACACGCAGTTGTATGTTTTTCAGACAGGTAGACATGGATGCCGGGGAACTCTACGAGACCAGCTAAGGGGAATCATTGGCCTCTTTAGTCGGCGCTGAAGGTCCAGGAGATCTTGACACGGCCGGTATCCAGGGAGGTGAGTTCTGTGAAGACGGTGGGAGAGACGTCGATGGAATCGTCGCTGCACCCCATGCACTTGTCGACGACCATGGCAGTGGTGGTTTTGCCGTTCAAAGAGATGGTGATGTTCTTGCCGCAGATTCCAGCCTCCGTGAACTGGGCCGGCGCGAGCGCGACGACCTTGTCCGACTCGGTGTTGGTCTGGCCACAGGAGCCGAGGCCCGGCGTGTAGTAGGTGAGGTCTCCGTCGAAGGCGAGAACGTGTCCCAGAGTGCAGGACAGGGCGACGACGAGCTGGGTGAGGGAGAACATTTTGGCTGCTGGTGGTATGCGTTGGTACCTAGTTTGATCGAGATGGAAGATAACGAAAGAAGCTGGTTTATATGATCGATAATACTATATCGAAAGTGAGTGGATATCTCCGAGTCAAATTCTTGACTTCGTCAAGGTAAAATTTGAGTCAACAAAGAGTGGCTTGCTCGTCAATCAATGACTTTAGAGCAGATGTTGTAAGGTGAACTGCGAATAATGAAAGCGCAGGTTATGTGAATGACTGGAGATGTAATGTGGACTGCGATTAAAGAGTGGCGCAGTTTATAAAAATGAATGGAGTATAGACAGTTGAATGATAAAGAATGTTAATGATCAGAATAAGTCGAAATGAATTTGGGAGAATGCAATCCATTCTTTATACTGACTCTCCACCCTACCTTTTCCACCTCTTCTAGGAGCAGTTCGGGCAGGCCGTCATCACTACATCGCTACGAACGAGGTAATTGAATCATGTCCCGTCTCCGCAATTCATTCAAGGCGTCTCGCGTGGCCCGTCATTGGGCGGGCCGAGTCTTTTTTCCCCAGTAAGGTACGGAGGACTGCTAGGCGTGTACTTATGTAAATTATTTTCCTCGTATCGTCACCATTCAGAAACGACTGCCTAGGCGAAATCGTTATTCTGGAGCCAGTCTCGACATCGTGCCGCGACGGTCGTATTGAGGACCCCCTTGCGAGTCAGGGACAACCAAAGTACCTAATCCATTACGTTTAGATCCCGACAGTAGAAAAGGCCTTCTATGGCTCGGTATTTCCGTGGCATTTTGAGAACATGTTTCCAGGCGGAACGTCCGAGATGAAACAATATTTTTAGCAAGTTGGCTGGCCTTCGGCTCGCATTTCTCGTAGTCTCGCTGTGGTGGTGTAGTTGAGTTGGCGGCGACTCTAAGATGTGGCGTGTAGCTAGACGTCGACGATAGTGTTTTAATTTTCCTTTCTCGGAGAGAACGTGTTCCGGTGCTTCACGGATTGCAAAGCAAAGGTAATACAGACCTCACTTGATGGTATTTGAAAAGGCCACAACGATACGTCAATCAGTCGTCTACATGATCACATTGGCTTACTGAAAAGGGGTAATCGTTTCAAACTCAAGAGCTTTAGGCATAGTACAAGAATTAGAGTTATAACTAAATTAACTCTATGATAAATTACCAACCTAGCCTTCAACTATAAATACCTTACCTTATTTTTGTTAGGAAACCGACGCTAGATGTTTGGCCTAGGCAGGGAGATACGAACTTACGGTTGCAGATAGCCCTTTGCGTCATCGTCACCTCAAGATCTGTATCGTGACAATTGGCTGAGGAAAGTATCACTATAGTAAGAATTACTCCGATAATTGAGATTCGAGTCTAAACGACAGATAGTATTAGTTCTCGTATCGAACTCATGACCGTTAGATCTTCGCCTTCTCAAGTGCTGCGCAGACAATTTTTGCAACTGCCAATACCTTCTCTTCTTCAAACTTCCTCGCGACTATCTGAACGCCCACGGGCCCTCCATGATAAATTTCCGGATCATCTGCGCAAGTGTTAGTAAAAGGTGCGCCTTAAAAATCTATAGATAATGTTTCTTCGTAAACTGCATCACTTACAAGCTTTCCAATTTTGCTCATCGTCTTCGTTCAAGGGTTTGTAGTCATCATCGAACACATCAATGTTCTTGTCGGCCTTTGTTACTGGGATAACTACTACGCTGTAGTTCATCAAGTTAAGGACTTCTGTGTAGGCTATTCTAAGATATCAGTACTTGATTAAAAGCAAGAAGAATATTTATATCACTTACCAGTATGATAATATTTTCCAGGAATGACTGCGGCATGAGGTGCAACTGGCATGATGACGGCATCTACAATCTGGCCTACGTAAATGTGTTAAATATGAGGTGCCTCGAGCATCGATGTGTATAAACATACCATCTTCACTTTCGGTTGAATTCCAATAATCCGAATACTTGGCTTCATATTCGAGTCCTTGAAGTGTCAGGTCTTGGTATTCGAGTAGGTTCATCGGTGGTTTGAGCTTGAAACTTTCCCTGAGGTCCGATATCAACGGCTCTCCAGAGAGGTCCAACTGGGTATGTATATCATGCGCACCATCGGCCTTGAGAAAGGCAAGCTGAAAAGGCAAAAGAAGATAAGGTGTTAACTGAATGCACAATAATAGGGGTAACGAAAACATACGTGGATACGCTTGGCATCTTGTTGTGGTGGCGGTGTCCAGTCTATCACCTTATGTCCACCTTTGTGAACAGCATCGGCAACCATGCGCAGACCACGCAAAATAGGAGGATGGAGGCCCACGACATTGTCCGACCATAGAACACCTAACTTAAGGGGGTTTCCTCTGGCCGCCCCATCTGGAGTTGCCCGAGACAGGTAGGTATCTACCACGTCCTGGCGGAAGGGAATTGGGACAACTGCAGGATCGCGAAGCCATGGACTTGTGGAAAGCACAGATTTGAGCATCAAGCCTAGCCCATCAAGTGATGTGCTAAGAAAGCCAACCGTTGAACGATATGTATTTTCTCCAGGGTTGTTATTTGCGACATCTCGATAAGAAATTCTCTCAGGGGTCGGTTTGACCGAGAAAATCCCATTGAAGGCTGCTGGAATGCGGACGGAACCGCCGATATCAGTTCCTACACCTAGTGAACTTCCTCGGAGAGCTTGCAATACGCCCTCGCCACCAGAGGACCCCCCACAAGAGAGATTCCGATTGTGCGGATTCAGGGTCTCTCCAATGATATTATTCTTCGTTTCACCGAACAGAAGCGTTTGGGGTAGGCTTGTTTTACAATAAAGCACCACCCCCAGGGATAACAATTCCTTCGCGATCTCGCTTTCAATATTATGAGCTTGACTGGGGTCCTTGATACCCAAATTACTTCCAATCCATCCTACATATCCCATTGTTGTGTCGACTCCCTTGACATGGAACTGATCTTTGAGACTGATGGGCAGTCCATGTAGTGGCCCTAGTGTAGTTCCATTTTCAGCATAGTATTTATCAAGATAGGCTGCTCGTTCCAAGGCTTGTTCAAAGAATATCTCGTGTAGGCAGTTGTTGATTTGGTGAGCTATGGCGGCAGTTTTGCAGAATGCGGTTGCGACACTGAGACTTGAGAGTTTGCCATTTTTGATCTCAGTAACAAGTTCTTCACTGTCTAAGGATATGATTGATATGTCTTGAGATTCTAAGAATTTTTCCATATAACCCCCGGTAAATTTTCGTTGATGGGAAGCATGTTCCAGCTCTGTAGGGCTAAGCCGCCAATCTGGGTTGATCTTTGCCAATACGCTTTCGCGCTTAGCTGCGGCTTGGTCTTCCCAAGAAGAACCCTCTACCCTCATTTGGCTTTTTTAATAAGATCTATAAGTACGAGTCCAAGAATAGTAGGAGTCATGAAATATCTGGACTGGCGATACAGGATGTCAATAGAATAACGCCATTTGGAAGATGGAGGATGGGGGTTATTGCGACCACATGCAATGGAACCCTCCTTATTGAACTTTCCTAAATGGTCAAGGATTGATTGCTGCCCTATTTGACATCAGAAAGATACAGATATGCATGTGGGGGCGTCCTTCGATGAGAATGGACATGAGTCCGTACATCATTTGGTTGCTACCGGTGATTAGTCGTCAAGTCAGATATCCGTAATTATCAAGTAAGCCGGAGTATGTTAAATTTGGCTTGTCAGAAATACAGACAGGATATGTATTCATCCCCTATATCACAATTGTCGTGCACAAAAATCTATTATAACACTCAGGAGAGAGCGATAGCCAAAATGCAAGTGATACGACGAGATTAACTCAGTCTTCGTTAAACTCTGATCATGGCACCGTGTAAGGAGCGTATAAGATCTACTCTATCAAGGAGCGAATGTCCGTGGAAAACGAATCCGCCTAAGGAAAACAATATTCCCAATTAAAGGAATGTTCCAAAGATCCATCTAAGCCTGAATAGTAGTCTCATTGATCTGGCTGACATCTAGACGGTGAAAACCGCCCTGCGAGGCGACATCCTTCTGCAACTCAACCATACGCTTCTGATCGCCAGTCGGGTCAGACGAGTCACCCTCAAGGGTCCAGGACAAGAACGAATTGGTGTAGTTGGGCTGGAAGCTCTGGTCCAGGACACCAAGGCGCTTGCCATATCTAGTGACCTTGGTCCAGTCACGCTGAACGTTCTTCAGGTCCTTGGAGAAGTAGGCGAAGGAGCGCTCGAAGATCTTGCGGTTGAGCTCGGTGCCCATGACGGGCTTGAAATCGACGTATTCGGCATACGCCTTCTCCGGCTCTGCAATCACGAGGTCGGTGGCACGCTTGACGGCGCGCATGAAGGCGCGGACCTTCTCTGGATTCTCTGAGAGGAACTTCTCGTTTCCGATGTAGAGGATGGTGCAGAAGCAGCAGCAGCCCAATTCGGCGAGTTCATCGATGCGCAGCATCTGGACGTCACTCTTGGGACGGCCCTGAGAGGCAAGCCACTCCTCGAGCTCGACCATCTGGACGTTCTCGAGGCCAATGCCGGCGTCAATTTCGCCCTTGATGATAGCCTTGGAAACGTTCATGCCACAGCGAACAGCCGTGTAGTCAGCTGGGGTCATGCCGTAGTGAGAGGTAAGCTCATCAATTTGAATCTATAGGCTGTTAGGAGTGCTTCAGGAGAAGGTATGGAGAGTAGCGTACCTTGCCGAATTCACCGACATAGCCGATTCGCTTCCCTTTGAGGGTCTTGAAGTCAGTGGTGATGCCGCTGTCTTTCAAGTACACCACCCCCGTAAAAGGCTCGTCAAGAAGCGAACCAATTGAAAGGACCGGGAAGTTGCGGGCTTTGGCCTATAATTTTCCTGCTTAGCTTAGGAACGATAATTAAGTAGTGAAGAACGCCTTACAGCAAGGGTATGGATCATGGCCTTGAAGCCGAGATCCACCTTTCCGGTGCCGATGATTTCGGTGACATCCTATTTCATATGAGTAACTTTGTGAAAGATGGTTTCATGAGCTGAAACATACGCTCGGGTCATTCGGCTCAAGCAGAGCGACCTTGATACCTTCATCTTTGAAGTAGCCTTTCGCTTGGGCTAGGTAAAGGGGGGCGTGGTACGGCGTGGCATGCCTGCTAACGTTAGTGAATGCTCATCCATAATGAACTACCGCCATGCTTGCCAGTTGGTCAAGAAGGTGATCTTGTCGGTAGACATGATGGATCAAGTAAAACTGCGACAGTCAATATTCGGGTGCCCGGGGAAATAAAGGGGGAGGGAAAGCAGCATGTCCTTTCGCTGGAATTATCCAGATCAAGTTTGAACGGTGTAATCTCAGCCCTAATGCCTTTCACTTGCTAAAACTTCTCCCCAACAGAGGTTGGAGAGTGATAGTAACAAGATCAAGGACATCGAGCACCCGCCATGCGTTTAATCAACGTTACCTTGATACTGAGATAGCTCCATGATGGCAGGTGCTTCCTATGACCATACCAGTGATGAGGTGGCTAGATAAGGTGGTTGAATGCTGGGCCTAGTCTTCAGGAAAAAGAAGTCGTTAAGAAAAGAGAAATTTCTTGTGAAAGATCAGATACATGAGAGTGTTTGCTCTTTATAAAATCGCACAAGATGAGGGGTAGAAAGTAACCGAAGGTGGGTCGATCATGCAGTCCGTCATCATCTTGATATAATTGATCGCCGAGACGTTCCATCTGGAGCACACAAGATACCTATTATTAAAGCGGCGGTGGATTTGCAAAATCAACGGCATGATTTAGCGAGGCTCATAGCTACTTAAAATTCATATATGTATTTTTATTATTTTTGAGTGATCATCGCAATTCTTTGAATAAGGAGGTAAACAGTTTGCTGCCGACGGTTTCAGGAGAGCATTTGGTGTAATGTAGTAGGGTTAATCCACCTTTATTCCCGGGCATCCATCGTCCCATCATAAATTTGAATGCGCAGTTTTTTGTGTTATTTCACTCATTGCTTCTAATAATTGTTGAGGTTCATCACTGGTTTATGAATTTAGCTATGATGTCGTAGGTTGAATCTTAAACTCTACTCGGCCAGTTGATTACTTGGCAACCTAACGTTTAATTAATATAATATACTTCTCATTTAAATACTAATCGTAGTAAGTTCTAGAATTTAAAACTTTATATATTAATGATAATTGTTCTCGAGAGATGAAAAATGTGCATATAGATATATCAGGGCTAGGGTTGGGGTTGGGGTTGGGGATAACACCAAGAGTCACGATAGATTAACAGCTTGCTACGTAGATACCTACCTAGGTAAGTAAGTACCTAGACAATAATTATTCGTGATATTACTAGGGCAGAAGATAATAGGACGTACTAAATTTTTTCTATGTAATAATGATTAAGTTATTGTCGCAAAAGGCGTGGGCCCACGCCACACTGAAATGCGATGGTATCGTGGTATATACTCTTCGTGACAGTTATTAAAAGTAATAATTTATTGTAGGTAATTTCCTGTTCTAAGTTTTAAAACTACCTAGTTTATAAGCCTGGAATCAAGTTAGGAGTGCTTTAATGTCATGATATCGAAATGCCTAGAGTTATCTTTATTAGGTTTTATCAACCACCACAGCTTAATGCTTCTCTTTATGTACTTGGGCAACTGGTAGGCTTCTGATATTTTCTGGACTTACCCTAGGATAGGTTATGAAGCTCACCAGAAAATTAAGTATCCAAGACCGTGGTCATTGATGATGGCAATAGAACAGTCCCAACAAGCAAAGAAAATACAACTTTATATAAGAACGATTCTCCCTTCCAGCAACAATTCAAAATCAAGTTAGTATCAACGACACTTCCATCCTACTCACTAAAGCCACCAACATATGCACGTGGAACCTCCTACGTCTATAGAAGCTACGTACCTAGTAGCCTAGAAATTAAATTGCCGATGACAAGCGGTATAGTCTTTCGACCTACTACTCTATTCCCATCTACGTCCCAGACGTCTTGAACCTCACTCGCGATTACATCAAGGTATAAGAAACTTATAAGTTAGCTATTTCATGTTGTTTCTTCTCGTTCAAGCAATCTAAACTTGTCTATTTTAGCCCTTCCCGCCGAGCGATTCTTGAACTATTCGAAGGATTCTTAAAACTTCTTCCTGCTTATATCATACACAGTCCGGGATAGAGTTGTTACATCTTGGGGGAAACACATTGGTACTGTGATAATTAGTGGTGAAATTTTTTATACAAACAAGAATATCTGCTTAGCTCATCTTCCGCCTCTTGGTACGGGTATCACAATATGCAAAAGTACGGCACAGTCTTCTTGACTTAATATTTTGATCGTGGGTCCCGAAATGATTCGTTGGTCCCCCCTTTTTATCCCGGGCTGTGCCGCATCACCGAATTATCTAGGTAATATTGCTTACTTCATATTATATGGGTAAAGCATATGTAAGGGAAGGCGAAAATCGCTAATGGCGCCTAGTATAGTCCACAGCCCCGGCTTTTGTAAGCAGCAAAACCCAGTCTAAGTATCAAGGTCCATTCATCCTGTTTCAACTTCTTCGCTTTCACTTCTACGTTTATTACTTCTTTTCACACTTTCCAAGTTACGTTGCTCTTCTTCATAAACTATGGAATCCATTGGCGTCAAAGCTCGACGCGCCGTCGCATCGGTGCCGTTCCTTTTCATCGCAGCATGGTGTTTTCGAAATATGGACATTGACAAACTGGTCGTGAACCAGCAGCCATTCGTCGAATCCGGCGTGATTGAGTGGGAGGGCGGGAAGGTCGCCATTCTTGACCATTTCCATAAAGTGGATTTCCTCGACCAAGCGTGGCGCGGCACAACGGCCACGTTTTCGCCCTCCACATTAGGGTATGATAGCATTGCCTGGTGGCAGGTGTTCTCCTTTTTGGTAGACCTCGGGCCAGTCTATGCGTTATGGATTTTGGAATCCTACCGTACTGGAAGCGCTTATACGCCTGCATATTTGTGAGTTTGGAGAACTTAGCATGTCTATGCACGATCTAACAAACTACTTCATAGCCCTACCATATTTACCCTTGCTGGCCAATTTCTAGGTCTAGGATCAGTGGCTCCTATCTTCTATTTCCTGTGCCTCACCTTCGGTCCGACGGCATCAGATTTGGCCCGATCATCGGTTGTGGATCGGACCATCCGTCATGGAGAAACTGGGCTATTGCTTCTGATTGTTTTCCTACTCCACACATCTGAGGTCCTTGCGATGTTTCTCGCTCCCGAGCCAGCAACCCGGCATTTCTGGACTTGGGCTTGGCAGTTAACCCCTTTCTGGATTGGCCTTTGCAATATCTTACTTGCCACCGTCACCAAACCACTTTCACCCACGACCACCATCATTACATCACCAAAGCGCCTCCTGATTGTATTGGGCTTGATTTCGAGCGGCGTCTGGGGTTTTACTCTATTATCGTCTCCTTATTCTATGTCCACAATTTTTATACCCGTGGCGGAAGCGCAGTCGGAGTTTGTCGCACATACCCGAAAGGCACTTCAAACAGATCACTTGGCCGTTTTTAGTAGTTCATTTCTGTGGTTGGTATATTCCTTTTTTGACCTCTCCTCTGCCGGCCTACTAAATAACGGCTGGCTGTATAACGTCGCCATGCTCCCTATAATAAGCATATTTGCTGGACCTGGTGCTGCTTTTACCTTTGGCTGGTATCTAAGAGAAAGGGCATTGTCGTCTGTAAAGGACTGATCTACTTATATGTAATGGAGCTCGATTGGCAATTGGCTAGGCAGGGGACGAAAACAATAGGGAGTTTTTATGTTGCCGTCGAAGCTCTATTCTGTCTCAGTTGCTGTCGGAGATTAAGTAGGTAGTTAAGTTAGTGAGCCTCGGAACTTATTACAGATCAGGGGTGGGAGTTGTTGACCAGAAGCAGTTCCCATTGAAATTTACTCTATTCGTCTCTTGTCAATTAAGAATATAGAAAGCCGATAGGCCAGGCCCGGCAAAGAGAAGTTACCTAGGTATATATTTACGCGACTATATTCCTTTTTAGTGGTTCCACGCCGTGCTTAGTCCTATGGGGCATTAGATACTAATATCTTGAACCAGATATACTCAAGAAGCGTATAATCCAGGTGTCTAGTCTTCGTACAAAGGCATGTGGTATTTGTCTCTATTGCGGGAAGTGGGGGAAAATAGCGCTTCCACACACGTCGAGTTTGAAGAGATTCCAATTCATCGGGACAGAGTTGCCGAAAGCAGTGAGATGTTAAGAGACTACCCCTTGGCCCGTGTTGGAGGAGGACATACAGCAGAGTTATAGTCATTATTTTTATATTTCATGATGGGAATCAAAGGGGCGAGGGGTACAGGCGAAAGGGGCTTCTACAAAAGACCCAGTGGTTGACCTAGTGACCTTTCGACATAAGCACAAGTACTCCTATTTCGAATTCGCTATAATTATTGACATCATCGCTATTTTATATATAACTTAATCATTGGGCCGTCGATTGGGCCGTCGATGTCCATCGCTGGGAAACTTCTGGCAGTCTCATTCTTCCGATGCAGATGGTGGTAATAGGAGTGTAGTTTCTGAGGGGTCGTCCTTGGCGTCTTCGCCATCTTCAGTGATTTCATTATCGGCATCTGCGTTCTCGGCGGCTGCATTATCTTCGTTCTTTGGTGGCATCCTTAGAAACTTGCCCCCGTCAACTTCGTGCACAAACCACCTACTCTCTCGGGCTGATGTGAAGAACTTCTGGTTTTCTTCAAAACTCCTACCGCCCGTCTCGGGGGAGAAGAGCCAAGTAAGAACGCCTGCCAACGAATTTGTTCCAACAAAGACGAGGAACAACCAGTATTTGAGGTTATTGAAGCCAAGAGGAGTCAAAAATGTAACTGCACCGTTGCAGACACCCCACATTATGACACTGATAGCGCTACCCTGAGCACGTGCTCCGCTCGGATAGATCTCAGTTGGGATCAACCAGGCAGTCGCCAGCCAGCATACTCCAAAGATGGCTGTCGCTACAACGAGAATGAAGGAACCGAGAACTTCCACTGCCAGCTTAGGTTCGTGAAAGAAGTCCGTGGAGATACCGCCCATAACAGTCAGAAGCGCAAAGCAGATTGCCAGGCCGCCAGAGCCCCAAACCATCAACTTCCTCCGGCCAAGGACATCGATTGTCTTCCAAGCCAGCGTCATCATAGCGAAGTAGAGGAAATAATTGACGAGAGTCATAATCTCTGCTAACCCGGAATCCATCCCCAAAAGCATAAAGATTTGTGGGCCATACACCGAGACTGCTCCATAGCCAGTCAGGGCCTGATTGAATTGGCCCATGATGGTAATGAGAGTCGGGTGGAATTGACTGCCATGACGAGAGACCATGTCGCCATATCCGATTCTCTCATCTGACTCTTCCTCTTGAGCTCTTTGAAGCTCACCAAGCATGTCTTCTGCCCGAACTTCTCCGTGAAGCCCTATAAGCGCATTTCTTGCATCGTCTACTCTTTCTATGTTTTTGCTCATATACCAGCGCGGGGACTCCGGCAGAAAAAAGAATATAAGGCCTAAAAATAAAGGAAAAGCTTGCATGGCGATGATAGGGATTCTCCAAGCCCATTGATTGTCTTTCCCTAGCTGATAAGTCAAACCCCAGTTCAACAGGAAGGCTGCTAACAATCCGAAAATATTCGCCTGGAATTCCTTAGCCACTACAAACGCTTATGGTTAGTAGTTATCGTGCATGTCTTGAGAGCTAAAGAGAATGATGGAGGATAGAAACAAGAAGCAACTGTATGTCCGAATAGAACACGAAAAGGGGAGGACCCTGAAATATACTCACAAGCACTACCGCGGGCACCATCCTTAGAAATCTCCGAGCTGTAGACGGGAATGGTCGCATCGATGCCACCAATCCCAAGTCCTAAGACCACCCGTCCAGTGAGCATGAGGGCACGGGACCAGCCGCCCCATGTGTTGTCGGATTGAATGGGGTATATGCCAGGAATGAACATTAGTAAATTTCCGACCATACTCATGACGAGGCATGCCAAGATTGAAGGCTTGCGTCCTTTCTTGTCAGCCCAATACGAAGCTATAACGGCACCAGCTATGCATCCAACGTAGTAGACAGAGACGATAAGGCCAACATATCTAGAGTCTTCTGATATATCCATAGTGCGGAGGTAGGACCGATTTGTATTGACTAAAGACATCATGCCCTGATCATACCCGTATAGTGAAATGGCTATGCTCGAGAAGAGTACAATAAGCGTCTTCTGGGAGACCCACGGGACACCCGAGAACCATCGCTTCGAGGAAGAGGGGCTATCGAGATCGGGCTGGGGTGGTGGGTTAGGCATCTTCAACCTTGCACCGAGAGATTACGATCTTGGATTTACAGATGCGTCGTATCCGCAGTTGCTAAATTCTCGCTTACACCGTAGAATGAAAGTTGTATAGAAAGGAACAACGAGTGAATGATGCTAAAATAATAGCAGTATTGTAGAAGATAACTACCTAACCAATTGGTCGGAAGGGAATAGATTTGCTCAAAGAGATGATGTTGGGATATGGCAATAACTCCAGGTGTCCAGAACTCGAAGTCTTGAGGAAGACGAGATGAGAAGAACGGATCGAACCCGTCAAATGGTAGAGTGGGGACGGGGGACGGAAGTTATCCGCGGCCACGGCAGCAATTCCCACGCGCAAGCAAGATATCACCGATCGAGGCTGCCGGCTGCGTCAAGTGCGTATGCGGTGCTCGCTCATATGCCATGTAGTGCGGTGGAGTTGAGCAGTCACGAGTAAAGAGTATTCGTTGATCGGACATCGCAGCTTTGAGGCATGACATCATGCCTTAAAGGGTACCTAAGTACCTACTCTTCTTAGCTGGCGTGATTGGGCAATTGGTAGTTCTTATGTAGTTCCAATGGCCTTATCGCTTGCCCAGGACAGGGTTTCTAGATCGAATTTACATGATTCAGAACACAGATAGCCTAACCATCGAACTTATGCAAGTACCTACTTAGAGAGAGTTCAAAATTATTGATTTGTAGTAGCCATATCAGCTTACCACTCCCACTTCATCAAGGTGGAAAGGTGGAAGCAGTTTAACTTCTTTTCAAGGATGGATCGGCCTTGAACTTCACGTGTAACTAAAATGCAAGAGGTATGACATCAGGATCTACCCTCAATTCTTATCGTTATCGTTAGAAAATCCAGATAATCAAAAACATTTATGCGCTTAAAAGTACCTACGGACTATGTAGATGACGATTATGCTCGGTTTATTGCATACATTTACTGGATAAGATACAAGCCTGCTGTAGAGTAAAATAAGAATCTTACAACATACATCGAGAGAGCGCCGTGTGACAAAATTTTTTTTTTTTTCACCCTAGACCTAGAAAATTCCATAACCCAAATTTCTAAATGAATACTTCACTAAAGGAAGCTGTATGGTAGGCGGGTCAGTCAAGGGCAGGCGCCATTCGCACCTACAAACGAATACTCCAGACAGCCAACTTGGGTTCTACCACCCACGCCGTGATTATCAGTGCCTATGTTTCAGCGTTAGTCCTATCTCTTCTTTTAAATAATCAACAAGCACAATAAGACGCTTCGTCACTTACAATATTTGTAATTATTCCTCATAATTTTCTCCGCAGTCTACTCTCGGTTGTCTCTTCCAAGGGGCATCATAAAGCCCTGTGCATTGTCTGCTGTAACGCAACCATGAATCCATTCCACCGTGAAATTGTACGAAATCTCATCCCAGCCATTCATGCACCAGATGAAAGGTTCTATGTCTGGTGTGACTAACTCGGGGTAGCTTAGTTCCTTAAGAGTATTACAGTAATTCTCCTGTATGGTGGAACCGACGTCTCCGTGTCCCGGAAAGTTGCCCTCGTCCAAGAATTCAACTTCGTTTACACTAAGGGGTGTCGTAGGGGTAGTAGGTGGCTCTGTTTCGGTAGAAGTTGAGGTCGAAGTACTCTCTGTCGAAGAAGATATTGCAGTAGTCGAAGTTATGGAGCTCGTCGTAGAAGAGTCAATAGTTTCTGAGATAGAAGACGCGGTGCTTGATTCGGAATGAGTTGTTGAAAGAGAGGGCGCCAGAGTTGAGGTGGTCAACCCTTGTGGCTTAGTAATTGACAACTACTTTCATTAGGAGGTAGTTATCACCTCAAACTAAAAGTGCTGATGATATACCGTCCTTCAGCTAAGTCTGACACAAGTTCACCATTCATCATTGCCGATATGTATGACTCTCCAATTAAAAGCATGTGATCATCCACCCCACGCAAAATAAGGGGAACATGACATCCCTTGAGAATAGCGATTTGATCATTGGGTAGGATTTCTGGTGGCCCAAGACCCATTCGACCTCCTTTTGTGATAAAAAAACGTCTTCCCATCACAGCTCTGGTGACAGCGTCGGAAAATTGTTGGACGAATTTCGATCGGGTCTTACCATTAATAAAACCTTCAAACGCCTTGCCGAAAGATGGTGTAGCAAAGTTTCCCGTATGATCCTTGTCCATTACAATTGTCCTCCAGAAGAGACTCATCATGATGGTTCGAGTAATATTTTCAGCTGCAATACTTTGCCAGCGCCGTATGGTGGCCAAGTCCACATGAGCGTTCGTGATAGTGTCGTCGAAGAATTCAATAGTGTCCACTATCCATCCTTCGGCGGTTAATGCAGAGGGGAAGTCAGTCATGTCTACCACAGCATTTGTATTCCCTGATGCTCGGTAGAAATGACCCCCTACTTCTTCACTATTTAATGGCCTCAAAGTATTTGAACCTCGCCAATCCGGTACCCAGCTTGGAGATGCAGAGTTAGATATGGATAGCCGTCCAGAGGAGATAATATCCAGATTACAACGGTCAATCGCCATGAACCTGACTAGATCCAGAAATACCTCCTGAACTGGCTTTGTATAGTCTGGAATGATATCGTCAGGGGACAGATCTGATGCCATGCCTAGCAGTGCATACAGCTTGTCGCGAAGGTCGGTAGCCTGGTAATCCTGCGTGCAATGCACAAAGCGGACAAGCGGCATTGTTCTATTCCGTCTAAAATGGTCGAGAACTGTAAATTTCTGGTATCCGCAGGATCGAACCATTGGTGCAAGAGGGTGCGAGAGGAATTCCAAAAGCTGAATGCCTTGACATAGGTTCGCAAGCATTATCCAGGGGAACATAGTTCTCCCTAAAAGGACTACTAGTTCTCGTGCAGCGACGACTTCTTGCACTATCCATATACGCTTCCACCATGATCGACTGAACAAATCCTCTAGCCCACGTAGCGATTCTTCGGGATATTTGAAGAGATTCTTCCTTCCACGACTCCAATTATATTTGAGAATCATCTCCAATGTAGCGGATATACTACCTTCCGCATCACCAAGCCACACTATGACCGATGAGGCAGTAGAGAAAATCCGTTTCATCATATGCACCTGGTGGTTCCTCTCTTGTATATTTCCCTGATCAATGCAGATTGCATCGATCCACAGTCGTCTTATCTCAGTTGGAGACCTAAGCCTTAATAGAGCAATGCGGAGGTTCCTGGTAATATCAAGAGTTTTGCCATCGATAGTTATCTCGTCTGTCTTTCTCAAGTCGCCCCATGTATATGATAGAGCGTCGTATGTGTCTTGAGCATACGGCGTTCGCCTACAGTCAAAGCCTAGAACTGGCTCGTCTACGAAAAATTCTCTTTAATCAATCAGCCATTATGGTATTCTACAGTAGCATGTTTCAGAGAACTAACCTCCCATGAATAGATCTCCGCACAGAATCTTTTCTAACTTCCAAAAGCATCCAGCGCCAGAAATTGCCACCAGAATCTGCAGAGTCTGCAGACTGGTTAGACCTTTGCGACTGAGATTCGAAGATATCGAGAAGCCTCCTAGTGTTTCGGAAGACTTTTGCATCTTGAGCACGTGTATTTGTGGAAAATGATGGGCTTGGTGAGATATAGGGCGGAAGTTCGATGTGACTTATGGACCCTTCCAGGTCCTTTTCTGTGCCCGGATATAAAGTTAAGACTCTGATTTCGTCAGGTCGTGTCACCTGTAAATAGGCATATTTAGCCATCAGGTATGCTGTAGAAGACGATGACAGAAGATTATCCCTCGACCATCACCATTCTATATTCATGATGGTAGCGGGAGATCACACCTAGATCCTTGATTTCTTCACGTCGTGATGCAAGGCCACCTAATGTTTCACATACTACTTAACCAAGGGTACTATAGTATTGACACTGCGCTGTCGGAAAGAGAGATTACTTCCAGAAGCACGGAAGGGTCCCCTTTCCCCCTCTTTCGCCGCCCCACATCCCCCTGCAGTATACAGTGCATGATGCATTCAACCAATAGAATCTTAACATACTTTTGGTTAGACCGAAAATGGTCGTCCATGAAGACTGCCTCCTCATTTGTTGACGATATTTTCAAAAGGTTGGGTACCCCTAGATACATAAGGTACCTAGGTACCTATGTATGTATTTATAGGGTTGTAGGGCTTCGAGGTGTTCATTAACGTAGAGGCAAAACCCAATCGTTTCGAATTTAACACTTAATAATAATGTATAACCTAGTAAAGTGGCTTGGTTTGGTTATTATGATAGTAAAAGTTCTAAATATAATCTTCTTGTAAGGGAAGTAATTAATTTTGTCACCTTTGAGAAGCAGATATCGTTATAAACACATATACTATTTTAACCATATGATTGTTTATATACCAATGTGCTTCGATGTTTGCTAAGTTACATATATTAGTATATTGTTGACATGATGGTAGTAAATAATAGGTATTTATATAAACAAAACACAGCTTGAACACATTCGTAGCCAGACCCCTGACTAGTGCATTTTCCAAGGACAATAAGAGTTGTGAAATTTGAAGTAGTGGCACCCTAACTCATTGACATGGGCTGGCGTTAGTCAATATATACTCCCTAGACCTCATCTTGCTGCCTCATTCATTTTCCAAATCGTAAATAATGGCCAATTCCAGGGGAGCAAAAACTATAGGTGCCTCACATTACTATTTATTCTATCATAGAATCTACGTTGCTACCATAGGTATGTTATGTCAGGAGGTGCAGTCGACATTTGAGTCGAGTAGGGAAATAAAGGGCATTACAATGGCTCAAGGCTGCAAATACCTGTGCTTTAGCTACTCAATCTTACTACATATTAAAGTATAGCGAGAGGTTTGAGTAGACTTAAGTTGTCATGGATCTCCTTACCATTATATAGCGATGGCTACGATATTATACACAGGGCACAGGGCAGTGTTAGTATATATTCTGTTGAGTCTAGTGCTTGCATAAGGATTCCCAGGTTTTTTAGAAGTAAGCCTTGCAATGGTAGAGTTTCTTTGAATATGTAATTTTAACCTGCTGCAGGTGAGTTAGGAGCAGCTGGCGGTGTCCAGTTGGAGATGATAGATGGGAGAAATAGGGGTAATGCAGTTCAACTTTTCCGATGTTTTTAATTTGGCACAAGATGAGTAGATCACCAAGTTTCTTAACTAAGGCATCGGCCTAGACAACTAAGGAATTACCATTGTGACTGTTTGCTGTATTTTGGCTACCTAATCTAGTTGATTGATGGAGAGTATATGTCAAGCATTTAATTGATTGCATGCAATCTAATATTGGCACGTCTTCAACTACCATGAAATGCGAACAGAAAATTATACCAGGACTATTTATAAGATGATCTTCCTTCTCTCATCTCATTCTTACTCCTCCATGCCTAACAGCTCTGATTTGGCATCTCCCAAAATCGTGTCCCTTACCAGGTACCTATGCACATAGTTGACAAGTGCTATAACCACTCCAACTCCACCAAAACACCCAGCTCTCTCAGTGAAGGGAAATTCTATACAACCCTCCCTAAACTTGACTTAACCAACGTACCACCTAACTGTATGTCCGTCACACTTCATGGTCCCCTCTGCCTTCACCTTTCCCCCGTGGTTGCCTGCGAATTTATTGATCGACTGGCCCACTACATCAATAATGTCCTGGTTATGCACACTAAACGAGAACGACGAGCTGTCACCGTCTGTCTCCCGCTCTATACCAAATGGACAGTCTGACAGAACGAGATTGTCGCGGTAGCCTGCTGGTTGGCCATTAAAGTCGACACCCCAGTCCCCGGCGTCGGTCAATATGCTGCGGCACGTCTGTTGACAGTCTGCCGAAGAAGGCGAAGAAGAGTCGGTCCGGTCATTGTACGATAACGTCTCACAGTATCCTGCGGACGTGCCTGTGGCACAGGCGTCTTGCCTGTCGAAGAGTGAGGGCATCGCGGCTATTAGCGCGCTGAAGATGAAGGCGGGTAAGATGATGTTATGGAGCATTTTCTTAGGCGATGTAATCAACGAGCGAGTTACTCAGTATTGTTTTAATTCAAACCTCTGAAACTCAGATTCTACCTCCAAGATCGGTTGTGTAATGCTTGAGTGTGTGCGTGTGTGCTGCTGCTATGCTAATTAAGTTTGAGAGTTTAACAGGAGGATAGCTTCCTTATATACCTAGGTAGGTGATCCCATTCGATTAATACCTACCTATCTGATCTTACTATTATTACTACCATTCTGATAATATCAGTCGCGCATGTGACGTGACAAAGTAGTTCATCTCTCCACATTGTGATAGACCGAGCGGTGGACTTACACATCACGAACGTAGCCAATGAGGTGGCTATGCTACAAATCTGTTTTAACGAATCAAGGGACAAACACCGTCCAAACCCCGGCTCCGCATATCAATTTCATATTGCCACCAAGGATAGCATCATTAGTAACAACGTTGATTTTTCATGAGCATAGCCCCTCCGGATAAATCCCGTCAGCTCATCCGTTTATATCGAACTCATCTCCGTAGCTCGGTATTCTACCTGGCCTGTATCACCCAAGCCCCTTACCCCCTTAATATATTACACGAAATTTCTAGAACCAGGGCCACGTAAAAAAGCAAACCTCGCAACTCCAATCAAGGGGTGAAATAAACAGCAAGCCCTTAATCAGTTGTCGGTGTTTTGTTGAAGATTCGTGGTTAACGTCGTAATTCTTTTTGTCAAGACACAAGGCCCTCAGGTGAATCAGCTCTTTCCCACTTGCTGATGTGTCATTCCGTAGTACAGGAAGGGGATTCGTCGACTTATCAGCTACCAGGTCTAATGGGAACGCTGTTAAAAAGTTTACGTAAAGTATTTGTAACAATGTAGAGGATGCACTTATTTTCCTAGCCCAAGGACAATCATTTGATCTACCACGAATCAGTACTCCCACGAGTTGGTAAAATGCGCCTAGCTAGGGATGATATATTTTTAGAATTCGAACCACATTTCTGGCAAATTTCAACCCCGTAACCCGTCCCTTGTATTAGTCACGGACGTGTTTTCAGAATATATCCCCTAGTGTTTAACAGCCTGGACTCTTCCAAGGGAGTCGGGTGTCATATGCACCTTACGACCACAACAATATGTGACAATGTTCTTGTACATTGCATCCGTTGTTTGTGTACCGGGCCCGTTCTGGTGCGTCTGTTGGGACGTGCTGTAATAAGTAGTGTTTATTTGCAGTCAATCAGATTGATTAAGGTGATGCTTGTTGAGTTATATAATCTTAGTAATCGAGCCAAAGTGATGAAAACTTTTAGAATTAGTGAACTAACTAAAAGGACAAATTTTGAGCCTCCAGCTGACTTCACTGCGTGCGTAAAAAGTGATACTTCTTAATCGGTGACGGGATGTTCGGAATTTTCAACAGGTACTTACATGCTTCTTGCTTCCTGGTATTATTCATCGTCTAGAGGTCGCACGAGATCCTATACAGACCATGGACCCAGGACCATTCCCATCGAATCCGATGCCATTTCTTGCCATGTAATTCTTTGTGGGCAAGTCCACAGCTTGCACGCCCCTTTACCTGCATCATCTAGCTTTGCAAAATGGCGAACAATAGCGGGGGTGCTGCTGCTGACTCATCCTTCAATTCAGCCCATTTAGAGTGGGGACCTTAGCACTAGGAGCTGAGTTACGTAATGAGGAAATATGATTATATAATATTGGAAAAAAAGACAGCCTGGAAAGCAATGAAAAAAGTTTATATAATCCTGAGGAGCGCGATAAATATAGGGAGTTATACCGCATACCCCCTATAGCTTACCACTACCACCATTTTTGGAATACTCAGAACTTTGGCGGGCCCAGTTAATGATGTACTATGTAAATCTGTATTCTAATTGGCTTTAATACCTACATGTAAGTAGTGGGTATGCATCATGACTCCCCATATTTATAGCGTACCGTGGCTACAATTATGTAGGTAGGTACCTAAACATTTTTCCTACATTTTAGCAGTTTCCTCGGCCGTTTGAGCACGATCTTTGCACCACTACTAATTAATCACACCTCTTTGTGTTTCTGAAATGTCATTATTACCTTAAGTGGTACCTAGGTATTTATATAATAATAGAACCAATTATGTTTAACTTGTATTATATCTCTGCGTGTTAGTGCCCCCACATTCCCTCCCTACCTCCCTAGCGGCCTACCTGCCTAGGTACACATAATCCGTTGCTGGTACAGTCAAATATCACAAACTCTTCCAACACAACTAACAGCTTAGAATATCTAATTGTAAATCCATTTCAATACTCTCAACTAACGACGGTCGGCTCAGCATGTCTTACAAGGGCACCGTTTTGATCACTGGCTGCAGTGATGGAGGAGCTGGCTCTGCCATGGCAATGAGCTTCGAAGATCAGGGCTACTGGGTTTTTGCGACCTCGCGTAGCTTAGATACGATGTCGAAAGTTGAAACCCTACCCAACATCAAGCTCATTCAACTTGACATAACCAAGACAACGGATATTCTAGCTGCAAGGGACACGGTAAGCGAAGAAACCGGCGGAATGCTAACATACCTCGTTAACTGCGCTGCTCGCAACCACTTCATGCCGTTGCTTGACGAAGATATTGAGGTCGGTAAAGCGCTCTACGATACAAATGTCTGGGGCCCGCTAGCGGTCACACAGGCATTCGCGCCATTGCTGATCAAGGCCAAGGGTACTGTTGCCTTCATTACATCCCTGTCCGGATACCTCAATGTGCCTTACCGAGGTTCGTTGGTCCATCCTCGTAGGATTATGTGGCGGCAGCAGAATATGCTCGCCGCCAGGTAAATACGTCTTATCACTTGTCTACATAACTACGCTAACAGTCGCTAGGAACATTTGCTGCCTCTAAGAAGTCTGAGGAAATCATGGCAGAAACCCTACGACTTGAACTTGCACCGTTTCACGTGAAAGTCCTCTCCGTCGTGACTGGGGCTCTTAAGACCAAAGGACAGAGTCATTTCGACGACTGGAAATTACCCAACAACTCTCTCTATGCATATATTGAGTCTACGATTCGCGACAGGGCTCGCGGACAAGAAGGGGCACCCAGGACGGAGGCCGAATATTATGCTCAGCACGTGGTGTCTGAGATTACCAAAGGCAAAAGCGGCAAGATTTGGTACGGCGCAAGTGCAGGCGCTGTCAAATTCGGCACTTCATATCTTCCTACATTCTTCATGGTACGTAATAAAAGTACATAGATGCCTACTTGTTGCGTTTACGATATTGTTGGTTGACTCTGCATTAGGACAGGGGTGTACAGGTCAAAACTGGGTTGGACGTGTTGGCCCAGCAGAACAACTTTTAGCCTGCATGAAAGTCGAATCATAACTCTCGTGTTTGGTAAAGCTTTCTATAAATAGCCTGAGTTCAATCTTACAAAATCCCCATTGCTTCGCTTTACCAATAAATTTTATTGCCATTCGTTGTTGGTAAATGGGTTGGTTAGCCTGCTGAGGTTCTATTAAGCCAACGTACATGAACTTACTCTCGTGCTACTATTTAGAGATTAAAGAATTATCAAGCACAGTTCCAGTGTCCTATAAACACTCTTAGAAACACCGTCTCACTTAGCTGATGAACTCAATTTGATGGCATCTAGAATACCAAAACTTCTAAGTTGCAAGCAAATATTACACAGGAGGAGACAACCATCAGGAAAATACAGTAGTATACAAGAAAAACTCTACCCGTCTAACTCTTAGATGGAGAACTATTGAAGCCAGTCTAATGCGGGGTTCTAACAATAATACTAAGCCTTCTTGCTAGGAAGCTCGAAACCACCAGGAACACCCGTCTGAAACACACCTTCAGGGTCATATTTCTTACTTGTTTCCTCAAGTCTTGAGACACTGTCTTCACCATAGCCTACGATGATATTGTCCTTTTGATATCCGTAGTTTGCAAAGATGTAACGATGCAGTAGTCCTTTCTCAGCTGCGAGTCGTCGAAACTCTGTTACAAGGTCTTCGATGGCAGTGAATATTCGATGATCGTCTTTCGGCTCGTGTCCAGATTGGATTGATCAATATGACAAACAATGGTCCATCCGAAGGGGAGATGGCCATGGCGTTGTTGCCTGCTTTTTCTGAGTTCTCCAGCAGTTCCTTGGTCAGTGGGTGAAATCCAAACGAGAAAATAAACCCTTCAGCATCTTTGACCTCAGCAAGTGTCTCCTCCCACTTCTTATGAAACACTTCCATAAGAGGAATGTCGGGTTTGATAGTGACGGAGGCCCAATATTATCTGTGAGGAACTTAGCATTTGATCGGATAATTCGATGCTTTTTTCAGTCCTAACCGTAAGCCATCATTAGAGAACCTGGACAACTCCTCGGTGAACTCAAGATGCGTTGATGTCCGCATGGTACATAACTGCTTGATCTGCGGTTCCAGTGCAGTAAAGCGCCGCAGAGAAGAAGGATTCTCTTCGCCTTGAGTGTGGTACATGACACAAGAGGCGGCTTGGTGGCCGAAGCCGTAACCAATGCTGCACATGATATGCGTGTTCACGTCTGTCTCATTCTGAATGAACTCGTAGGCGTGATGAAGGAGCTGGGAGAATAAATCTGGCGTATAGTAAGTAACTCCACCCCATATTTTTCCTGCTTTAAAAGTCTTCATTTTGAAAGAAGTGACGATGCCGAAGTTGTTCAGACCGCCCTTGAGAGCAACCCAGAGCTGGGCGTTCTCGTGTTCACTGGCATATGCAACCTCGCCAGATGCTAGAATCACCTCAAACTCAACTACAGAATCGCATGCGAATCCCATTCGGGTTGAGAACATTGATAATCCGCCTCCATCCACATTAGTGACACATGCCACCAAGCATTTCTTTCACATTAGACTCACCTCCTAAGATGAACCCGGCAACACCAATACGTCCAACGCGTCCACCTGCTGTTGTTAAGCCGTGTTGTTCCAGTTCAGCATACACAGTCGCCCATGTCTCCCCAACACCTATCCTGACAGTGGACTCGTCCTGGCTTAGATTGATACCCTTGAGACCCCTCATGTCAATCGTGACACCGCCCTCAACATTTGCACTCCCTGCAAAAGGGGTATGGCCTGTGCCTCTAACGGCAATCTGGCAATCTCCAGAAATGATAGAGGGACAAAGAGCCTTGACTAATCCTTGGACCTGTTGGACACTGCTTGGTTTGGCGATGTATAAGGGTTTGGTTTCAACCTCGAAAGCGTTGAAGTACGAACCATTGTCTTCTTGGTACTGTTCGCTGTCGGGTTGCAAGATTATGCAATCAGAAACACTGTTCAGAGCATTCGAAATTTGAATATGCTTAGAGGAAACCATGTTGACAATCTAGAGAACTGATTGTAATTAAGTGAACAAAGAGAAAAGACTAACAGGAAAGATGAAGGGGTAATAAATAATAATTTATAAAATCCTCTTATTTTCAATAAAAAACTTGCTCTCGTCGGTTTTTTCATTTCAAGCATTAGCGTCATGCTCGCAAGATGAACATACCTAGGTAAGTACCAACACGTTGCCGCTTTAAAATGGGTGGCATCATGTAACATAGGTATAGGTACCTTAAGGTACTTAGATAGGTACATAGCTCCAAAATATGAGCACACCTAGGTACGTCCTCTACCTCCCTCCCTTCCTTCATCACTCTCCTTGGATCGACGCAGGACATCTCACCCGAAGCATATGAAGGAGGTGTCAAGGGGGGGCATCAGCAAATTTTTCCAAACAGAACATCACGGGCATGATGGCAACACAGGAATTCACTCAATATAAGAATTTGGATAGACTCTACAACAAGTACCAATTGGAACAGCTTTCGCCGGATAGGCGCTTAGATTAGCTGACCGAGCCTATTTCCGAGTTACTAAATCTTTGAATGAGCGTTAAGTCGATGGATGACCACTCGGAATTGGTGTTCTTCTTCCAACGATGTGAGCTGCGTTGATATCTCCCTCTATCAGCAGCTCACTGATGTGTTCATGACTTCGGCAAGTTGCTATAGATTGAGCCAGAAATTATCTGAACCCCCATGACTTTCGAGGTGCTTTCCTGAAGACTAAATCGAAAATACAAAATGCAATAGGAGTATTTTAGGCCTCCAAGAGAGCATAGACCATATGTCTTAGTTTATATCGAAAATTGGACACGAGACGACTCGACTAAGAATCTCGTCATCCGACAGGATAATATATTTCTTCCAGCGTTCTGGAGGTATGTACTACACACGTGCTAGTGGTCCCTTATTAAAAATCCATGTCAACGATGACTAGCATTAACGGCAACACTAGGAAGGCCCCATTTCAGATACTTTCGCATCTCCTCTTCGACTCGTATCTTGAAGCCATTCGAGCTGAGTCTAAGCCAGCTTTGCATGAGAAAGGCATTGGCATGGCTTATCTTTGGCTCGTCGACTTGACTACCATGCTCTGATTGCGATTCCAAAGAATAGCCCAATTTTGAACAAGGAATGAAAGGGGTACTATCGTTTTGGCAGCGAACTTAATCAATGTCGATTGAAAGATTTGCTAAAGTGTCACAACCCTATCTATCAAAGCATAACCACTTTGTGCAAAGGTCCTTTATCTAGTTAAATACAATTACATTGTAATAAAATGTCGTTTACAAAGACTTTGTCTTATTCTCACCATAGTTTAAATCATTTTACAAAGCCATGTACAAATACTAACCAATTTCAAAAATAAAGTATTTTATATATATATGAGTTTTTAATGCATTGTTATTTCTTATCT
Organism: Hypoxylon fuscum; assembly: GCA_022578945.1. Classification (NCBI taxonomy): domain Eukaryota; kingdom Fungi; phylum Ascomycota; class Sordariomycetes; order Xylariales; family Hypoxylaceae; genus Hypoxylon; species Hypoxylon fuscum. The sequence continues at coordinate 299,419 of MU399818.1, read as the reverse complement.
TTTGTGAATAGGCACAGGACCAATTTTATAATAAATTACCTAACGCAAATTTCCCAAGTTAAACCATGGCAGGATTACCTCCACCTCATTGGGTTGTAAGTTCGCTACCTCTCTCCCTCCCTCCCTGCCTACCTACTTACATAGGTGCCTAGTGCCTAGTACACAATAAAGAAAAGCTATCCAACTACTAATACTTTTGTAAAATAGGCTCCACATCCCTTTCCAGGAACGTCACCTGCAGGACCAGGTGCTGTTAACCCTCTAGGACCAGGTTTTATCCACCAATTCGTACAGATAACACATCAACCTGTTGCAAATCGAATTGAAGCGACTCTCCTACGGCTCTGCCAACTCGGTAATAGTGACCGGATAAGAAGAGATAATCTACTGAGAGAGAGCCAAATTTGGGAAGCATTAAGTAAGTAAAGATATATGTAAAATTATTTTACTCTTTTCTTTTTTTTCTTTTGTCGTAAGACGCACAATACCATAAGAGAACCGTAAGCTAATATGTGGGTTAATTTATAGATGCCTTCAACCTCGGTCACCCCTTAAGCAGAGATGATCCGGTACGTACATTTCTTTGACCCGAAACCTGAAAATATTTAGTTCAGTGCTAACATTGGCTTTATTTTAGTGGGTATACATTTGTAAAGATTTCTTTACTGTGCCAGTTAATCCCGGTCATGCTTTCAACTGGGCTGCCTACTCGGCTTCTGTTGGGCAGGCTCAACTTAACGGATTCCGCAACTCGCATTTAGACAGAGACCTCGCGGCAAATTGGATTTCAGCTTTCACTGCACGCCAGCAGCCTGGGGATCCCCGGTATCGATATATTGTATTCATGCACCGACATAGTAACAATATAAAATTAGGTCCCGACCTAAATATGATTTACTCTGTCACGGTATGGGATCGTGAGGTACGTAACTATTGTCCTACGGGGCTAAACCATCTTTTAATATTGTCGTTGGAGATATACTAACAATTTGCAGAATGAAACAGCTAGTTGGTACGATCTTGTAAGTAACATCGGGAGTCATTTTCCGCTCTTTCTATTTATTTTTTCCTCCGGAGTCAAGACCTCTGACCGAGCTCATTTGGAAGTCAATCACTCACAAGACATGCTTCATCCCTCAAAACTCTTTCCTGAAGATGTAATTACTAACTTGTGTTGTTATAGTGGCCTTTCCACGATAGTGTAGATGTGAACCCAGCTCAGCGGTCGCTCGACATACGAGCGTATTGGGCCAATATAACCCACGCGTGGCCACCGAGAGTCGCCAATTCAATATCAACCAACCTTCGTGTAGTTAGGCTTGAAGCTGTCAATGAGGTCGAACGATTGGCATATATAACACTATCGCCCTCCTTTTCTCAATTCAGTATGATGACTATCATCATGTGGCATATTAACAATTCACCAAATAATACAGGGCTTGGACCATTTGGCGCAGGCACCCCAGCGAACCCCCATCCTCGAGGACCAAGTGACGATGTTGAAAATTTATCAGGCGGGATATGGCATTATGTCCCTACGCTGATCGTCACGTTATTGCGAACGTTGAGGGCAAATCCGGCAGTGGCCAATAATATAAGCGGGAACAGTGCTGCGGCACAAAACGAGGTACAAGCAAGATATCGTATCGAGCATAGGGGCCTCAGAGAAATGGTCAGACATGAGTTACTACAGATCTATCCCGTCGCCTCGCCGGAGCACTGGATTGTTCATGCGATGACCGGATGAACAACTACCTACCCAGTACCTAGGTGCCTAGGTAGATAGGTGTCTTAGAATTCTACGAGCGAGCAACTGTCAGGTTTGTCTTCTTTCAATCGTGTTTTATTTTAGTTATAATGAATTTACAGACACTCTCTCATATTTTAAGGGTCTAAGTTTTGATTATAATGGCTTAATGAAGTAACTTTACGTCTTTGACTTCGTAGGCACGGTAAGTGATAGGTAACGCACACAATGTCATGATTCGAGATAATATGATAAGAGATATTGCGCTGCTGCTGTCATTATCATACATTAGGTATCCCAAGGCGTAGGTACGTAAGGTAGAAAGAAAAGACTTGGAGACTGATAGCAGATAACCCGACAGTATAGTTAGTAGTACGAATGAGACGAGATTGGGTGCCAAGAAAGCCATTTGTTCAGGCTCATTTAACGAACAGTAGCCGTAATATTTTCACGAATATTGTAGGTATGCTATGAGACCCGGTCATATCGGTATGGCTTTAGGACTCGCTCAGCTGCCTGAAGGACTACTGTGTTAAGCTATATGAGGCTGTAAATGAGAATAAATCGCAAGTGAGTAGGGGACGAAGCGAATAGCCGCGTAGATTAGTGGATACTATATCAAGAAAAGCAATGGATCGATACTCACCTGTGTAGCTTATGATACGAGTTCTTGCGAGGCCTCCGTCTAGGCTCATGTCTTTAGAGGTGGTTAATGAAGGATTTTAAGTTGGTAGGTCGCTTACTGAAGCCAAAAACATAGCCAGGGGGTAAACATGGAATTGTTTGCCACATTACTAAACGACTACCTTAATAATTCTCTTCGAGTACTTAGTTATAGTGTAATTTGGTACAGGATTTTAGGCATTCGAGATGGACTAATAGCATTATATGCCTATGGTAAATTGAAACTTTTCTAAGGTGCCGCACAATGTAGTACTGTACCCATGGGAAAGGGTCTAAATAGGGGCGCCCCACGAGCAAGAAAACAGGTAACTACACAAAACAGATTCACGGAAAGATGTATTTATTAATATATAACAGTCTACAGCTAATTATTCAGTCTTTTGAATTATGCGTGGTCAGAAATCGTTCCGAGCTAGCTCATTGGGTAGAGGTTTATGTACCTAGGTAGGTAGTTACGATCACGCAACTTAATCCCCGAGCACGTCAGCGCCGCTTGCAGGATACCGACCCAACGCCGCGCAATCAAGGCAGAGATAGCATAACAAAAGATAGCAGTAAAAGGAATACTATTGGGTTCCGGACCTCGCGGCGCTTGTCGGCTTCGTGTCCAATTCATTGGCTAGTAGTGCTGATGACGAACTGAGATATTACAATGCCTAAAACTCATCCCTATCACGCTCGGGAAAATCAACGAAATTCATAACCGTATCTACTGTCATTATTGTCAAGTTGCATCTTCAGTATGGCATTAGAAAAGGCCTTTGACACTGCCGTCGAGACTGGCCATAGTGATGAAGAAGTCGCCCCTGTCAATGTCGACGAGTCTACCACGGCAGATTGGACTGGAGAAGAGGAGCGCGCAGTTAAGCGGAAGTAAGACATGGCCACAAAAAACCGAGCTGAGTTACTCTATACTCACAGATGTCCTGACTGGCGTTAGGATCGATTTCATATTGCTGCCTATCTTAGGGTTGGCATTCTTCGCGCTTCAGATGGACAGGGGGAACATCGCAAACGCTCTGACAAGTACCATCACTCAAGATCTAGGGGTTGACACAAACCAAATCAACGTGGGGAATAGTCTTCTGTCGACTGGCATTGTCCTTCTAGAGATTCCCTCGAATATTCTTCTTCAGCGTGTAGGGCCCCAGAGATGGTTATCCGGCCAGATCGTAGCCTGGGGCTTGGTCGCTACCTTCCAGAACTTCATCACGAACTATGGCGGCTACCTTGCGACTCGTCTGCTACTCGGCTTGGTACGTGGGGTGAACTATGCAAGTTTTGATTTTCAGCCCGAGATACTAACTTCCGCCTTTGTAGTGTGAGGCAGGCTTCATTCCTGGCGCACTCTACACTATGTCGACTTGGTACAAGAAGTCCGAGTCCAGTCTACGAATCTCCATCTTCTTCCTAGGCAACCTCATCGCCTTGGCTACCACTTCGCTCATTGGAGCTGGCATACTCAGCATGGGAGATAGGCACGGAGTGTCTGGTTGGAGATGGCTCTTTATAGGTAGATCTCGCCGTACCCAATGAACCCCAATTTTGATCCGTGCCACGATCTAACATGGATGCGTCTTGCTCGTAGTTGAAGGAAGTATCACAATCGGGATTGGCGTCATATTCATCCTCCTCCTTCCACCATCGGTTGGAAACAGTTCTCCGCTTATTAGTTTCGGCCGATGGTCGTACTTCAACCGGCGCGAGTCGTACATTTTGGTGCGTCGGGTGCTACTCGACGACCCGGCCAAGACTACGAATCACCTGCACATCTCGGGCAGCGACGTCTGGACAACGGTCAAGAACCCGAGGATCCTGATGCATATCGTCATCACGTTAACGGCGTCGATTCCTGTAAATGCAATCAATACCTACGGTCCCAGTGTCATTAAGAGTCTGGGCTATGGCACGGTGAGAGCCAACGCGATGGCGAGTGTTGGTCCTTTTATCTCGGCAGTAGTGGTGGTGCTCTTGGGTTGGATATGCGACATCACGAAGCGAAGAACTCCTGCGTTATTGTTTGGCGCTGTCTGGAGTTTAATCGCATTCGCATGCCTGCGAGAAGCATGGAAGTGGAGTGCCGGGAGAAAATACGCCGCGGTCGTTTTCTCAATGGCAATGAACTCTACGATTCACATTCTTAATATCGGTTGGTTAAGCGCGAATTGCCAACGTCCACAAGAACGAAGTATTGCAATGGCGTAGGTCCCCCTCTCTGTATCTGTCCTGTAGTACCAACCTCTTACTTACCTGCGATATTAGGATGATCATAATGGGCGCTAATGCGTCTGGCATTGCGGGTAGTCAAGTCTTCCGAACGCAGGATGCCCCTCTCTATCTAAATGCCTTCCTGGCCTGCCTCGTTCTCTCTGCCGTGGTTGTCGTGCAAGTCATAGGGCAAGGTGCTTGGTACTTCGCTAGCAATCAGAAATTAGACAAGCAAGGCGATGGCCCCGTAGTGACAGGGAAAACGGACGAGACGCCGGATGGACATAACGTTGAACTGGTGAAGAAGTGGAGGTGGGTATGGTGACGGGATTCAACCGCAGCTCAAATAGGACATGCGGGATCATCAACGCTGCCGAATTGAGAGGTATTGGAGCTTTGTACGTATTGTACACATCATCGCCTTGGGCGAAAATCAGCTCTCTCATTCTTACCCCTGAGCTTCTACAATATGAATTGCTGTGCTGGATGTAGGAACTGGACATGATAATAACATTAAAACAATCGAATTGTGACATATGATGCCATTAGATGCAAAAGGAGTGAGTATTGTTCTTCTGAGGTTTTGAGCTTGATGGTTCTCTTTTGTCTTGGCATCAGAAGTGTGTGTGTGTGGACCTGGTCTGAGCGGCACCTAGGCAAACACCAATCGGTTAATTAGGGCAAATTTCGTCCCTCTTGCCATATAGAGAGTGTCAAAGAGCGTCTTCCCCAACGAATCAGATCTGCTGTAACAAGCTCCTCAGTAAGCTAGGGCTCGTGGTTTAGTGGTATAATACTCCCTTAGCATCATATGACTGCCGATGAGCTCAACAATGTTGGGCGCAGGTAGTCTAGCTTGGGAGTGGTCCGGGGTTCGATTCCCCGCGAGTCCAAAATTAGGAGGTTAAATTCCTTCTATACCAAACCTTTTTTTGCCCTTTTTTTGCCTTTTTTTTTAATATTTTATTATCATGTTGTTCTCGATTTGTTCGGATTTGTTGGAGCCTTCATGAGACTTGAGTACTTGAAAGTAGGTATGTAAGCTCTTACCTAATCATATTTAAAACTCTTCAACCGTCCATCATAATCAACAAGCTTGCAGCTACTCTGACTACGTCGTTAAATCAATACCCTACCTACATACGTAGTATCGTTTTCGGGTTCGGATTTCTTGTTCTCACAGGATCATTAGCGAGATATGTAGAGAGAGCATGGATCTACCTAATCGTGAAGCGATACAGGTTTTACGGGGTTGTGTTGAGGCTTCTTCTTTGAGAAGAGTACTCATATCACGACAGTATAAGGAATGCGAACTCGTATTCGGTCTCTGCATTTCGTGGGTAGTGGAAGTGGAAGTTTTCACGATGGTGATCCGAATGGAAATTTAGAATTCCCTATTAAACTTCAAGCCACTTGTAGCTTCTAAGCCACACGTTATCGTCCTCTCAGGTGGCTTATCGGGTTCGTATTCGGATTCAGGGGAAATCTTTAGGGAACCAAGGTTGAAGCCGCCCCCTGTTCTCCGCTTAACTCAAGTTCCTCTAATGCAGGTTCGGGACATTCTGGTTGGTCGAAACTCTCTTGAGCTTAGACCATTTCTAGAATGAAATTGTCCAAGAAATTGGAAAGGTCCCTGAGCTAAGTCTAGATCCCTGCAATCAATAGTTGATAACGACAGAAAAATAATAAATTGTTGTCTATGTCTCCCCTTTCTTTATGCTGCTTCTTCGTAGAACTACAACGACTTTACCAATTGCCAATTTGATACTCTAGTCACTGATTCACGAGTTGGCACGCGTTCTCAACAAATAACCAAAGTCAATTGTCGCATTCTCCCTGATCAATCGACATGGCGCCTTCCAAGATCGAGCTCGAGAAGCAGGATAGGGCGCGTGATGCTGCCTTCAACAAGGCCATGCACGGCAACTCTGCCCAGGCGACTGGAGGGTTCCGGGCTATCATTGGCAAGGACTCCAAGGCGCAGAAGGCTGCTGTCGACGAGTACTTCAAGCACTGGGACAGCAAGGATGCCAAGGACGAGACAGAGGAAGACCGCGCAAAGCGAACAGCTGAATACGCTACCTTGACCAGACAGTATGAATGCCACAACACTGCCTCATACCTCATACCTCATACACTATATATCGTTCCTACTAATACTAATTTTCCATTTATTTAGTTACTACAACCTTGCAACGGATCTATACGAATATGGCTGGGGCCAATCCTTCCATTTCTGCCGATACTCTATCGGTGAGAACTTCTATCAGGCTATTTCTCGACACGAGCACTACCTCGCACACCAAATTGGAATCAAGGAAGGCATGAAGGTGCTGGATGTTGGTTGCGGTGTCGGTGGCCCTGCTCGGGAGATCGCCAAGTTCACCGGCTGCCATGTTACTGGCCTGAACAACAACGACTACCAAATCCAACGAGCCACTCTTTACGCCGCGAAGGAGGGTCTGTCGCACCAATTGGCATTTGTTAAGGGTGATTTCATGGTGAGTTCTATCTAGTATTAAATTTTTCAACTGCGTACGACTCAGATATACTAATCTAATTCTCGTAGCAAATGGACTTCCCCGACAACAGTTTCGATGCCGTCTACGCTATTGAGGCCACGGTACACGCCCCCAAGCTTGAGGGTGTCTACAGCGAAATCTTCCGCGTATTGAAGCCCGGTGGTGTCTTTGGCGTGTACGAATGGCTCATGACTGACGAATACGACAACGACAACATCGAGCACCGCGAGATCCGTCTTGGAATCGAGCAGGGTGATGGCATCTCCAACATGGTTAAGATCTCGGAGGGCATTGAAGCCATGAAGATCGCAGGGTTCGACCTACAGCACCACGAAGACCTTGCTGACCGCCCCGACCCTATTCCGTGGTACTGGCCGCTCGCTGGCCAATGGAAGTACATGCAGTCGGTGTTCGATTCGTTCACCATTGCACGAATGACGTGGTGGGGTCGTCTACTGGCACACAATTTTGCAGGTGCTTTGGAGCTGGCCAGATTGGCGCCAGCAGGCACCAAGAAGACGGCTGACAGTCTAGCTCGCGCGGCCGACTGCTTGGTCGCCGGTGGAGAGAAGCACCTCTTTACGCCGATGTATCTGATGGTTGGCAAGAAGCCAGAGCAATGACCAAGATCAATGTCAGGGGACCGCCGACGTGCTTATACGCACGGTAATGAGTGAAGAAGCAACGTCAACGCCTACCTAATAATATTAATACGATACCAGAGCCACTTACCCCAGGAGGAATCCCCGCATCTTATTTGGATGTTGACCATGGCTCTGAGTTCTCTGTATATATCACACTGAAGCATACCGTACTAAAGATTAGCCCTTTTATTACATGTCACATACTAGCACTAGCATTATCAAAATAGAGCAATTCGAGAAAGTTTCTTGACCTTACGAAGCCTCCTAAGCTTAGCTTCTATATGTAAATCCACTGGTCACAATTTTTGGTCTAAGTATTTATTTGGTATTCATTAGCTGCATTGCGATGCTCACAATAAATATGGTCAGCCTTTAACCTGGACGGATTACCCCCAACGGAGGAATTCCCCAATTGACTTCCGTAGTCACAGAGATGCCTCACAATATTGGCTCGATAAGTCAATTGATTTCGTACGCAAGATGCTTTTTTACTGAGAAGAATATCCAAGATGCGTAGAGAGTAGAAACTGGGGAAGTTAAAGGTCATATTCATAGACGATTTATAACCATTTAAGACTATTTACCGTAATGGATACTTGAATATCAAGATACAGGGACGTGGAGATTCCCAAGCTCCGATAATTCGGAAAAGTATCACAAGCTAGTCCCGATAAGGCTTAGCGGGCCATCTTACCCTCAACAAGGTGTTCCTATCCCATCCGAGAAAAAAAGTTGGGAGACCAAACGCGAATTGATAGCAACTCCAAAAAATTGAATCGGCTTACGGAGAAAATCGCTCTTCCATCCCTAAGTAATCTCAATCACCATATTCACCGTCACCTAACGACAACCAGGCCAACTTCAAGTCGGCTGGGAGTTCGGACTTGTATCAATTACATTTCTTCCCATTTCAATTCCCACAACCTTTTAGTGTCCGTCCTATATCAAGGCAATCAACATGTCGCGCTACCTCCGTCCGGCAGCTCGATTAGCTGCCTCTGCTCGCACCGTGGCCGGCCCCCGAGCTCTTTCCCGAGTCGCCCCTGCTTCTTTTTCCATCTCGCAACGGAGGACGTTTGCCGATGTAAAAGGAACCAAAGAGTACACAGTCCGCGATGCTCTTAACGAGGCCATGGCCGAAGAGCTCGAGGCCAACCCCAAGGTCTTCGTCATTGGCGAAGAGGTTGCCCAGTACAACGGCGCATACAAGGTTACCAAGGGTCTGTTAGATCGTTTCGGCGAGAAGAGAGTCATCGATACCCCCATTACGGAAAGTGGTTTCTGCGGTTTGGCCGTTGGTTCGGCATTGAGTGGTCTCGCTCCCATAGTGAGTAGTACCCTTATCCTTATATTGGGTAGAGTTATAGAAGAAGAGAAGAAAAGAAACTAATGTGCTACATCTTTCGTAGTGCGAGTTCATGACCTTCAACTTTGCCATGCAGGCTATCGACCAGATCGTCAACAGCGCCGCCAAGACCCTTTATATGTCCGGTGGTATCCAGCCCTGCAACATCACCTTCCGTGGACCCAACGGTTTCGCCTCCGGTGTCGCCGCCCAGCACTCCCAGGACTACAGCGCTTGGTATGGTTCGATTCCCGGTCTTAAGGTCGTCTCTCCTTGGTCAGCTGAAGATGCCAAGGGTCTCCTGAAGGCTGCCATCCGCGACCCTAACCCCGTTGTCGTCCTCGAGAACGAGCTTATGTACGGTGTATCTTTCCCCATGTCCGAGGCTGCGCAAAAAGATGACTTCGTCCTGCCCTTCGGCAAGGCCAAGATCGAACGTCAGGGCAAGGATCTCACCCTAGTCTCCCTCTCCCGTACCGTCGGACAGTGCATGGTCGCCGCCGAGGCTCTGAAGAAGAAATACGGCATTGATGTTGAAGTCATTAACTTGCGATCGGTCAAGCCCCTTGACGTCGAGACTATCGTCAAGTCGGTCAAGAAGACGCACCGTCTGATATCTGTCGAGTCCGGATTCCCCTTCGCTGGTATGGGTGCCGAAATCCTCGCCACTACTATGGAATACGCTTTCGATTACCTAGATGCCCCTGCGCAGCGAATCACTGGTGCCGAGGTCCCCACGCCGTATGCCCAAGGCCTGGAACAGATGAGCTTCCCCACCGAGGAACTGATCGAGAACTTCGCCGCGAAGGTGCTGCGCGTATAAACCAAGAGGGGAGGCAATACCATAGAAGGGGAGTTTGTGGCATGAGCAATGTACAATATTTAATCATTTTACTACCTGGACCGATTATCATTGGGTTGGGTGCTCTCAAAGACGGCGGAGTCATTGCTACAGCAAAAACCAAAAGGAACATTGATTTTAGCTGGCCTTGTCCAAATTACTTGCTCCCTTGCATGTTCAAACCTTTTTACCACCATCACATAGACTCTAGGAATGATTATGAATATGTATTGTATTCAGGTTGTATGCAATAAAGCATCCATTGGTCCCAAAAAATAAGCTCCTTTCATAAGCGGCTAGGGTAGACGGTTAAGGCCGTGTGTAACCTTCTTGTTCAAGACGTACATGCACATGCAGATCAAAAGCTTTTGACGCAATTATTACGTGACTTTTAAGTTGATATATGTATTCTGTATACCTAGGTAGACTAGGAGCTGATTTCCGGGTTGGTCCGCATCTGCAGGCCGACCTACATAAGAACCTAATAGTTACGTACAGGTCGAGGAATGTGAGTTGCGAAGTATGAACGAACGACTTGATCTGCCAACAATGCACCATCCATGTCAATGGCTTGCATGCAAAACCAACCAGGGTGGCCGAGTGAACTGCCGCCGGCGAACGTTGGCACTTCCTTAGCATGCATGGCATTTGCAAAACAACTACCCTACTATGTACTACTATGTAGGCCGAAGTTCCCACAAACGTACGAATGTGAGGTGAGGAGACATACTCACCTATGTAGGCATGTTAACCGAAGCAAGGGGTCCTCCCACATGCAAGAGCCGACGATGTTGGTTGATCGATTAATCAGCCTCCCGAGCACCACTACGAGCACGAGGATCGTTGATATATTGGAGACGTGGGAACAGCATCATGCAGGACAGCAGCTAATTAGCTAACCAGCACCCTCTAGCCCTGAAGCCCAAGGAAAGACAAATCATACGTATATGACTTATTATATACCTACCTTGGCCAAACGTCAATCTTTTCTGGTCTTGCCTTTTTTCCTCGCTACAGCACTTGCATATGCTATCTGCTCTTTTTCTCTCCTCGACTCTCCTCTCCGCACGTTTTCTACCCCATTGGAAGGGAAAACTTCGCCATCGCCCCCAATTGCAGATGCAGTAACGAGTGTAACGGCCCTTGCGTTGACCGCCTCGAAACATCATCCCCCATCCCATCATCCCACGGTCTCGCATTTGACGGTTGAAGATCCACCGCGACTAGTGCCTTTCGAGCTGCAATATTTGGGGCTATTCCCGGACGAGACGGGCGAACCCTTGACAATACCCCGCCGCAAAGAGCTTTGCTGTCTGGGCCTTATGCGCTTTGCGACCTCTCCTCAGACGCGTTGGCCGAGATAAGAATCTGATCTCCAGGGTCTCTCACATTCTTTCAACCTCCTCAATTTTTATACTTTCTCTTGGTTCTTTTTTTGAATGAGGGCTCGTTAAGTGTGTTGTCGTGAATTTTCTGATTGATAATTTGTTTTTGGTTTTTGAATTGGTTTGGCTTCGTGTCGTTTGAGGTATTTCCCATTCCTCTTTCAAGCTTGGATTTGTTGGCCACTTCTCATGTTCCATGTGGCGACTGGCTAGCTGACGTGTGAACTGGAATTGAAAAAGAAATAGCTGTGCATTATACGAGTATGGCGGATCATCCCACTACCTCCGCAGCGGCCGCGAGTCCTAGTGCCGCGAGTCCTAGTGTCGCGAGCCCTAGTGCCGCCGGTCCTAGCGCCGGCAGTCCTAGCTCGAACCCGGAGATACCTTATGTTGCTCCTCAAGAGGCTCTTGTTGCTGCGCCGGACCCGGAGGAAGGCGAGGTATGAGATCTAATACTAAAAGTCCAAGATGTGGCGTATGATATGTGACTAGTCAATCGACGATAGGCGCTGCCGATAGCCGCCTATCTATGTCACTCATCATCAAAGTACAATCAGTTTCTAACCAATTCGTTCACACTTACAGGGAGACGGAGACGACGAAGGAGATGCAGACTCGGCACTAGGAGATGATGCGTTGGTCGCCCTCTTTTCTTATTATTATTTGGCTTCTAAACTACGATGGGGGGTGCGGATGATGATTTAATGAATGCCGAGCTTCTATGAGTATTTTTGACACTCTTTCAACAGCGCAAGCAGTACCAATTCCATCACGGCGAGTATTATGGAGTACCGAACGATCCAGGGGCGCACGTATCACAGCGAGAAGCACAACTCCAAGTACTTCACACCGAATGACGAACAACAGCTCCAATCGCAGGATATCACGTACGTAGCAGCCTAATCGAAACTCATTGCACTTTAGTTCCTCTAAAGCGGAGCTTGATGCGCTCTGTGTTGCATGGACGAGCGCCGCGATGAGTCTATGCGAGTTATTTCTAACGTGCCTCTTTCATTCACAGCCATCATTACCTAACCATGCTCTTGGGCGACAAGCTCTTCCTTGCGCCAATCGCAGATGACGTGCAGGTTCGCATTACCATTTTCATAACTAACCCCATAAACGTCGCTAGGTAGAAAGTACTAACGGACTTCCCCGATTAGAAAGTGTTGGATATTGGAACCGGTTCTGGTAAGTTGCAACCCCGCATGTCCTTGGTTCTAGAGGATGAAGACCGAAGCGATATGCTGATAATATCTGTCTAGGAATATGGGCCATGTACGTCGCACAATTGCGGTTCTCCCCCTTTTTTTACTGACTAGATCCGGGAAATAGTGACTTTGCGGACCAATACCCGAACGCGGAGGTGATCGGGACGGACCTGTCGCCGACGCAGCCGTTGTGGGTGCCGCCGAACGTCAAGTTCGAGCTAGACGATTGCACGCAGCCGTGGACGTGGCCCGAGAACACGTTCGATTTCGTGCACGGCCGGTATCTGTTCGGGGCGATCGCGGACTGGAACGAGCTCCTGAAGCAGGCGTACCGCGTGACCAAGCCGGGCGGCTGGGTGCAGAGCTGCGAGGCCGACGTCGAAATCCTCAGCGACGACGGCACGGTGGCGCCCGACAGCGCGTACGAGCTCTTCTGGAACATGCTGTACCGCAACGCGGGCAAGAAGCTCGGCGTCAGCTTCCAGCCCATGCAGGAGAACCTCCAGAACAAGGCTTTTGAGGAGGCCGGGTTCGAGAGCATCCAGTCGCATAGCTATAAGGTTGGTCCTCATGAACCCCTCATAATAGATCCGACCCCTTTCGGTTTTCTTGTTGCTAATGTCTCTGTAGTTCCCCGTTGGTGGCTGGCCACAGGACAAGAGGCTCCAAGAAGTCGGACAGTACGTCCAGCTGACCATGTTGAACGACGTCGAAGGCTACACCCTCTTCCTGTGGAACACCGTCATGGGCGAGAACGCGCCGGGCTACCAGGAATACCTGGCGTACATGCGAAAGGAGCTGAAGAACAGGAAGATCCACGGCTACATGCAGTGTCGGTATGTGTACGGGCGGAAGCCGTTGAAGACGACTGCGTGAGCGTGCAAAGAGAAATGTAGGTCTGCATGGTGTGAGAGGAAACTAAAAGCATACCTCTCTTGCTTATGCAATGATGGGCTGTACATAGGCGGAGAGCGCCGAGGATGTACATGATGCTTACATTTTATACCTTTTTGAATATCTTATGTTCCTAGGTTGCTATGCTCATAGGGAGCAGATGATATACGAGACCACGATGGATGACTCAGCATAACTGTCCATAAAAGAAAATTTTGTTGACAAATCTGACAACTATCTAAATGTAGCACTTCCTTGTTTAAATCCGCCATAAACTTCGGGGTCGTCGTACACATAGGTTATAAGCTTTCCTGTCAACTCCTTTTGCGCAAGGTTAAGTGGGAAGTCCGCAACTCTAAGTTGACGTGGGCTTCGGACTCCGGGCTGTCAATATGTCAACTAATTCAGTTTCAATGGCACGTTCAAATAAGCATTTGGTTGTCACATTTACCTTTCCTGTCAGTTCGTATACAGTTTCACTCGTTTCAGGGGCCGAATGCCATCTCACGACGCTTGGACTTCGCCAAGAAGAGTGACTGGAGTTAAATTTCTCACAGATAAATACAGATAATAGGGGGAAGTGCGTGGCACCCACGTTCAGAAGTAGTGACAACGGGATGGCACTAGAGATGTCACCGATATTGGAGAAACGTGCCTCGAATTTTAAGAACTCCCTAGTGTCTTTATTCGTTTAGATGACTGTGAATACAGATTCCATGGGCCCGTGGCACAACACACGTGTCTAACGCATGGACTACTTGGTCTACTATATCGATATAATTTGACTCAAAAGTTCACCGTCGGAATTGTATGCAAGATTCGGTCTCTACAGTAGGGCGATCCTTTCTGACTTCCTCTTCGAGAAGTTAACATCCGGAGCAAGAGAGCCCCCCCAAAACCAAACATTCGACTGACATGACACGAAGGAGCTCCGTTTTGGCATCTACCAACTGGTCTGGTTCCATGGTAATTGAAACGTCGCACCAAGTACGAATTGGGAAATCGGAACTGGGACCGTCATACATGGCGTATGCCGGAGGAACGACTCTATGATAGTCAGCTTCGTCATGACTTAACTCTTCAGAACTCTACATAAATCAGGGAGCTAGGCGCCCTCATGTCACAGGAAGACGAGTTTCGACTCCAAAATCCTCAGAGATACTGCTAACATGAATCCCCTGTGGCCGTATGGGCTGAGCAGCTCATACCTATTCGCATCCTTTCTACTTGTCACAGCCGTCGCATCGCTGTCGGTGGTTCTCTATCGGCTTACCTTTCACCCTCTTGCTCGCATCCCTGGGCCGGTTCTAGCGGGTGCTACTGGACTCTACGAAGCCTACCATGATTGTATCAAAGAAGGTGGCGGGCGCTACTGGGTCGAGATTGAGAAGATGCATCAACAATATGGTATTACTCACCTGCCTACCTTGCCCTTTTTATTTGAAATCTGACTTAGCGCCACGAACTGTGACGGACTTGACTCACAAACAATTCGTTTCTGAATGCAGGTCCCATCGTCCGTATCAACCCCTGGGAGGTACACATAGCAGACCCCGACTGGAACGCCGTGTACAAGTACTCCTCGAAAGCCTCGAAGCCGCGATGGTTCTACTTCCGCTTCTTCGGCAAGTTTCCTAGCACTAACGTGGCCGAGACGCATGCGCTTCACCAGATGCGGCGGGGGCCCCTGCAGGTCTACTTTGCCTCGTCCAACATCCAGCGGTACATGCCCACCATCGTGGCCCAAATCGACAATCTGTGCTCCCGTCTACGCGCGGCCGACGGTCAAGTTGTGAGTTTAAGCGACGCGTTCCGGTGCCTGGCGACCGATGTTGCCACTGGTTTCGCATTCGGCGCCCCTTTCGGTCATCTCAACGAGCCGACCTTCGACCACGAATTTAATTGCTGCGTGAGAACTATTATGGGCGCCGGCACATGGAGTCGCCATACGTTTGGGCTACTTCTGCCTATGATGCACAGCCTTCCGGAGAGCATCGCGAAGAAGATGAACCCTGCGTTTGGCCGAGTCAAGTGGATGAAGGAGGTAGGTCGTAACCCCTGAATTAAATGTCTTACCTCATTTTACCGCTCTTAAAAAATCTACATGAGATAGACTAAGCTTACTCAATCCGCGCGCAGACAATGACTAGTTGCGTCCAGCGCTCAATGAATAAGCCGGAACCAGCGCCTGGCAACCCACATGACATGGTGCAGACGCTAATGGCTTCAAACCTGCCGCCGGAGGAGAAAACGTTCCCGCGCCTGTTCTCCGAAAGCCGCTCCGTAATCATGGCTGGCACCGAAACCACAGGGACAACTCTCGTATGCATCACAAGTAACCTACTCAATGACACGGCCAAGCTCCACGAGTTGAAGCACGAGCTGGCGGAGGCGGAGGCGACCAAGGGCGGCGCGCTCGACTACTCCGACCTACGGCAGCTGCCGTACATCACCGGTGTTATCAACGAGGGCTTACGGTTGGCGAACCCGACTCCTACCCGGCTGCCGAGGGTCTGCGAGGATCAGGACTTGAGCTACAAGCAATACGTGATCCCGAGAGGGGTAAGCACGAATTCCACTTCATGCCCCTTTATCATTTGAAAATATTTCAATCATTACTATCTAGTTTCTAACCAAGCCCCATGGCGAACTGCAGACGACCATCTCGACGACGACGCAGGACACGCACTTCGACCCCGCCGTCTTCGCGCAGCCGCGCGAATTCCTGCCGGAGCGGTGGGCCAGCCCGGACGAGCGCCGGCGCCTGAACCGGTACCTGCAGCCGTGGGGGCGCGGGACGCGGCAGTGCCTCGGCACCGAGCTCGCGACCGTCGACATGTACCTCGCCGTCTCGCGGCTGTTCGGGGCCCAGGCCGGCTTCGATATGTGCCTCTACGACACCACCGACGAGGACTGGATGACCTACCACGAGTGGTTCGCCGCGTTTCCCAAGGGCCGCGGGCTCCGGGTTAACATTCTCGGCAGCGAGAAGAGTGCGGTCGCGGAGCTCGATAGTTAGGTAGGCTTAGGAGTGGGAAATGGGTTCGTTGCTTGGATTCGATGGTTCTTGCACGGAAGATGCTTGGGTACCTAGGGTCATAATTTCGCGTCTTTTTTATCTTATCTTCTCAAGGGAATATATTCTATCTAGTATTGGACCTACAGGAATCTTAATTAGTTCATATGGAATTATAAATTATGCTACACATTACCACTGCTGGTTGCGAGAGCTAATGAGACCCGTGAGTGAAGCCTCGTGACCTCGTGTTGCAAGATATTGAGTCTCGAGTAACTTTAGTGGTAAATATTCTTCACGTCGGCCTAGGAACATAGTACACAAATACATTATGGCATAGGTATAACCATGGCCTCCTCCTCTACCAGTCACGGAAGTAAATTTCTGTGAAGCTACCTACGTAACGGGAACCTAACTGATTGGGATGCAGTTGTTGGGCTTCTCCAGAGCCGAATATTTCCGATAAATTACTATGCTAAGATCCGTGTGGACCGCATAAGTCTGGGGTATGCTTGATGGAGGATTCATTTCATGCGCTGAGTCGCCGTCGGGTATTCACCAGATGATGCCAAGTAACGAATACGTCTGTGTTCAGCATGGGTACTTGACGACATCTTGCTACAAGACTCTGAAAAGCAGGAGCCCATAAATCGCCACTCGTCTAGCAAGACTCCTAGAACGTTCGTCGGCTTCACCACAGGGATCTTGCCTTTATTTCTTGCACGTCTAGTCTAGTCCATCAGGCCGTCGTACACGCTCTAACGCCCAACCAAACGGTCCAAGTCCTCCGGGCCAGTCTCGACGTCAAATTCCATGACTAATTCCTTGACAACCAAGACTCCTAATTTGACGTGCGTGCCTTATGCAAGAAAGCCCAACCGGTTAGGTCGACACGTTTTTCTAGGGTAAAAGCAACCCTCCATCTTGTGATGATCAGCCAGGGAAGATCGTAGCCCCGTCCCCACACCCTAAGTCTAGAAGGCCGTGTTTTGGGTGGAGGCGGGAAGAAGGGAACTTTGTTAGCTTTGACGTGCTTACGGCCCGTCGCGTGGTATTCGTACTCCCAATGGGAGTAATTGCCGCATTATTTCATCTATTCTCCTCCCCTTAATCGTTAGTCACATGACGCATTTGAGGCATGCACAACTACAGAGAAGATAGCTCGTGTGACAACGACGACGGCAACATGAAGATTCTTGGATGTTTTATGCTAGATTGTCAAAGTGAAGATTTTTGAGAATTCTTAGCCATGCGTGATTTTCGGCAACGTTTTAGCATATCAGCTCAAAGTCAGGTAGACTGCAGCGAAAGTCTTTCCCAGTGTCTAACTAAAACACGTAGTGATGATTTAACAGTAGGAATGGAAAATGAAATGCCCATCCGTCTAAATGTTTATACTGCCTAGGTGGTAGGCTCTAGAATGGTATCATATGTCAAAGTTAGGAAACCCATATCCCCCTCCCCCAAGGCCAATGCTACGCCACTTGCTGTAGGCTGTGTGTTCTTATTAGTTGGGTGCCCCATGAGCTCTAAAGCCTTCAGTAGCACCTCGCGATCTTTTTGAAATGTCAGTTGATGCACGGCTTTGTCGCACTCGAAGAACTTGGGGTTGAATTGTGCCTCTCCTTCTCCTGGCACGCCGTCAAGTTCTGCGATGAACCACCACACCAGTTTCACCCCTTTGCCTTTGCCAAGATCTCGAACATCTAGCATAAAGGGTTCCGTGAGACTGTCATAGGCCCGGGGCTCATCTTTCACGTCGGCCGCTTCTATTTCGGCAGGCGCTCGCGTGGTCATTGTTACTGGACATAGTTGGATTTCACAGCCAGATTCCTCACGAACTTCTCGGATAGCTGCGGCCTTTCGGGATTCGTTGCAGTTGCGCCTTCCTTTCGGCAACAGCCATTCGCCATCAGCACCACAGTATAAGAGGAGGACTTGTTTCGGTTTCGTAGAGGTATCGAATACAACGGCTCCGCAGGCTTCAACGAATTGATCCGAAGGGTAAAGTGTGCTTTTCCATCGAAAAGCTGCCATCGTATTGCTTAATGAACCTGCGGAATGGCTAGCTTTCGAACCTACAAGGCTCTCGCAGAGGTTCTCGACTGATATTCTACAAAATTGAAGGGTGCCAAGTCTTAAGAGCTGCATCGAACGAGCAGACTCTAGGAAGGGAGATCCGCAACTCAACTCACCGCAAATAATCAGGAGCCGTGCATGAACAGCCCAGCGGATAAATAAGACAAGCGAATTCACTGATCTCCGCGACCAAACAAGTCATCTGACCCGAGGAGGCATCGTGCGACCCTACTAGGTAACTCTTACGCCGTCAAATTGATCTTTTGTGCAATTCCATGCGGACCGAGGCCATGTAGGCGCATAATCGGAATGATCAATTGGACAAGCAACAGGTCTGGCTGACCCTGCCGACGATCCTAAGCACGATTGATAGGTAACACGGACCAAACTAACAGCTCTCCAAACTCGCGCGGGATGGATAGGGCCGGAAACGGACATGACGAGCTACAATGCACAACGCTAGCACAAGGCTCTTCGACGCTAATATTTTCGGTTTGTGAGAAGTTGGAAGCTATACACAAGCTCCGGGGGGTTAACGTGGCCTGATCATTACAAAGGATGAGCATAGTATGAGTTCAACTGACTAGGAAACGTAGTGCAAGAGAAGTGGGCATTCGGCTTAACACAATATAGAAACTGGGTATTCGGGTTAGGTTGGGCGACAACACGCCAGCACGCTTACAGATGCCCTATGCAGGTAGGGTCCTAAGAACCCCCAAGGATTCAAGGACTCCATTATCCCGCCGCAATAACGCTCAGAGCGGACCCGACTCAATGGGACTGATACGGGCCGATGCGGGGGATTACGTGAGCTCGAGAAGATGCATTCAGGTTGCAGGTTGTAATCAATACAGGATGCTGACTGGAGAATGACAGAATTCCATTCATCCGTGGGGCCTGGACTTGAGGTTCTGTGCTTACTGGAAGCTATGAACAAATTGATGTTCGGTGAAAGAGTGGGAAGGTTAGCCATGGTCGAAACCGTTTACTCTTAATATCCTTGAAGTTAGATGTCCTTTCTGGGAGGATCCCGGGGGAATACATAGCTTGTTCGCTCTAGCCTGTGACGGATGAAAGAGGAGGGGTGACGATGGTGATAGACTCAGGAGTCTATCGATAACCTAATGTGCATTTGCGTTTATCGCACGCACAGGCGCGGGGTATTGAATGAAACGTTGGGGATGGAGGGGTTCTAATCTTCCAAGTGTTGAACATGTGAAAGTGGATTTACCCACACCTCCCCATTGGAAATCCGATAGTGACAGCGCCTGACTGTGTTAAATACAACCTCCATGTCTCGGATGATGATGGCACTAGAGAAGAGTAGGTCAAGTGACAGCTTCTACAAGAGAAGCGTGATCATCAACATGGTGGAGGGATGTCTTGGAAAGAGACAAGATAACGATAAGATGGATGGCCATAAATAGTAGCACCTAATGTTAAGGTGTAAGGGTGCAGGTGCAGATGCTGGCTGTATGTCTCATGCTACATGTATGTACACCCGCTCCCAGGAGACGGCTAGGGCGGATCTAGGCGGACAGATCTGTTGTCCAAGGTTCGCGTCGTCTCTTCTCTAGCACCAACACCATCATGTGGCATGTGGATAGCTAGGTAAATGTACCTAGCCATGTAGCCCTTCTGAGACGAGATTGGTCGTGATAATAAGACAGTTCTTGATAAGCGTGAACGCGCGAGACACACCATCTATCCAATATCAACAGATTCAAGCGTTCAAGTCACACACAAAATATGATTGATGAGATTGTTAGGCAGTTGTCTTTAGGCAGCTGTTCTTGCACCCGGCTAGTGTTGGCACACCATAGTCTTCGGTACTTGCGTAGGGCCAACTGCCTGGTTCATATTTTGCCATGCCATGCAAAGACGAAGCAATCATGTCGGCAATTGGGTCTCAATTGATGGACGAATAGCTTGCTGGGACCAATTGAATAGAGAAACATGTTTATGCTTACTCGAACGAGAACTTAGGACCAACCGGTTTTCGTATACCTAAAGAAGTAGCCCATCATAAATGTCTATAATCCAGGGAATCAACACCAGCTGCGTCGCCAATGATATCCGAAATGATCAATTACAGGTTAAACTTAATTGGAGGCTGTTCTTCGTTATAAGGTAAGTAGTTGCTGCTCTCAAAGTCAATGGAGTTGAAGTGGTGCCTGCTTGTGTGTTTCAAGGCTGCCAAATGACGACGCAAGGAATGGCTGCGAAGCATTCAATTGCTGCCGGCACATCAAGTATCGTCATCTTATTAGGCATAATCCTGTAATAGACTAAGTCCGTACCTAGGCACACAGGAAACCCCGATTGTGCCTCAGTTCACGGGATTTAACTTCGAGAACGTCTCACTCAGACTCTCATAGCTCGGGCACTTTCGGAGCTGTATTAAGCATGCTTTTTACATAACCTGTCAAATGTTAACGATAAGAGTTGTGAGGCGGAGCTGGGGGGAAGCATTACACAACGATGAACTAAACGGCTTGAAAATTAGGCGAGACTGGTGCCTTCATTACACTCAATGGACGTGCGGATTCCATGATTTCGATTGATGACAGTCCGGATCCGTCGGGGAAACGCTAGAACATCATGTCCCCAGAGAATTCCATTAATGGCGACAACTTATGAAGTTTTGCCATGGATGCCATGGATTTAATAAGTCCGCCAAAGTCCGAGTTAGGCAGTGACAAATCATCGTAATAGGTCAGACCATAGTTGTTGATATGGCCATCGCCACGAGGCATTGTTCTGTACTCCCCAAGTATAGGTAGGTGACTACCAACCTATGTAGGCAACAGAGAATCGTCAGCGTTGAGGTTGTGCCACCATTATCCCCTATTGAAGAGATAGATCATAAAAGCAAAGGGTTAAAATATTATCGCCGACTCTCTCCACGATTGCCCGACAAAGCATGGCAAGGTACCTAGGTAATTTCAGTTAGGTACTACGCAATAAGAGATCTGGGGTTGCCATCCATCAGATTGGATTTGTGAGCAAAACCGATCTGTTAGGCTACCCTCCAAGGCCCACTAGCTACGCCCCATTAATGAGGTACGTTGGTAGGTGGCTTGTGACTTTAGCATATGACACACATTGTGAGTGGTTAATCTGTCATGTACCACACGTCGTGGGAATTGGTAGCGGTACTTGGAGGGGGAAAAGAGTACTTGTTCAGCCTGCGGCCTAAGTGAGTTGTCTTATCGATTGTATTCAAATATTTAAGTGTAAAAATATCTATTAAATGGACTATTCTCTAAGCTTAGAAGGGAAGTTC
Source organism: Hypoxylon fuscum (assembly GCA_022578945.1). NCBI lineage: Eukaryota > Fungi > Ascomycota > Sordariomycetes > Xylariales > Hypoxylaceae > Hypoxylon > Hypoxylon fuscum. The sequence continues at coordinate 277,557 of MU399818.1, read as the reverse complement.
CAGCTTAGGTAAACTTAAGCGCTGCCCAATGAAAAACCAGCAAGAGCAAGGAAAATGGCTCCGCAGACCATATCCTCCTCATCGAAAACTGTTAAGCAATATCAATTTTCTCCCCTTCATTTTTAATTCTTTCCGTTTCTTCGCCTCGCGTTATGACTCACTCACGAAACAGGCTCTTAATTCTTCAGCTCTATTGAATCCGCCCAATTATGGACACTCTTATTCATGAATTGGCTTTCTCATTGGCCAATTCGTTTTTTCCTTTGTCCCAATTGCCTGCTCACTTACTCTAGTCTATGACTGTAGGTGGCAACTAACCACCTACTCTATTCCAATTATCTAAACTGTTCTCAATTGATTGCTCAATCGCGTCTGTTTCCGATGCCTGCCTGCCTGTTGAATAGGTAGCCGCTCTATCCGCCGAGCCCGCTTTCGAGTCCTCTATTCCTCGCATTGCATCGATGGGTTTATTGCTAGGCTACCCCGGATAGCGACTGAATCTACGCCATCAAAACACGGTCGCGTCCTCTAATACCTACCTACCTAGGCAATCAAAGAGAATCCTTCTGCCATCCCCAGACAGGCCGGGAGGGAAGGGGTCGGCAGTTACCGTAAAATCAAGGTATGAATGAAATAAATATACTCCGCCGTGGATTTCCTATCATTTTGCATAAATTTACCTGCACAATTGCGGCTTTACTGTCTCCCCCTTATTCTTACCCCTAATCTAAAACCCTCAATTTATCATCTCATGTATCTCGCCGTTGCCGTAGCCTCAACATGGATAAATCTCTACATAAGCCCAACCCCTCTAGATATACAGTAGCTCATCTACTTCTGTGCGTATGTAGCTTGGCAGTGTTGCTGGCTAACGGAATGATGACATGTCAGATTTAGGTCAGATATGAAGCTCGCAAACCTTCATGTTCATCAATTTGTTACTGCGTTGGTTGGTAGTTGGCATTGCCCACCTCATACGCCTAGCAATTGGCCAACCGTTTCGAAACACCTGGTTTGCACAAATCCCATATGCTATTCATGAAGAAGCAATGACCAGACACTGCGTGACACGACGCAATTCCACTTCGGCCATTGTCGCAATTACACCGTACTCAAGCTTTTTTGGTCCACTCAAGAGAGCCAAAGTTTGGGCATCAGGACCCTCCACAGAGAGATGAAGTCAATTCGCTGGATAAGGGCTCCTGTGGACGGAGAAACACACTCGTCAACTTCCTAGTCATGGTGCCTAATCTCGCGCAAATCTCGTGTGCCTGGGGTATTATTTGATTCTGTCGACGTCAGTTCCCCATGCGCAACCAGTGTTGCAGCTTTTATCTTTCCCACTGACTGCCCTCCTACGAACTTGGCAACCTGAGCATTCCAATTCGTCCGTGTCATTGGACCCCGCGTTACAAGGGCCGTTGGTGTGACAAATTCTTGTGCCTAGTTGGGCTTCCATCTGGAGGGGAAGCACACACACATCCATACAGACTCCAAGTTGACATACCTGACGAGGTGTACGTATGTACACATGCCAACTTAAGTTAGTTCACACGAGTGGTGATAAACTGGCAAAGAAGTGTGTGTGGCACACCCCTCACCCCCCACTCTCCAACATCTACATATCGGTTTTCCTGTTCACAATTCAATGCTGTTGTTCTCCATTGAAGCCTGATCACGTTGCAAGCCATCAAGCTCTGTCCTCCCCAATTGCGTCGTTTGTGAAGCACAATTGGGTTGGAAACTTATCAATTGTCTCTTATTCATTGCACACATTGTATCGGCCACCTCACCGTGGACACGAATTTGAATAGTTTCGAATTCCATCCCCGTAGAAGGTTAGGTATGCAGGTAGGTACCTACATATATCTATGTACTATGATGGGTGGCCGCATGCATAGGTGAGATCGTCTCCAAGGTTCGAAAATCCCGCTGGTGGCCGACGCAAGCCACATACAGGTAGAAAATTAACCTTGGGCTGCCTAGGTACCTAGTCGGAGTCACTGCTCCGACTGCGAAAGTACCAAGGCCCTGGAGGTACATTGAGTTACTTGGTCTGTGGACATGGCTCGTGAAGCAGGACAGGTCCCAAAAATAAGCCAACGCCAATGTTCAATGTTGCACACCCCCCTGCGCCCGCCACGCCGCGTTCCATGTCTACCCTGTCCGGCCTGCCTTATGACTGACATCGATGACTATTGGAGGGAGGGAGTGTGACTCTTCGACGACACCACCACCAAAACGCATCCACGTCTATATCCGACGAGGTACGGACCCCAAACAGTCCTTTCTAAAGTCACCAGAGTTAAGCTAACAATTCATTTTGGGCTGGCTGGCTGTTTCTTGTCTCTCCCTCCCAATTCCCTACTTCTTGGTCATCCATCCGCCAGACCAACTTACACTCTCACTTTCTCTGCTTCTACTTCTACTTCTTCGTCGCTCTGCTTTTCAATTTTACTTTTACTGAGTTGCGAGTAGGTAGACTCCATACAATTGCTCGCCACTCTCAATATCATAGACCTACCTCCAATTCTATTTCTTTATGCGCACTAATAAATTGGGCGGTTACCATTTCGACTTGAATCCCCCCCGCAAATGGTAGCTTCGTCCTTATCAACAGCAGTTCGCATTCCCGCCTCTCTCTACTACGAGAATTAACAATACAAGCCGGATGCCTATTGTTTGTTCCTGCCACGTTCCGGATTAACCTTTTTCGGGACAAGAACAGTGCTTGGAACAAGTGAATTCTATTTCCACGATCAGTCATAGCTTATCTCCGAAACCAACTCTACGCCGTTCTTCCAACTTCCAGAAACCTATTTATATCTACCTACCTAACCAACGCCCGCCCGTCTCGTTTCAATACTTTCAACTCAATTTTAGCTTATTCAAAGGCACAGCAATCTCTCGCGATCGCAATCTCGCAATCGTAAAGAAGGTGTTTCCTAATTGATTCCATCGGGTGAATCAAGTCCTACGCAATTAGGTGTCTGCCTGATTTGCCACTTTACTCAACAACATCGACCCACACAGCTCTTGGAGACAACCATGGCTGACAAACCAATGTCGCCAACTGCTGTACCGCCTTCTTCTGCTTTCGCCGCTCAATTACCAACCAAATCATCTCCTTCTCAACTATATTCTTCGCGGAACATGGACAAGACTACGATGGGTTCAATTGCGCAATCGTCAGAGTCGAATCTTAAGAAACCTCTCGACATTAGCAATCTAATGTCACCACCCGAACCTCCTCGATTCGATTCGTTTTCCCGTAGACGCGATTCGCAATCCAGGGGTCCCGCCATTTCCGATGTCCGGCGAATGGGTCCAATTCAACCCTTGTCGCCTCCCATATCGCCTGCCTCCAAGACTGATGATCACCCTATTAGTGGTGCGTCGTCGGCAATGAATCCAGTGAAGGATCCTATCCTGTATCCTGGACAGGACGTTACGAGCTCCCCGCAACAACGACCGCTATTCAGCCATGACGACTCCATTGATGTTCGCCAGATTGTAGACGAGCATGTGAACGCTCGCCCGGCCCATCTTTTCGGAGAGGCGACTCCTCCCAGGCGGGAAGACTACGAGTTGGTACTATTCTTCAGCTCCACAGTCATGAAGTCGTATAATCAGGATCGCAACTCGTGGCGTAAGCGAGAATACGATCAGTTGATCAAGGACAGGCGCGCTAGAGCACGGAACAACAATTTCAAGCTTCAGCCAATCCTCCCTGCCAAGGCGCCGCAGGTGCGCAAGGAGACCCAACGTTCGACAAAGACTACGAAGCCCGCTAAGGTTGTGAAGACATCGCAATCGCATGCTACAGCTCCGCGCCCCATTCGATCTTATCCCACTACAGGTCCAAGCCAACCCTCTAATCGTCTGCCCAGCGCAACTCCCGACCCTTCACCGCGACGTGCAGTTGCGCCGAACAGGGAGGATAAAGACTTCGATTCGCTTCCAGACTACTGCCCACCTACAGACTCGCTCCCGAACAAGGCCAACAGCCTCAAGGTGGACTGGAAGGGAACTCCGATTGATTTGAGCAACGATCCGCACCGTGACCTTCTCCACGCAGATGAAGTCACGCTCGCTGCGAGTCTCAGGCTTGATTGCGCCACTTATCTCACCAGCAAGAGACGAATGTTCATGCGACGTCGAGAGTGTCTTGGCGTAGGCAAGGAATTTCGCAAGACGGACGCTCAGCAGGCTTGCAAGATTGACGTTAACAAAGCATCCAAGCTGTGGACCGCCTTTGAGAAGGTCGGCTGGCTTGACAAGTCATGGATGATCCATCACTTGTAAGAAGCAAATATCCTATCACATTGATGGTCCATCGGGCATGGATCCTCTCATCTAACCATCTTCATTATGACTATCATTTATGATTTCAGATATTTCTATTATTCATGCATATTGGTTTGGGGCAGGTCTGGAAGGACTAGTCTGTTAATATGACCATCGGATTGGTCTCGGCGATACACCTTTTTCCTTTGTCGGCCCAGTGCTATTTTATTATTTTCGGACACCGACTCGTTTATCGGCATTACATTACATTACATTACACAGAAGGGGGGAATCGGTTTTCATCAACGCGCAGCATAACGGGATTGCAATGATACCCGGAGTGAGAAGTCCCCTATTTCTATGGTTACTCCACTCCACATTTCACGTTCGGTTCACGAGGTCGGTTGGTTCATTGGTTGGCTGGTTATTTGGGTTGGCATCGGTCAGATTGGGCTGCGTCTCATTAAGGATACCTCTGCATCATGTATGGCGTTTCAATGGCCCAGCAGAGAGCTAGATTGGCTTTGGTTTTGGTTCCAGCGACAGAATGAGAACCTTTCGGGAAGACGGTGCATTGATGTCAAAGGTCGCTTGCAGAGTGGTTTGACATCTTACATATATCGACGAGTCTCGGAGGTATTTGCTGGCAGTTCCTTTTCGAATTGTGGTATTGAAGGTGCGCCTACTTCTAGGTAGCATCACAATACGTTCAGCTTTGGCAGTGATTATCAGCGAATATACATCCTTTACATCCTCATATCTATCATGTGTCTCTTTATAAGCGAGTGAACAGTTGATCATCATCCTTTGCACTGTAGGTATCTGCGACTCATGGATGCTGTGATAGCCGGGATTTCACATGAGAATGAATGCAAGAGTCCATTCTACCGAGTCCACTACCCAGCCCTATGGTACACGCTACGATGCCGCCATCCCCGGCCCTTGCCTTAGCGCTGTTGGCCTGCCGCCTCCCGGATCACCGTCACTAGAACGATGTTAGAGCGCGGATCTCCCTTGCCTCAAATTCTAGCGCCGATGTTAGCGCTTGATGTCACACTGCCTCACAATACTTCTGTGGATTTTGCGCAACAATTGAATTTCTCGTGGAACATCCGCAAAGCCTATTATGGTGCTGTATCGCCATTTTCCGATTGAGTTCTGCATCGTAAGGTTGGCCGCTGCAGCGTGAGGTCAGCGTACAGCCAAACGTGGTTTGAGTTACATGCTGACGTACCTAACCTAGCGTGGCGTGGGCGGGTGAGATGGGATGGTTTTATCGTACATATCGTACATACATGGATCTCGCTGCTTAGGGACGGGGCCCCGCAAGTTGCCAAAATCGTGGGTGCCGCCGTCACATCGCGCCGGGACTTGGATTTAGTGGGCTGTTTTGACATGCCGCATGGAATTTTCGGGAATTTTCTATCAAGGGTAATTTTTTGGGTAACTATAACGAGGCAGCGAGGAATTACTGTATGGATTTTGAATCTTCGTATTTATGATATAACTTTGAAGGGGTAAACCTCCCAGTATGAAGACTGCGTCGGGCGTGGAAATTTCGGTACTTGAGTATCACAGGGATACCATGCAAAATTTGCCCAGGAGATAGGTTTACATAGAGGGAAAATGAACGGAATTTGGGTCGTCAACCGTCATTGCTTCATTATTTCTTAGATACATGCAGAAACTACTTTTTAGTACAGGCATCGCCAGAGCTTTCATACGATGGGAATTGGGAAAATGGCATAACTGATGTCATTTCTATATCAGCATCGTGATAATATGTGCGTCGCAGCAGATCTGATCTGCGAGTTCATGTAGCCAAGAAATCGAGTTAGATAAGCGGGATACGACCGCAACGCGTGCGTCTTGGCAAAGTACATATAGAGCATTAACAGGGGAATGTTTTGGGTACATGATGCAATTGTCATGCTGGGTTCCCGAGCAGTACCTATCTTTCCAACATCGAATTTGGGGTTATAGGTTATAATGAGTTTACCAGATCGAGCTATTGAGACAATGCACCTCTCCTTGAGACTTTATTCTTTTTTTCCTTGACTCGTTTAATTAAGATATGTGGTCAACATAGACTAACCATCCTAAACACGAGTTCCTCAATCAGCAAACCGTCGTTTACTCTCCAGCTGCCAGTGTGTATCCGCCATCCACAGCTACAGTCTGGCCATTTAGGTATTGGTTTGCGGCGAAGAATAGCACTGTCTGTGCCATGTCGTCGTCTTTGCCAGGTCGACCCGCCGGCACCTTCTGTGCATACTTCTCCCGGTCGATATGGCTCTTCTGGTTGTCGTTACTACCCTCCGTTGTCACTGGAGTCTTGAGTTAGCAAGTGACTCATACTCATACACTTATAGTAGGTGAAGCTTGCGAAAGATTTATGATCATAATACTTACTCTCGCTGGGGAAGACACCAGGAGCAATTGAGTTCACGCGGATCTTCAGGCCGTTGCCGGCAATCTCGCTAGTCAGCATGCGGTTCAGGTGGATTGCAGCGCCCTTCGATGCATTGTACGCGAAGTGGTGCTGCGCAGTCTTTACCAGGCCACTAATGGACGAGATGTTGATGACGGTGCCTGACCATCCGGGAAATCGCTTTGACGAGTTCTGCAGCAGCGGCAAAAACGCTGTGGTGGTGAAGAAGATCTGCGCCACGTTGGTCCGGTACACGTCCGTCCATTCCTGGACCGTCGAGGCCTCGGGATCGAACAGGTTCTTCTTCATCTCTTCGGCCGACTCGGCCTCCGTCTGGAAAGTGGCGCTGCTGATCCCCGCGTTGTTGACTAGAATGCAAAGGCACTCCTCGCGCGACGACACCTCCTTGACCAGATTGGCGATCTGCTTCTTGTCCGACACGTCGCACTGGATCGGAATGATGGAATCTTTCCCTTGCGAGTACATCTCCACGACGCGGTCCAGCTTCTCCTTCGTTCGGCCTGTGATGTACACCTTGGCGCCGTTGGCGACGAGCGCTTGCGTAGCCATCAATCCAATACCTGATCCGCCGCCCGTGACCAGAGCCACGTGCCCTTTCAGGTCGAAGAGCTTTTCACGCGTGAAAGATTCGTTACGGTTGCTGGATGCCATTCTGACGGTTTGAATTGGGTTTATTAGTCTAGTTGACTGAGATTGGGAGTAGATTGGTGATATTGCAGGAGGTGCTGCGAAATGATTGAGTGAAGCACCAGCTCGTAAGAAGATGCTAGAAAGCGGTCTCTTATGTTGGGAAATGCTTCGAATAACTGGAGAGATCATGACGTCTCTGTGTTTTCATCAAAGCCCAAGAATGCATGTTTGTAAGACCAGCTGGGGGTTTCCAATTTTATATCAACGTAGAAATCTCGATTAGGACCTTCTCAAACGGCTACAAAGGTGAATTTGAAGAAGTCATGACGAAACTTAAGCCGCATACGCCTTGCTAGTTGCATCATTGTGGGGGGTTTGTGACAGCTGAATGGATTGCCCTTTGATTGGTCACAAACTGCTTCAGGCCCGTATTTACTGAGGAGCAATCCTTCCGGCTTATGCAATCCCCCCTTTTCACAACGGGTAGCCTTTATCCACCACCGTCTACTAGCTGTACCTGACTTGACCAAACACAATCCACTTCATAGGGTTGAAAAGATCGAATGAAAAAGCTTCTACATAGTTTTTCATCGTAAGACGGCGTAAAGGAGAAGATAGGTAGGTAGGTATAGCAGCTTTTTGCAGGGACGGTGATTGAGATGAATGACCTAGGTAGGTGCCTACATGTACGCTTTTACCAGTTTGCAAGGTGCTAGGGGAGAAATCTAGGAAAAGGCTTCTAATGTTAGGATATGAGCTATTTCCTCAGGTACACTACTACCTACATGTACCTGCCTTCACGTAGGTGTTCATCCTCACATAACAAGGACGGTACCTACCTGGGAATCTTAGGTAGGAACAATCCATCATATCCAAGGCTCCAAGATTCTAACTCTATGTCATCTTCCTGAAGTTATGCAGTAAATCATCACACAACAACCACAAGTTTAAAAGTAAGCCTTTGCGAGATTAGCAACCCATTACAGTTTTCCGTTAGGATATCTCTGTTATTTACTCGCCCATCAATCGTAACAACTCCTAGGAGCATTCAGCAACTTATCCCGATAAACCGAAGGGTTGCTCTCGAGGCGTTTTCGATTATTAAACACTCGAAATTATCGTCTGCAATCAACTCCTATTATACCCGCGACCAAGAACGCTGTAGAGAAACGCCCGGACAGTTTCGATTATATATTGATTCAATTCAACCGTCACCCATCATCTCGCCTACTCAAGATGGAGAAGATAACGCAATTTCTGGTTCTTCACGGCAAGATAGACCGCCTCTTTGCTAGGGTCCTCCATCAATTGAACGATAAGCTGGCGTGGCATAATTACGTACTTGAATTTCACGTACGCTTCTGGCATACTAGCGGATTAAATCTCGACGAACATGTCTTCAAGGATAGCATTAAGATATGTAACGAGGCGATTGCCGACGCGGCTATGGAGGTCCTCATAGTCAAGACTCACCACCACATGCTCATAGGTATGATGATTGATGAAATCGCATGGAAGGGCATGCCAGCAAAGAACATGTCCAAGGCGGACTGGGAGACTTGGATCAAGAACCTGATTAGCCAAGTGAAGCATATCCCCATTATGACACAGTCACTTTTTCCACCTAAAGATGCCGTGTCACAGCATGCCTTTCACAACAGGGTGGTAAGGAGTTACGTCCCGAGAGCTTTACCACATCAAATTCCGGAGGTATGGTGTGTAGTGTCAGGGCGCTACTGGCCTTACACAATAATGAAAAGTGCGACACTTGTCCACTTTAACATTGGCGAAATACCAGCTCGGTATACCTTCGGGGAGGATTACTACCGCAACAGAAACATATTTAGTCATGATAATGGCCTTCCCATGATGGAGCGATTCAAAATGCTTTACGAAAAAGCACGGATTGCTTTTCTGCCTGTGGACGAGGCAAATGGATTCTTCTGGAAAGTTTTAGTTCTGGACAACACGCTCCTGGACGAAGAGAAGCATGAGGAGCATGTGCCTTGGGGAAGGGATCTCGATAGACGACTCCTGAAGTTTCCAACAGGTACAAACGCCCGGCCCAAACCGAAAAACGCCTATTTCGGTCTTTGCGCCAATATTCTCCTCAGACAGCGATACGAGAAACCGGGTTGGTGGAGGAGCGTCAAGCTTCATGGGGCATTGCCTGGAAGATACATAGTAAGACCTGCACTTCGAGCACTAGCATGCAGAATCGCACTTATGGATGTTCACGAGGCAGATGAGCTGGTTAAGGAGTTTGGTGCAGCTCTGGAAATTCAAGGAATAGATGGGGAGTTTGCAGACAACATGGTTGTAGAAACCATGATGACAGCCCCTGCTCACTCGTTTCTCGAGTCGGATGAGGATGATGAGGATAAGAAGAATCGGGCCGCGGGGGGTTCTACCATCGAATCTCAGTTGTTCGGAAACAATGACGATACCAAGTATATCACCTGAAGCTCTTAAGGGGTAGTCTTATAGAACATTCGGTATTGAATTAATGCCGCGAGAGTAGTTAAGTAGGTTAGCAGGAACATACCTTGTCTACGGATGTTCAGGAATCAATAGACACAAGTCAATCGTTACGACTCTCATCGCGATGACTATTATTTGACCCCATGATATGTAGAGTCACTGAATTGAATAAGGGGGGTATGCAGCCTGGAAGAAGAAAGAAATCAGCACGTTAGGCGAGAAACAGAGTACAGGCAAAGCACCGGCACTAGCAGGACGTATGCCTACGCGCATTCATGTATTGGTTCAATGTCGATAATGCATTGCTCGGATATCAGGTATCAGGTCTCTCGTTGTAATCTGTAATCATACAATCATGCTCAATACGTAGCTCTCGGCTTGGCAAAAAGTCAGGAAATGCCAACGCCACTTCACTGAGCAACGTCTCCCGTCGTACTTCTCTGCCCCGAGCCCACGGGCATGTGCCCGCGCTTCGCAGCCAGGCGCTCGTCTTCCTCCTGCATCTTGGCCCGGCCCTTCTCCTCCATCCCCTTGTTCCTCAGCGCCGCGCCCGTGGCCGCCTGCATGCTGCCGACGGTTCCGCTGACGGCCCCGCTGGCGTCGCCCTTGAGCTTCTGGCCGGTGCTGGCGTGCGGGTTGGTGGTCGGGTCCGACGAGGTGACCACGGATCCGTCGGAGAGCGTGTTGGTCTTCCCGACTCCGGGGTTGGCTGCCGAGTGGGCGTGGGCTGTCTGAAAGCCGGTGGTGGGGGTTCCTGTTGACGCCATTGCGATAATTCTGAGGACTGCGTAGGTGGGTTTTTTCTGATGATAGACAATTGAGGTTCGTTAGTGTTGAACCTGGTCTTTGATTTGCTTGTGTGATTCTTGTGATGTGAACGAAAAAAATAATAAGATTGTGATTGTTCTCAATGCCCTTTATGGCAGGGAGCTCGCTTCCTGAGTGCTGATGTCATTTTGTCGCACAAAGTGGAATGACGTAGCTGGCGACTGGGTATGCAGTTACGCGGAACCTGTACCATGTAGCCCGTCAATATTTCCCCTATTTTAATCTTAGGGATTCGGAAGTCAGCATTGCATTTTTTGAGACATTCATTATGGAGCGGTTTAAAGTCTAGTCTACATAAGGAGAGTAGATCAACTACCTACCTAGGTACACTACATCCGCTTTGCCAGCTTCTCAGAGACTTTGATTCCAAACTCTACAGGTAATGTGCTGAAGAATATTTACTCAAGAACCTGATACAACGGAAGATGCATTGCGGCCCAATAGAGCTCATCTAATTGACATACCTAATGGCTGTTTTAATATCCAATTCATTCCGTAGAGGAAAAAGGGGGAGCAACAAAATGGTGGTGAGGTATTGTCACACACGGTGATTTTTCAGAGCTGCACGGCAGCGGATATCACATCTATGAAATTATATAAAAAAGCCACGCGCTGTTTAGTCTAGAGGCTTGACAGGTAGGTAACTTACTTTCACACCGCTATAGGTGCCAAGAGGTTATTTCAGACTTTCGGAGTTCACGATAGAGAGGTCATGCAACTAATCATTCAATCGAAGCAATAGGAAGAGTTGTAATTAGATCTACTAGCTATGAGAGGACGGTTATAGATAGTCCGACCTACAGTACAGGCTGGCAATACAGCCACGGCGCCTAACATCGAGATCGCTGCTTAAATTCTGTATCTATTCTACTAGACATAAATAGGTCGATGAATCCCCCTCAAAAGAGAGAGAGAGGATCAATGACCTCAGGACCCTAGAGAATTATTAGTATTAGAATCGCATAGCGATTCCTAGCCCTTATACCAAGCCCTTCATACACTTACACCATCCGCACTTTACAGTCTCATATACTATCTCAAGATGTCGCACAACACGCTTGGGAACGGCGAATTGCTCCCAACGGGCAACAGCCTGTTCAGCCAGGACGGCTCAGTAGAATTGAAGATGCAGGTCGACGGCAAGATTGCAGTGTATTGGGGCGGCGAATGTCGGTTCCAGAACACGGACCAACAGCGCCACGATGTTAAGGGCTTAAAGATGCAGGAAGACGGCAACCTGTGCCTCTAGTAAGTGTTGTTTCCTCTTTTCGTCCTGACAACTATGGCCTCACAGCGATGTAAACTCGCGCTTTGTCATTCGAGACCCGTCGTGGCTAATGAGGTTATATAGTGATAACAACGGCAACTGCATCTGGAAGAGCAATACGGCTAGCCCTACCGGCGACAGCACTGTCATTTGCTCCGTACAGAATGATGGCAACGTTGTTCTTTACAAGGGGACCCCAATTTGGGCTAGCAACACCATTAAATAGGCCCTCACAAGGAGATGATGGGGTAAGGGGGTTGGTCTAAGTAGACCTTGAAGCTGGAAACGAGGGGATAGAATAGAGAAAGTAAAACACATGTGTTGATGGCCAACAGTGCCGTTCGCTAGAATGTTTCTATCAGCAGGTGAATAGAGACACTTAATAATACTGCTGTTTTCTATCGTTCCCACACAACATGAATCATGGTGGTTTCCGATGAATATACCTGTGAATAGCGTCTCGTTTTCTACATTACAAGGCTATTATGATTCAGAGGGTAGAGGGAAATGGCTAGTAGAGCGACTGACTATATCAGGACCCTTTCTGCATAATTGTGGATATAACCCCGACTTGCTGGTCATCGATCGCTTCAAAGCATACGGCTTCATTAGCGGGTTTATGCGAACGTTACGGCCCGGACGAACTGGGCCGATTCTTCGACTTCTGCAGCATCCTTAATATGGAGCTGCAAGTGCCGGTCATGTCTTGGCTGATTCCGGCAAGCCGAATTCCGACCCGCAATGAATCCGTCGTTGAGCTTGAGGTCCGCGGAACATTAGGGCAGCAGCGGCACATATATATTCGGCGATCCTACCATCAATACTAACTACTACTACACTCACCTAAAGATTCAAGAATCAACTAGCCCAGCTACCATTATTACCTAAATAAGAAAATTTGGATGATATTATTTCCTCCTCGATCGTTTGATCTATGCAATCCAGCGTAACTAGACTTCCCAATGCCCGGAGTCTTCGCCGCACTACTTGGAGGCAACACAACCGGTGTTATTTCATCCATCGGGAAGATGGATCCGTGAATACAGGTAAAGTTGCGGGCCTACATGGTATTTAAGTACAAAGCAGGATCCCGTTCAATACGGTGCCCTCGCCCCAGAAATCAGTAATTTAAACGCATCATGATAATACCGACTTCCATGAATGGGATTCGAAGTTCATTGATCGAGCACGATAAAGGACAACTATAATTCACCCTTGTCGACCTTTTCCGATCACTTTTTTATCTATTTTCCTTTTCTTTCCTTTTTATTTCTTCCTTGGAAAGGAGAGGCAGCAGGTGTTAGACCTCCATGAGCAACAACCCTCACTGCAGGGCATCGGAGCAAGCTATTCTCTACCTAACTTAGGTAATCTTATTCTACATCGCTGTTAATGAGTGACAAGTTCTCGAAAGTTTACTTATTTTTAGTCTTGACCAATCCTGATATTTAACGTACCCGAATTGGTTCTAGTCTAACCTGTCCGACGCGCTCCCCACACGAACCAATCCAACCGTATGGTAGCATTCTCTTTTTAGGCAAAACCTCATGCAACGATGCTTATTTGAGCATCTTCCGTCCCCGGAACATTCTATTTTCAGACAGGAGCTCGTACACAGCTTACCCCAATTCCAATCTGTCCACCTCCCGGGCTTAAGCGCCCTCAGGGCCAGCAATTTATTAGCGTAGCAACTTAAAACGGATTTTTAATATGGGAAAGCTTCCATGAAACACAATTTTGATCAGTGGCAAACTCCGTCTAATTCACTTTGCATGTCGGCTTACTTAAATTTCTTCAACATCTCTATTGTGAGAGCTGCTCAGGGGCTTGTGGCTTATGTTAAGTATGGAGTGAAATGTTGGAACAGCTTTTGTGTAGCGTGTAGTCACAAAATAAGAACCCCAGAAAACATATATGAGATCGCATACATATAATAGATGTACTTAAGATAAAGTTTTGAGGCGGAAGTTCTCATGTGATTTGATGATGTCAAATCTCGACGACCCCGGTTTGCCCCCCCCCCCCCCCTGAATCATCCTCTAGCCTCCCCATTCCCCGCGTTTTATTTTCGGGTAAAGAGCCGGGGTACTTTAACCTGAGATCCGCACTCCAGACTTCTCCAGGCTTTACAGCCGCGAGACTTTTGGTTTCATGGGCCAGCCAGCCACGTGGCATGGGTGCCGGGAAAATAGCAGTACCCTCACGAACGCGCGGCTAGCTATGAAGCGATACGCGGAGGAACGGAAATGGATCTATATATCTTTTGAGACCTCCCCCAAGAGAATCCCACCGGGCCTTCCAGAGATATCTAGGGTTCAAACAGACTGTAGACCGATCTACCGACAGAATGCAGCTTTTCACGACACTCTCGGCGCTGGCGCTTGCCACGCTTGGCAGCGCTCAGTTGAAACAGGTCACTGACTTCACCGCCACTCCCACGAAGTTGGGCATGTACTCCTACGTGCCTGCGAACCTCAAGACCCCGGCACCCATCATTGTTGCAGTACACCACTGCCAAGGATCCGCCCAGGGATACTCTAGCGAGTCCCAGTTGATGCCCCAGGCTGACAAGCACGGCATCATCTTGATCTACCCAAACTCGAAGTCAGGCGGTGGCTGCTTCGATGTCGCTTCAACTGCCAGTGAGTCCTCTTTTGACGATTGAAGATATTAAAGGGAATAGTTTTAGTAACAGAATGTGATATAGCTCTGACCCACGACGGTGGCGGTGACAGCCAGACCATCGCGAACATGGTCAAGTACGCGGTCAGCAAGTACGGTGGAGACGCAAACAGGACCTACGTCGTCGGAACTAGCTCTGGTGCTATGATGGCCAACGTCCTTGCCGGCGCTTACCCCGACGTTTTCAAGGCGGCCTCCGTCTACTCCGGTGTCCCTGACGGATGCTTCTACGTCCAGGGCTCGACCGCCACCCAGGACCCGCCAGGATGGGCCAACTCTTGCGCCAACGGCCAGCTCACCAAGACTGCAAAGGAATGGGGTGACCTCGTCCGATCGTACTACCCCAGCTACACCGGCGCCCGAACCAGGATGCAGATCTTCCACGGAACCGCCGACAACACCCTCCGCTACCCCAACTGTAAGCGCCCTCCGTAAACTCGTTAAGATGCCACTATATACTAACATGCATAACAGACCAGGAGCAGCTGAAGCAGTGGTCGGATGTCTTCGGTCTTACTGCCAAGAAGGACGCCACGAACACGCCCCAGAGCGGATACACCCAGACCATCTACGGCGACGGCACCACGACATCCGCCCAGCTCGTTGGATACAGCGCTTCGGGCGTTGGCCACACCGTGCCGCAACACCCGGACATGGACATTGCGTTCTTCGGCATCCCATAAGCGGAAAAAGGGGCAAGTCTCGAGGCAGAGTGGAAACAGATGATAGCAGGTTCGTGGAGCTGGTATTGTTCCGCAATTTTAATTATGGAAGGATCACGCCTCCGTATCTAGACCTGTTAGAAATGTTAGATACCTGCTAGAACAAGTCGAGATTAAAAATTAAAATGTTAACATTGATGGACACTTACTCTCCTTTTCATCTGACTGTTCCCCTACCATCCCCTATTATTCCTATTGGCATTCTCAAAGCAAACTAGAGGCTAGGGAAGGTAGTTGAGAATAATTAATTAGTATGCATGTATAGAAAATTGACGGTTCATGAAATTTTGGAACTGATCTATGTTAGATAGACTTGTTAACATTTGGGTTTCGAGAAATGCCACGATTCTATCTTCGCATTTTCAAAGCTGCATGAAACTCTTGGCGCAAGCCTTAACACTTTCCTCAAGTGTGGTCCATCCACTCTGACCTAGGCCACGTAGTAGCTCTTCGGCTCTCTTGTTTGGCACATCTGTCTGGTCCCAGCCGTTCTCTTCTAAAGTTGGCATATCCTTCTGAGGATACAGCTTCTTCAAGATCTGGCCAACCCTCGACCAGCTATACCGATCGCTAAAACCAAAGAGTCTCTCCCTGTCCACTCCCGGTGTGATCAACGCCGCCACATATAGGAGTCCAGCGTCTCGTGTGTCAACGTGCCATTGAGCTGGTAGCTGATCGAATACTTCTAGGTTGATCCCGTCGAAGAGCCACTTCACCATGCCGCTTGTACTCGGAACACCTTGGTTCTTTGGATCGAGGCATTCGCCGATGACCGTGTCGGGAAGGATTGTGTTGAAAGTGAAGGACGGCTTCTCTTTTTCGATCCAGGCCCAAATCTTCTGCTCGAGTAGAGTTTTGAATGCCATATATGGCATGATGCCTTTTTCTTTTGCAGAAATGTCGCTCCTGACTACTTGCACAGCATGTTCGTTGTATGACCATTCCGTCAATTGAACCTTCTTGGTTGGATCTGGTGTCCATGCAGCCCATGCCGACGACGTGAAAACGAATGCCTTGACGCTAGGTTCATTTTTCGCAGCTCGGAGGAGCGCTTCGTTCCAAGGCAGTTCCTCCTCAAGTTGTTTGTCAATGTCCTCAACCATTAGGGGTGCCCCACCAGCCACAGCGGCAACGCCGGCCACCCCTCTAACGGCTTCTTCCCATACCCCAGTGGCACCGAAGTCCGACACTTGCACGACCTCTAATTGGCGAGAGGGATGGCGCGATGCGAACAATGGCTTCATCCATGTGCACTTTGCGGGGTTGCGAACAGTGGCTCGAACGTTGTAGCCCGCTGCAAGCAATTGGTCGACGACATGAGAGGCAATCAGACCATTGGCACCAGTAACAAGAATGGTAGAACCCGGAGGCAATGTTGGATAGGAAAGTGTTGAACCGGCCATCATCATCAACACTAAGGTGAGCTAGATAGAAAGCAAATGCTAGAGTTCCCTACCTAGGTAGGTATGTTAAGGAAGCATTTATATACCTGACCTAATAGTTGCAGCCAAATATGCCCGGTTCGTAATATCTTAGCTGCATATACGGTAAGATATCTTTCCCCTCCACACCCTTCCAAATCTGTGGCGGCGTGGCTGCGTGCCTAGGTGATACGGCATTATCTAACTTGATTTATGTCTTACTGAATTCCGACATACCGTTATGTTTAATAAGCAAAAAAGGAACGATTTGGCTGTCGGACATCCGGGGATTGTGGGGCCAGAGCTCACTAAGCAATTTTCGATGCGTCTGCGTTGCATCGTGAAAAAGTCAATTGTTCATAACATTGTCACCCGCCTGGTCATATAATTTCGTTCAAAGTTAGACAAGTTGAAAATACAACATTGCTTGCATTCCCTCTTCTATCTCTTATGTCTCTTCTACGTATGGCCAACCTTGATACTAATGAGACTAAAGCCTTGTAGAGTCGATCATTATCTCCTTAATTTAGTATCATGGGACGTTTCTACGTCAAACTACCCCTAAGGAACTGTAACTTATCGGTCAAGTGTAATACCATTAGGAATCATCAAGATTCCTCTTTCTCTTCGACTTCTTCCATTCCAGCCACTGCCGTGTTGGCCAATTCACGAACTCCCGCATCGGCCCTCGCGTCTTCGGCGAAAAGTTGAAACTGCGCTTTCCATATTCCCCAATTTTCCATGCTCCATATGTCCCGCGGGTTCTTTTTGTCCACCTTCTCCTTCTTTTTACACTGCTGGTAAACGTATCGCACCTCGTCGGGCCATATGACCCATTGCGCCGCAGCTTGAATGTAGCCTCCAATATTTTCAGGCGTGGAGGCCATACGGACGTTAAAGCTGGGATATTTCTTACCACTGGGTAGAATGTCGCGCAATGTGCTGACAAATCCGCAATCGCTGAAGCCTGTCATAGCTATGCGTGCCATGGTAGACTGATAGTTGCGCCAGCGAACCTCTGACTCGCTGCCAGGTGTCTCGATCCCCGAGCCAGGGTATCTAATGGCTGCACGGTCTTTAGTAAGATTTCCACGTCTGCAGTATCATTTAGAGGGAGGGATAAGAAGAAATGGAAGGGAAAAAACCAACCATCTGCTCCTATGCGGAAATATTCGGTCGAATAACCGCGATTTGACCACAGAGGTATCATATTTACGTCGCCGAGAGCACCGCCATCCGGGAAAGAATCAGGAGCCTGATGCTCCGACATAGCCATCAGGGCCTCAAGGAACTGGATAATCCTCGTCTGGCCGGCATGATACGGCGGGAAAACAGAGCATAAGTTAGGAAAGCTCTGGAAGAAATGGTCCACATATCCACTGGCATTTGGAATACTGGAACGGACCACACGACCATCGTCGTTTTTCTCGATGAGATCTGGTTGCTCTAATATGTCTCGCAGCTTGCACGACGACTCGCTCATAACCCAGGCATCGAGGTCGGTGGCAGCCTGAGATGGGGCCCGAGAACCGTCAGCTAGAGCCTGCATTATACTCTTGCAGAATTGGCTATTGGCGTCATCATCCTCATACAGGTCCAAGGTGAGGGCCATTGGCTCATCTTTTTCAGCAGCCATGGTTGTTTGAAGATAGGGAATGAAGTCTAACTGAGAGTGAAAGAGAAGAGATCATAAGTTCAGACTTTTACAGGCTTCAGGTTTTATTAATTCAGGCTTGACCAAAAGCTGCCCGAGCTCTGATGTCAGGTACTACCTAGTGCTGGCAAACGATAGCCAGCAGGTAGGCACCTACCTACCTGTAGCTTTCATTGTACAGCGTCAAATTTATGCCTTAAAAGTGGGGCCGTACCACATTGCATCCGATCCATGTTGTGCAACAATGTCTGTTTGTTACTGTGAGGGACTCGGCCGATGACGAAATTAAATCAGATAAAAACATGATTCCTCCTACCTACCTACCTACCTATGGTATCTAAGATTCAGGATACCCTCTACAGACGAACATTCATCAATAGGTAGGCGTCCCATGATACAACTGTGCATATCTCGGTTGGAATTAATTGCGAACGTTAATCCAAGTAAGACTTTCCGCTGTAGGCTGACATATCCTTAGATAGGTATATAATAGAGCAGTCAAAGACACAATACGTCAGGAGGCAGCATAGGAGGATGCTATTAACGGTTGACTACTGATCGTCGCGAGTTGACCTAGTACAAGCCAGATCTGTGTCAGCTACAACGTGCAACTACCACGTTCTAGGCCTTAAAATTTCTGAGCAACAACAGCGGGATGTCTAACTAAAGTCAGCTCAGAGTGTATACATGGGCTAACGACAGCATTTACGACGAGATCGACGATCCTTCTTGTCTTACCGCAAAGCCATGATCAACTCACAAGGCCACAAATGCCACACCGTTCAGTCTCACTGGTCCCGATTTCGTCTCTAATAACTGAACTTGTGCCCGATCAAGTTCCCAAGGGGTAAGTAACAACAGCATCAATGTGCCTAAGTCTTCCTCATCAACATGCAAGAACATAAGCCGCTTTTCGTCTTTTAATATCTTATAAAAGGAGTTCTTCGTCCAGTTGAAGATTCGACTCCTTCCTAAGCTAACAACATTGAACAATAACACAATGGCCTTGTTAACTCTTGGCATTTCAAAAATCACTCTTCATTTATCAAAATGCACTTCACCAAGACTATCTTCGCTCTTACCTTTGCTGGCGTGCCCATCTACGCGTTGCCTGTGGACGATAATGCCGCTGAGGGCCAATTTCATCAATCCCGCGACACGACGGTCACATGCACCCCTAAGAAAAATGATTCTAACATGAAGTCTTTCAAGGTTAGCATGGATTATGCAACCAACCAGGTCACGAAGGCCGGCTTTGCCAAGGGCAAGAGCGGCGACCCCCACAACTACGGAAACGTCGACAACATCCAATGGGGTGTCAAAGGATGTAACACGAAGAATGCCCAGCTATGGGAGTGTAAGTGATAGAATCCCCTTAACCCATGACTTCTTTCCCGTCGCGGCTTTTTCAAGGCTTCTCTATCAAAAAGACGAAGAAAACCAACTTACTCTTACGTAAAAACAGACCCCATTTACTGGGATACCAAGAAGCAGGGTAGCAAGGTCCAGGAGTGGAAGAAAGACGATCCGTCTAGCGGACAGGACAAGACTCCTCTGCGTGTTGTTTACATCCAAGACATTGGCACTCACGACAAGAGGCCTAAGGTCTGCGGTGTTATGACACACTCCGAGGTAGCCAAGGATTTCCAGGGGGAAAAGTTCTTCCAGAAGTGTGCCTAATAGCTCACTGCCTACCAATCATTCCTTTCCAAGTCACCTTGATCACTCAGTGACGACAGGTTTTCCAGCATGAAATTATTTAGGTATTCACTCATGTGAACATCTTGTAAACTAGATACCTTTCACAAGAAACGAGTCATCAAACAAGCATATAAAGGGGATTCAACTCTCCTTCCTTATTGCCTCTTGAGCTCTTCCGCGAGAGCGAGACTGGGTAGTTATGCGATGGGATCAATGGGGATTCCAACGTACCTGTTGTACGATAGATAAAGTAAACCAAATAGAATCTTTGGGAGTACTGCGACCAAGATGGCTAATCAGCCTTCAAAAGGGCTTGTGTGTTGGGCTGTCAGCCCCTGGCAGGGGTTGTCCATTAAAAACCGGACACATCTAAAAACACCTAATTCAAGACTTCATGTACCTAGGTAATTAATCTCATGGACATTTCAATAAGGCTTTACCTTGAAGATCTAGCGATAGAAATAGTATTTCAATTATTTACGTTGTTGTGTAATGTAGTTAAGTTTTTGATGATGGTTGAACGCACAGGCAAAAGCTCCACATAAAAATTATTTCATAGAACGCCCTTCACCAGGGCTTAGTTGAACTATGTCATAGTAAGGAGTAAGGATATACGGACACATTAGAGACCCCTTTTCCGAAAACTCCAAGTTGGACCTACCAGAAAAGCAAGGAGTCCGCTGAAGTCTGTCTGGATAAGCGGTCTGGATAAGCGCGACACCCCCTTTCCACTCCATAATGTAGGTAGGTAGGAAGGCAGGGGAGATTAGGGGGAGCTATGAGCGAAGTACCTGTTAGAAACACTCACTAGTTCTAACATTGACTATGGGGAATGGATATTTAATGTAGCTTTCATGCGTCAAAATTATTGAGGCTCTATACAAATTCATAAAGTAAGAACACATTGATAGCAATCATTTATTCAAGTTAGTGTCTATTTGGAGAGTGTAAATTTCCTATCTATTCTGTACCAATAGTGTCTTTGATATCCCAATTCTCGAAGCTTTCCTACGCAGGGTATGCCGCAGCAACGGCATCGTACTCTTCTTGAGTCAACGGCGTCACAGAGCCATGTTTCAGACCAGTCGGGAAATCGGATGTGCTGGAATTCGTATACCCCGATTCAATATTCGCTGTTTGGTAAGGGATGTACTGCGTGTAGTCATCCAGCAAGAGATGATAGACACCGGGCGTCACGTTATCAGCAAACGATGCCGGACCCTCACGTGGAATATCCGTCGTAGCGTAGCCTGTGTGCGTCCATGTGCCGAAGAGGCCGTCGGAGGTGATCTCCTTGAAGACCTGTTGGGTTGTCTCGTTCTTCATGAATCGGGCGAAGGATCCCGGTACTCCTAGATACTGGAACTCTTGATCAATCACTGGCGTGTCCGAGAAAGCCGCGTAATCTTGAGGCTCGCTGAAGGCAGTAAAGTCCTTAGTAGTTGCGTAGCGGATCCGATTAAGGGTCGCCGTCCCCGTGTGCGCCGTGTCAGATTCGGCGTAGTGCCGCGATGCCCAGAACAAGTAGTATTGCGAGGTGGCATCATCCCATACGGCGGATGGTGCCCATGCCATGCCCGCTGTATCCGTTTCAATGCTACAGGATGAATGTGGATTAGATACCATCACTGCTAGTAAAGTAAAGCGGGCACTTACGTTCGAAGGGAGGATTCTGACCAATCCACTAGGTTGGTCGATTTCCAGATCACGAGACCCCGGCTTCCATATCTCGTAGCATTATCCCACGTGAAGCCTGGCACGGTAACATCAAGATCTATGAAATATTAGTCAAAATGAATTGTCCAATACAACCTGGAGAACTCACCGGTAGCAAGCAGATAGTATTCCGAACGGGCAGAATTTGTAGCGAGGAAGATGTCCCTCACAGCCTTCGTACCAACAGTCGAAGTTAGAACTGGGCTACCTTTATTTAGGAAGCTGAAGCTAGAAGCGCTGTTCCCGTTGGAGAGGTGGAACTGGACCTTTGGGGTGGCATCGGAGAAAGTCGAGATCAAGTAGCCGACATAGCTAGAAGTTTGCCTTGGTACAGTGGGGCTTGCGCCTATAACACCAGCCAAAGCTGCCAGGATAAGAGTTGAGCGCATATGCATGTTGTCATTTGATATTCTCCGTTGTCATCGATGCCTTGGGGGCTGCTTTCAAATTTTATCGACTTATACATCCATTATTTATAAAGAGAATAAAAATGGATTCAGCGGTATAAAAAGAGCGGGGAACCCCTGAATTCAGGTTGTTTCTGCCGTCTCATTGTTGGAAAAATTGGAGTAGTTGCAGCGACAACATTGGTGGTGATGGTACGGTAAACCTGGTTTACCCCAGGCTCCACCCCCTCAATTCGGCATACACGAGCATAATATGCGGAGAACCTGGTCTCTCTTACACGCGCTCCAATCCAGTTCGTGTTGAAGCCCCGAATAGGAAACCAACCCAAACGTCATCGGATGTGCCTCTTGGCTAAGACGGGGGTAGTAGCCTGTCATAACCTATAACGGACAATTAGGTAATAATGATGGTTGGGGTAGCAAACGATGTAAATCCGTGCGATATCATCTCTTGCTTCGTCGCATTCTCGAAATATCTCTGAGTTATCTCCAAATGGATATCAGATCGTCATTTAAACAGCGGGTGACTTAATTCTTCAATCAATAAGTTTCTCGTCCTCTTCGCCTTCCAGGAAGATTTCATGTCCACTTCCTTCGTATATGAACAACGCCGCAGCGCAGCCCAACGCCGATACGAGGGCCACGGCCCACCAGCTCGCACCTACCATTCCAGTCTCTAGGCCCGATCCATACCACCACCCACCCACAACAGGGCCGACTGTTCGGAAACCAGCTGATACACTCTGCCCGAGGCCATGGACAAGCCCAAGCACGCTCGGGTGCGGACTACAATTGTTCAACAATATGATGCTAGCTGGCAATGTGATGGTGCGCGCCATAACCTGCAGAAGCTGGACTAAGGTCATGTAGATCCAAATCGCAGCACCAGATGCCGGTTCTGGTGCTTCAGAAGATGAGGGAAGAACGGCGAGGTATGGCGCGAGAAAATACGCGACAGGAAACAAAAGTAAAAACCACCGAAACCCACGCAAAGTGCCAAGACGCGCATGGACCAGTGGGTACAAGAAAATCTGGAGAGCCATGCCTAGGATTCCCAGGATGGATGTCGCTACACCAACCGTAGCCGCAGGCATGCCTAAGCCGCCTGTAAATACCCAAGGCAGCGAGCGCGCTGCCTTTTGTTCTAGGGAGGCGCGAGGCGTAGATAGGAAGAGTGTCCAGAGATTGGTGAAAGCACCAAGTTGGAAGTCGTAGAACGCCTCGGTGATGAGAGTGAAGATGACGTTTCGCGTCCATACACGGCGGAATGGCAGAGTTCGTCGCGTTAGTTGCGGTTGCTGCACGGCTGGAGTAGACGACTCCTCGATGGTTTCCCTGTCCTCTGCAAGGCCGTCCGGGGAATCCCATGTCTGGAGCTTTGAATAGCCATCCTCTGCAGTCGGTTTTCGGAACAGGAATCCCTTCATCTTAGCAGCAAGATAAAGGCCGATATCCACTTTCCCTTTCCTCTTGATCGATGTCTAACTTGATCAGCCGGGATCGAACTGAATATGAAGTGTCGGAGATAGCCTACCTCTTCAAGAGCAAAGAACACGATCAATGTCGTGAGAGTCAATGTAATAACGTTGAGGACACTGGGGAGTGCGTAAGGATATTTTCCAATCCAGCTAAACCCCCAAACTGCGCCCTCGCCGAAGAAGCCTGGAAGCGTTGTCGCAGGATCTGCCAGCAGACCTCCCATTACTAGGCGGGAGCATTAGACTTGATCAAATTTACGTAGGGCCAGTAAGGTGAAGGCTTACAAGGTCCTAGCGTGTTTGCTACACTGAAGCTGATGGGGAGTAACAAAAAAGCTCTTGACTGATGTTTTCTCTCTACCGTAATCTCCGCTATCATGGTTCGTCTAGATGCTATTAGTTGATCTGCCAATCAAATATTCCAGCGAAAAAGATCCAATGCGATCTTCGACTCACATTATTCCAACAGTACCATTGATACCGCCTCCAAGAGCACGCCAGAACACAGCCCAGGCAAAACTTGTTGCAAATCCATACCCTAGACACGATATGGCTGTTCCAAAGAGTCCGATAAGGAGCACGCGTTTGCGCCCGCACCAGCTGGCGTCTGCAGCTTTACCCCAAAGAAAAGCAGTTAGAACCTGCGCGCCTGTAAAGGCTCCCTGCAATATACCAGCTTGACTTGAGATCTGGGAGTCGGAGAGAGTGCTATCGAGGCTCTTCAGCTGGAAGAAAACATAGGCCTGTAGGGAAGCGACTTGTAAGAAGTCAACTAGGCGACTTAGGAAAAGAATCGCCAACTGGTCCTTGCGCGGAAGCGACATCCATGTCGGGTTCGTGGGTTCACTTTTCGACTTTAGAGATTCGGCATCACTGCTCTCGTCTTCATAATCAAAGTTATCTGGTGCCGGTAACCTTTCACTTAATAACTTTTCAGCGGTCTTCAAATCTACTGATGTTGTTCTGGCACGGCGAAGAGCTTGGGTGGGGTGCTTCTCCATGGTCGCATTAGTAGTTCTCAAAGAAAAAAAGAATTACACGAATATAAGTAGCAATACTTAAAAGACTTTAATGAAAGAGTGTATGAATAGAAACAAGAGAACAGCAATTAGATTACATCTTCATTGTCAACGGGCTTCCATCGAGAATTTGAAGTCAGGTTAAGAGAAAAGAGCCAAAAAGTGAAGTAGACAGAACGGACGCCGACATCCGATGCCTGTTGTCAGCCGCTTGAGCTACTTACGAGGTACTGTCCACACATTCGCCGACTGCGTGGCAGCGCCCTCGGGGGGGGCTGCGTAATAATTGCATGTTTTAGAATGGCAGACGCAGCTTGCTTACCAGCGATAATTGACGGCGCGAAGGCCGATGAAGCACTGTCGCTACTGGGGTGGAAAGGTGGGCGTGGAGCCGGCTCCTAGTTTGGAAGAAGATCTTGGGCAGGCCGCG
Organism: Hypoxylon fuscum; assembly: GCA_022578945.1. NCBI lineage: Eukaryota > Fungi > Ascomycota > Sordariomycetes > Xylariales > Hypoxylaceae > Hypoxylon > Hypoxylon fuscum. The sequence continues at coordinate 252,382 of MU399818.1, read as the reverse complement.
TGTCAACGCCATGCTAGAACACCACAGTGGGGACCGTCAACCCTCAACCACGCAGAGTGGTCCGAAACCCATAATGTTAATCGTCATCACGTTTTGAAACAATTTTCTACAAGCCACAAAGATGTACGTGGATAAATCCCCCTAAAATAATGCTTGGTTTGATTGGACCCTAGCCCAAGTAGAACTAAAGCAATGTACGTATCACTGTACGTAGGATGTACCGTGATAGGAGTTAAGGGGTGAGGGTTGGGTTTAAGCGATATTCATTACGTCTGATGTCCCCAGAATCCAAGTGATCGGTATCTTCCACTCTTTTGAGACCCTGTCCTGTGATTATCAAAGCAAAGTCCAATATTCACTACTACGATGCGGCTGTCATGGACCTTCTTCCTCGTCGCCGGCGACGTTGTCAATGGGATTCCCTCTTCCCCATTTAGAGGTTCCTACGACTTCGGCTACGAGCACGATGCCTACGGATCGCATCCTTTAACAGTGTTCAAATCGGCAGCGGAATTAGAGGTTCCTAAGCTTGATGTATTACTGTCCAGTAAATTATGCGAGTCGTCACTTTTTACTCTTCTAACACCACGAGGTGGTGCCACGCGCCAACCGCAAGCCACCATTCTCGATAACAACGGCGATCTAGTATGGACCTCGCCCTGGCGGGGACAGCAATTATATAATTTAATGGTCCAGGAATACAGAGGCGAGAAGTATCTGACTTTCTGGGCTGGAAACGATGCCGTTGGCGGACATGGTGCCGGTACTATTATTATGGTAAGATGCACTTCACAACTGAGCGCCGCGAAGAGCCTTTAGTTTAACAGAAAGCAGTTAGACAAAACGTACACTTTATACAGAGAGGTCAGGGCTGCCTACGGACTTGATGCAGACCTGCATGACTTCCGACTCACTGGGAACGGGACCGCCCTAATCACTGTATACGAGGTAGTTCAGCGAGACCTCAAAGAGGCAGGAAAGAACCATATTGGGCCTGTTTGGGACTGCTTAATACAAGAGGTCGACCTCGAAACAGGACTAGCGGTGTTCCAATGGCGAGCGTTGGATCACTGGAGATTAACCGATAGCACCAGGCCGATCGGCGATGATGGAGAAGGCGACCGTGCATATGACTTCTTCCATATGAACAGTATTGACAAGGATGCGAGAGGAAACTACCTCACTTCGAGCCGTTACACGCACAGTCTGACATATATAAACGGCAAGACAGGCGAGGTAATCTGGATTCTTGGTGGGAAGAGGAATATGTTCAAAGACCTTTCGAACGGCACCGCAACCAACTTCGCCTTCCAACACGATGCGCGGTGGTCCGGCAATGATACCATCACCCTCTTCGACAACGGTGTTGATGATGTCCATCGCGACATTGCGGACACCCGTGGGCTCAAGCTCAAGATCGACGAGAAGGCCATGACAGTGTCTGTAGTGGCCGAATATTTTAACCCGCACAAGATCCACGGCATCTCCCAAGGATCTTTCCAAACCTTATCCAACGGCAACGTCCTTCTAGGCTATGGCAACTCCGCGGCGTTCACGGAGTACACAAGCGACGGCGATGTCCTTTGCGACACGCACTTCGGGCCCGAGAGCCGGTTCGGAACAGCCGAAGTGCAGTCCTATCGCGTATACAAGTACGAATGGCACGGCTACCCAACCTCGACCCCCTCCACCGCCGTCCGACGAAATAGTTCGAGGAACTGGAACTTCTTCGTGAGTTGGAACGGCGCGACCGAGGTTTCCAAGTGGGTTCTTCAGGGGTCGCCAAATGTTACTGCTGCCGACGAGGATTGGAAAGAGTTGGGCCGAACAAATAGGATCGGCTTTGAGACAGCTTTCGCGCTGTACAAGTCGTATCCAAAGTACCTTCGAGCTGTCGCTATGCATTCTGAAGGACATATGCTAGGCGTCAGCTCGCCTCTCGACGTACAAGCCGTAGAGGATCAGGTGAGAATTACGCCAGTTTTACCCTTTTATGAATCAGTCCTGTTGCTAACTCGTCATAGCTTATTTCAACCGAGAGTTTCGCCTTTATGGCTAATGAGGTTTCGACAACTGAGGTTGTACTAGGAATTGGCGGCATTCTGGGTGCAGGCCTGCTTTTACGTATGGCGATCGCAGCGTGGAACAACCGGCCTAAAGTCTACTGGCGAGTGCCAACTACACCAAATTAATAAATTCAAGTTAATAGTAATTTAATTCACTATGTTCAAACCATATTCGTAAATCACTAGTGATGATTCTCCATGAAGCCTCATGCCAGCTTACCCGCTTTTTGGTAGACATCCTCCTGGAAAGTATTGATCAGACCCCGCATTCTGTAATCCCCTTGTGACAGAACCTGAGCACCAAAGATGCCGCATACTCCAGCTTCACGGTCGATGAACTATGTTTCCTGTTAGTGATAGTATCAGTTAGATTAGGTGTCGATTTGATCTCATACCCAGTTGAGCTGCGCGGCACCGCCCCACATGAGTGCCCCTTTTCGCCAATACTTGTGCTTATTGTCATTAATAAGAAGTCCTCCAAGTCCAAAGTCGTAGTCATTATTCGACGGATTGGGGAATTGCAACTTCATCTCGGGTGCGCCCATGAAATTGTGCAATTCCTGCTTGCTTGCAGGCGTCAGCTGGGGCTGGAAGATCAACGCGGTGGTTTCTTTCTTCAGCAGTTTCTCGTCGTCTACAAGCAGTGAATGCAGTATTTTAAAGTAGTCCGACATGCTCGCAAATAAACCATGTCCACCGAAAGGCACTTGAAGACCAGTAGCAGGCGTCGGGATGCCACTTTTCTCGACGGCAGGGCCTTCAGGATCAGCGCGGAATGCCATAGGCACTCGCCGGGCCTTCACTTCAGGGTGTTTGTCGGGGAAGAACGTGGAATTATGGGCTTCCAGGGGTTCCCAAATATTCTTTTTCATGTATTCCTCCAAAGACAAGCCACTTAATTTCTCGACAATTTGGCCCGCTCGATCAAATCCGGTGCCATAGGCCCAGCCCTCTCCAGGCTCGAACAATAAAGGTAAATCAAACGCCTCGTCGACTGAGTCCTTAGAAGGTCCCTTTTTCTGAGCGGCTCGAACTTTACCAAGGCCCTCGTGGAGAAAGAAATAGCCAGCACCAGAGCTATTGGTAACCAAGCTACGCAACGTAACGGGGGTTTGCCGTTCGCGAACTGTCGGGGTTCCGTCCTCAGCCACCGAGACCAGAATACCTTGCTTCGCAAAGGATGGAATCAAATGTGACACATCCTCATCAAGCGTGACGAGACCTTTCTCCACGAGCTGCAGCGCCGCAATTGTCGTAGGAAACTTCGTTGCCGAAGATATTTCCATGACAGAGTCCAGAGTGTATGGCGTCCCGTTTGCCGACGAAAATGCTTTTGCAACATCGACTTTGCCTTTAAAAGGATCAATAATGCAAAAATGGGGGTTGCCGGCTTATCGGGCTTACCGTCCTTATCTTTAGCGAACACCACAATTCCAGGTGCTGTGCCATTGCTCACTGCAGACTCTAACAAATTCTCTAATGAGGTCATTTTGAACTGATACTCTGGTGTAGAAGTTGGAATTCGCAATAGAGTTGATTTATTGAAGTATTCCTTACGTCTCTTTGTGAGAGGTTAGATCTGAAGATATAACGTCCTTTTATGCTTTCATTGCTCCTGCAACAACTCAGATCTTTTCTAACGCATTGTTTGACGGCCAAGAGCCTGCGGAGGCTGGATTGACGTCGTGATCTCACCTCCCGAATGACTCTTCACCGGTACTGTGTTAGCATCTACAACTTCACTGGTCTGCTCGGAATCTCTGAATGCTAGTTGGCCAGATTGGCTGAGCTCAGACGGTGAGCCGATTTGGGTGGGGTGCTTCAATTATGTATACGATGCCAAGCTTTTTACGCAAACGTGCATACAGATGCTTATTTCGTGGGTCAGAGAGCAGGGTACCAACGGTAGCACAAAAATGCTATTTTAAGAAATGCACAACCCCTTTAAGGTGCATCCGGAATATTACACAAGCTAGAAGAAACATCACGTACGAAGTCCTCTGGTCCTAATTGTCTAAAAAATCAATGAACGATGGGTATTCTAAGATTCTTTAGATCTGTTCTAAACACTCCAAAATCATATGACCAACCCTTTAGTAGTGAAATGCCACAAATAACCTTATGGATGTATCTCGAAGATCAAATGCCAGATGCGCCGTCCCCCTATCCAAACAACACTCTTACAGAACCCTTTCTCAATGAAGCTAAAACATACGCCACTGGACGTAAAACATCAAGTACAGCGCTAAGCCAACTAGCACCATTATTTCAAAAATCTGCGCCAGAACCTGGAGTGCAACGTTGAACATCTGTCGCCTGTTCCTCCTTCTCGATCGGGTCACAAAGTCCCTGTTGTCGTTGACATTGGGAAAGCCGGACTCTTTCGGTACGGGCTCGCCCAAGAAATTGCACAGGGGCTCCCAGCCATCCGTGACCCGGTACTCGAGCAGCCTCTCCTTCGGCACTATGTTTCTGATCTCTTCGTAATGGCGCGTAAAGATCTGCTTGCCCCGGTTCGGGAAGTCGCCCTCGAAGAATGTGTCGAAGAACTTCTTCAGCATCGGATAGTACATGCCAGCGGCCCAGCTGAAGTGCGACAGGATGCGGAGCTCGGGGTCGGTCACCCGCCAGTACACTGTTCGCATCGTGGATGCGTGCCAGGAGTCGACGTCGCGCCCCGTCATTACGACCTTGGCCTCGGGGTATGCCTCTATGAGCTCCTTGGCGAAGGCGCAAGCAGGCCAGTCGCATACGGCTTGCGAGTTTCCAAGGAGTTTGTCCCACTCCTTGCGGGTGAAGGGCTCACCAACGCCATCATACTTGGCTCGCAGGGCGTCCATCCACAACAGCGCATCTGGGGGGTTCTCGATAGAACAGTTCATCATGTGGTAAGTGTCGACGTATCCGAGCTGTTTCATTGCTTCTCTCATAGCTATTTCGCAGTTTTGTAGTTAGAAATCTTGGCCTGCAAGTTTCCCCGTTGACAATCAAGAACCCGGAAGTTACTCACATGCAGTTCCTGTTCGGCCACATCCAAGCAGAAGGACTTTCATTGGCACTGTTCGAGTACATTGCCGTCGATCGATGTCCGTGTCGCTAGTGAAGACATCTGTAAGGGGTTTGGGTGTATATTTCGAGGCGTAGGCCATTGTGGTATGAGTGTTTCTTCTCCAATCAAATATGATTACAATGATTTATGTACAGAAGGTGAGATAATATCTCAAAGGGTATCAAGGTAGGTAGGTACAAATAGAAGATAACTTCTAGTTTCTCCGTTAGTTTCTCCGTTAATGAAAGATGCAATACAAGCAGAGCGGACTTCAAGTTGGAATCAATGACACTTGAAGACATAAGACTTCTAATAGATATCTATCAATGGGTAACCCACCTTCTATCACCTACCCCTTTTCCCCCTAAGTACAGTAACAGAATCAACTCCGTAGCTGACGTTGAATTGAGGGAGCGTACCCATAGCTCGGCAACACTACGTAGAGGAACACGAGTACATTAGAAGAGAGACCCATTTTAACTACCCAATGTGCATTCACATCGTGCCCCGAACAGGTATTTTGATGATGAGCTGCGTATGTGCATAATATTCTCGACCGCATTTAGATCCAAGTATCCCCATCTAGTACAGTGGTCGGTTTGCAAAGCCACAACGCCGACATAGCAATCTCGTGACATTTTTAGCCTAGTGTGAGAATGTTTTACCAGAGCCAACCTTGTCCACTGGAGCCCGATAACCGGATCGACTAGTACATCCTCGGCCTGAAACTCGACTCCAGCACCATTACGCGGCATGTCGGACGCATATTTTCTTAACCATACCATAATACCTATTGGATGACGAAGGCGTCAATTAGAACCAGCACAACAGTCATAAAATATCTATAGACATGTCACATTTGATAATCCTTTGTCGACTTGAAAATATGAAACCGGGGGACGCGTAACCGCGATGGGCCCGCGTTAATCCCACTCACCCTCGAGACCCGTCTCAAATCATTGGCGCGAACCCTCGAGGGTTGTGAAAACAAGCTTCACCAAGCGTTTCATCAACAAAATTATGGTAGATCATGTTTATAAACATTATTTTCGACTGAATGGTAGCGAGAGGCTTATCGTGTTTACGACTGTATGTAATAATAATAAAAATAGAAATTAGCAGACGCTTCGACGTGATCCAAAGCGACGCTTGAGTCCAAAACTGGGTATCAAACTCTTACAGGTCTACCAAGTCTACTAATGGAGTTTCCACGGCTGACGCGTAATGTTGCAATCCATGTTCAATATGACGACGATTTTACCACTATAATTTCGATTTTCCCAAGAAACCGGGCCTATACTCAAACTACCTATTCGACTTAACGGGCCGTATCTAAAGAAATCGTTAAAAATATTTTCTACTTTCTAAAGAAGTGGTATAATCTCCTCCCGTGAAAAACAAGGTTTGACATCACCAATCCATCGCAATCCCTGGTAGAGGGAGGACTGAGAGGGCGGAGGCGGTATCAAGTGATGCCTAATTCCGAAAAACGATACGGAAATCTCTTCGGCCCAAGCCCGCATCTGAGGATTCGCAGCCAGTCTGGTTAATGGGATATCCCGATGTGGATATTGATAACGGTGGGGAGGCAACGTAATTGTCGAATGAATAATATCCCATAGGCTGTAAGTTAGTCGCCGGAAGCGCATTCTCCTCAGTTGGTAGTGAAGCAAATGGATTAGGAACTGTATGTGGATAGTTAATATGCATAGCCTGAGCCTGTAACTGTACACTAGACTGCCGACTCGGATTTCGTAAAACAGTATAGCAATCCACATATCGATGGGAACCCACGTCAACACCTAGTGGGAAGTAACCTCCTGAGGCCGGCGATAGCGGAGTGAATTCCGCCCCTGACAAAGCTACGTCGGTGATAGAGCTGTGATCCAGGGGGAACGAACGAAGCTCGGGGGCCAACCGACCAAACATCAATACGAGTGGCTTTAGCAAAAAGCTAGAAGATGGGCCTGGTTTTCGAGGGCGAAGTTTTAGCCCACTTTCATGTCCTTATACATCCCATTGTCGATTCTAAGAAGGTCCGATAGGTACCCTTATCTGCCCTATCCAAGTTATGACAGATAAGCCGATATACTCGGGAACCCGCCCGCAAGAATACGAAAGACGGCGAAAGAGAATGCCTGGTGGCAGTATCGAGGATCAGGCTATGAGTTTGATGAATGATTGACGGAAGATCTACACACAGTATATATTATTCTAACACCAATTCCTAGATCTTGCCTCGATCATTAATTTAATCAAGAGACTTCGTTATCATTGCCACAATATCTATCTGGATCGGGTAATAGAAACGGGCAGCGACTAGAGAAAGTGTCCGACCCAATCAGCTTGCTATAGTCTCTTTTAAAGTTGGTATAAATGGGTCTAACAAATGCTGTGTTTTGTATGGAAAGCCCACCACTATAGACTTTAGAGGTATTTATCTAGTCGCTGCCTGCCCCCCATCGGTAAAGGCCTCGAGGCTTTCCTTGCGTCGTTTAGAGAAGCCTATGATCATGTGGTCATGAGGCTAAATGTCGGAGGGTCAACACTGGGAGGCGGGGTATTTGGGGAAAACGTGGGGTATCCCGTTGACCCCGCATTGCTCCCTCAGCCATAAACACTGTTTGTCTGGAACATATGTAGAATATTCAAGTTACACGCTCCGCATCTCACTTCAGCGAGTTTATAGTTTTGCTTATATTATCTCCAAGCCGTAATTGAAATGTGAGTAGTTTGTCTATAGTTTGGTTTCTCCAGCTTACTTTTCTTCAATTCTATAGCCAACAAATATGTGTGAAGAGATCTGGAAAAGATGGACTTGCACTCACTTGACGTTTGCCGGTTATTATGCATGTGATGACTGGACTGAAGCACACCCTGGTGCAAATGAGGAAGGATCAGAAGATTGCCCAAACTATCAACCTGGCGTAATTCACCAAACAGAGGACATGGATGAGAGGTGTGAAGATTGTGCGCATCTTCCAACCCCACCTGATTCAGAGTAGTTAAGGGTAATTGTAGTTCTGAATGAGAGGCCCGTAAGGTAGGCACCTTCCATTGAATCTTTAAAGAAAGTTCGCGGATGAACCATTTTCCGCACACGTTGCTTTCAGGTTCCATTTAAAATCAAAGCACCCGCAGCGGAAATGTTATCGCGAATGACGCTTAACACCGTGCCCGACATGCAAGAAGTTCAAACAGGTCCTCTACGTATTTTAGTTCAAACAAAGACTCATCTTGTCCCAGGCGATGAGTATTCTGAACGATGCAAGAATATGAAAAACTTGATCTGCCAACACTACTGGGATCGCGATTTCGACTATAACCGAGACCGTTTTTATGCGTATCGTGCTGATTTTGCCTACGAAGGCCGCAGGTGCTACTTTCTTCTTGATCATGGCCATTCCGATACTGACGATGTCCCATTGTTATGGTACAAGTGGACAGGAAATACCTTGTACGAAGACCTTCGATTTTTTTATCACATCTTTACTGATCGATTAATCAGCATAGCAATCGAGCATCCCTTACCCATACAACTACGCGCAAAGTTAAAGCATTATCCATTTATCAAGCCACAAACTCAACATCGGCCAGAAAAGTCTTCAGCAGTGGATGATGCTACTAGACGCCAGATGATCCGGTCAAGACTTCGTTCCAATATGCCAATTCCGAAAGTGGAGGTCGAACTTTTGAAGAATCCTGAACAAGTTAGACTGTTAAAAGATAGTGTCGATCCAAGATTCTGGCAGAAGATTGATGCACTTTTGACTGCTCAACAGGCCGAAGGATAACCTGTACATACTTGAGATGATACATGTCGTAGCATCGAACAGTTAAGGATGTCATCATGATATGTACTTGACATATAACATGACAAGACTACAAGTCCATCCAACCTATCAAATAATCTACAGCCTTAGCAAAGCCGAGACCCCCATTGTAACCATAACCTAGACCAGACAATCATTTCATGATATTCATCACTAGTTCTCAGGCCTTGAAGAGATGAAGATATGCACAAGATACAATCCCGCATTGTGGCTGCCTTATCGCGGGGTTTGGCTGCAGATTTTCCAGGCATTGGATGGCGTGGCTTCTAAAGTGGTGGCTACATATGTCTTAGGCACCCAGAGGTCCTTCTGTCCCCTCTTTGACTCCCCCTCAGTAACCTTCCTCCTCTATTGTTCTCCTTAATTTCAATCATATTGCATATAATCGCCAGAAGAGCCCCTATTACCTATAGTCGACCTCATCGGGGGGTAAATCGTGCTCTAGACTATGACTAGCACCATTTCTCCAAGGCGCAGAAGGAAGATAGGGTGCGATGTCTGTGGACTTTGTATTAGTAACACATGGAGTAGCTCTCTAGCCCCTCTAAAGGAGTCAGGGAACCAGGGATGTATGCGGTGCAGGATGCTAGCTGAGTCCGCATGCCTATTTGAGGATCGATGGGCCCGCGGTAGCCGTAACGACGACACTACTGTTCAAGTTGTTATGCAAGAGGGACTATTGACTCAGGATGTACAAGTTTTCCTTGACTGGAACGCGGAAAGTGATGGCCAGTGTGAGAGGCTGGAAATAGAAATTTCGAAAGAGGCAAGATGGATGTCCCATTTATGTATATGTATTGTGTTGAGGAGCTAACCACATTCCACGACAGAATGAAGCCGATCTGCCGTGGTTCGAATTCAAAACTCGCCCCATACCCTCGCATTACTACGATACTCAGAAATGCGTCAATTTTATCAAACTTCGTCTAAAAACTTGTGATAGTCACGAACTCTGCTTGAACTCAACAGAACCACACCGACTCTCGGGCACGAAGCTTCGCAATCCAAGCCGATTACTCAAAATTCTAGCCGTTGATAACAGGCTAGAAATCCTCTTGACCAAGACTTCAGACATCAAGTACTGCTATGTTGCTTTAAGCCATTGCTGGGGCGCTGTAGGAGTGCCAAGGACGACCAAAGACAATTTCAATGAGCGGTTGGGGCAAGGACTTAGTGTCTCTAGTCTGACTCAGACCTTTCAGGATGCTATAGACTTAACGTTCAAGCTTGGATTGGAGTACATCTGGATCGATTCACTCTGTATTATTCAGGGAGACACGGATGACTGGATTAAGGAAGGGTTGAGAATGGATGATGTATACGGTGGAGCTCATCTTGTTATCGCAGCAGCTCACGCAAAGGATGGCAATGGGGGGCTATACACGACTAGAAAGCCTCTCCAGAAAATCGAATTTCAATCGCCAACAGGTTTTATGATGCGAGCGGTTGTTACAGAACGAAAAGGGCCTGTAGATAAGCACGACGTGTGGAAGAAAGGCGAGCAGTATTGGACAGCCGACGATCTTCCTCTCCTTCAAAGGGCGTGGGTATTTCAAGAAAGATTACTATCCAGACGCACTATCTACTTCACATCATCCGAGCACATCTGGGAATGCAGAGATAGTATCTTTTGCGAATGTGGAAACTTGCAAGGTAAAAGAACCTCCTTCCCTCAATTCGGGCCAGGGGGGACTTTCAAGACACGATACCAACATGTCGTCAACTGGGGTAACGATATCGAGAGACTAAACCTTTGGCATGACATCACCGCCCAGTTCAGCGCGAGGGATATTACGTTCCATAAGGGCAGATTGCCAGCCTTAGCCTCTATCGCCCGACAAATTAATATGGTCGGCGAATTAGGCAGATATATATGCGGAATATGGGAAGATACTTTACCGCAGGGCTTATTGTGGTGGTCCGAGTTCAAAGATACAACACGGTTCCCACGTCCGGATAATAGAATCCCAACACATAAGCGAGAAAAGAAAGATTGCATTCCTTCATGGTCATGGCTTTCTGTAGAAGGCCGTGTCTCTACATGGGGGAGAGGCTGGAAGACGTTGGTGAAAATGACGGATATTTCATACAACTTGGCCGGTGAGGATCCGTACGGAGAATGTAGAGAATCAGCAATCACGCTCATAGGACAGACAGCGCCAGTGGAAATAGGCACTTCAAGAGTGCCAGATGGCTCACTGGTGGTTCGTCAGGGGAGCTCAGAACATGAGTACGAGTTTCTTGCAGACACTCAACCATTAGAATATTCAGAGGAAGAGCTATCGAGGTCTCAATTAATTGCTTTGCTATTTGCCTTTAGTGGTGGAGTCTTGGGTGGTAGAATAATAGGAGCTGAGAAGGTCTGCTTGATACTACGAAGAGAGGCGGAGTCCACTAGATGTAAACGAATTGGAATGGTGGAGATGGATGGCAAAATATTTAGGGGGGCTAAGGATGAAGAAGTCGTTCTTATCTAGATTTAGATCAATCTCTCATCCACCAGCTAACAACATGGCTATATTGCTCAGTCCGACGGGTTTAGACCACTTTGATACGGCTTTATTCCCCTAGTTGATAGAATTGGTGAAGTAAAGCTCGCATAGTAAAATTGATCAATTAGTCTTTACTGACTTAGTTTATCTTGGCCCTGTACTCCTGAAGTAGAGATCAGCATGTGGAATTAAACTTTGGAGTTATTTTCATCTCGTTAGCCACCAAACAGTATCCATTGTATTTTGAAATCCTCGAAAACCCCTACTTATTTCGTAGAACTAGTAGAGATAATGACAAATTTGGTGTATTAACAACGGAATAAGATCGTCTAACCTAATGATCCAGCTCGACTAACGGCCCAATCAGCTAGCTATAAACCCCTTATCTAAATCTTGAATTCCTATATAAAATCAGGTGTCAAACACTAATGATCTAAAGGATTTTATTTAAACTTCTCTCAAAGTCCACTTCAATTATGTATCGCCAAGCCTAAAGACCCTCATTGAAGGGTTGTCAACTATCACGAATCTCTTCTTGGAAGGATTCAGGTTCTTTCGGGGACCATTTATAGTCCAACTTAAATCCTTTGCTAGAAATTCTCTCGATAACCTTAATCCTACGATCTTCAAGGATGCACGTGATACCCATATAAGAACACTATTCCTGCTACTAAGCTAACTTATTAGGGCAGTTGAATCAACCTAAGGAGAGAGGATGCCAGATATTATGTCACATCTAGACAGGAAAGACCTTTACTCCATCGACCCACCATTGGCGCACGCAGCAAGATAGTAGCATATTTACCAAGATATAAAAAATCAGAACTTTGAGACCTTTAACCTCGAGGATGCGCTTAGACTAAATCCAGGTGGATTACAACTCTGGGGCATACGAGGTTATTCCTAGCCTCCCCCTCGGCCCTCACTGAGCTGAGGATTTAAAGTCGAGTTGCGATGAAGTCACTAGCAATCCTAAAAGCTTGAGTACAACTTGGCATCGTATAGAGAAAGGGTTGATGTTAAGCTAGATGCAAGCAATAGCCATGCGGCTCGATGATCGGGATCCCATGAAGTAGAGGCATCTTGTATATATACAGAGATAGGTTTCGTCCATGTTAAGCTTGGACTCATAATATGCAACACCAATAGTCTCACCAACATCATTCAGCTCGTCCTTCAACCGTCTTTGAAATGTATTACGTTGTACCTGCGATATTGGCCTGTGTGTCCTTAGCGGTAGCAGTGCCGGCAGATACTACTAGAGCATCCATTGATGAAAAAAATGCACGAGAGATCATTGACGAAGGGGCGTCGACGAGATCAGTAAACGTGTCGATACGAACGCCTTCCGGGACAAGCTGCCAGGTTGTGACGACCCCAGTAACGAGTTTTAGGCAACCAAGTACAAAGTAGACCAAGGCTTTAAGATGCCCGATGGAGAAAAAGACGATGCCTGCACTAAGGGACATGGCCACGATCGCTGCTAGTAAGACCACTCAACACACAAAGGCGTCTTAAGTCTGTAGTCTCACATAGGTAATACCTATTTCAAGGGCCGAGTACTGGCTCGTAGAAGCAGAGATCGAATACGATAACTGGGAGAACTCAGGCTCGGCCATTGACTGCAAGACAACTAGTACGTGCAGCTCAATAGATATCAAGATTAGCCAGTCATGCACTACCATTGGGGCCACCAACTCGAGCAGATAGGACGGTAAGATAATCGAAGTCGCCTTCTATTTCGCGATCCCGCGTATGGAAACTGTAAAGATACAGATGGGCGCGGGTGTTTCGTACAAAACGGGCAGTACCGATTCTAATTCAGTCACGCTGTGCACCGGCACCAACGCAGGAAAGTAAGTCGCCTATATATCAACAAGTGATATTGCTGTCAGGTCAGGTTCTAAATTCTATAGTACTTGTTCTTGGGAGGATAAGAAGTGCCACCAAGTCTGGTTCGCCCAGCGGAACAGACGTCTTTATGGCTATGCTGCCCGCGTCTGTACTGGAAAAACTAAATCTCGTTCGTTCACCTTTTCCCACGATTCCCTTTCTATGCTTCCATCTCAGGCGGGGAGAAACTGACACGCGCGACTTTATATAAATGTGCAGCAGCAGACGAAGAACAAGAACGGTCGTTGGGCGCGGGAACAAGTCGATTTCAACTTCCTAGTGCCTATTAACAAACTAATCGGCTGTGGCGCTGCGTGCGATGACCTGAAATACAATGAACCTTTGCCTAAGACAGAGGGTCCTGTTAAACTGGAAGTTCAAGGATGGTAAGCTGGAAGTTATCAAATATTATCAGCTGCAATAAGTCCTTCTAGGGTTAAGGTGGTGAAGCGAGAAAATTACTGCGAGATGAGCATGAGGCGAAGACTGTACAATAATGATAAATATGCCTTGAACTTTATGAATTCAGATGTGTCTTTGAAGGACAACGCCATTCTGAGTTTAAGATCAGACTTATCCTATCTAATTACCGAAAACCCCTAACCAGCCCCCCTATGCTACGTGCTGAAAAATAAATAGATGTATTAGAATATCCTACTTATAATAGGTTCATATGATCCATCAACTATTGTCCAACTCAGTAGGCACGGCATAGCCAGTGCATACGCGCTGCAGCTAGGTTCCGATAGTGTGCTGGATCCCCCTCACGATCGACAGCTGGGCGCAAGCCACAAACGTAGATGTCTTTCCCGAGATGATTCAATATTAGACAGTCCCCACAGCCCAAAAGAAAATACCGAAAAGATCTATCCTATAGCGCGAAGCCAAGAGCATATTTTCTCGCGGAGCGTTAGAGTTTCAGCAACAAATGCTGTCTAGCAAGAAGAGGGAGGCAGGGAGGTTGAACTCGTGCTGTCTAACACAAAATCGCTAGGTTCGTCTTGGTGCCCGCAGCCACCTACACAGTACAGCAACGAAAATGATTGTGCTCTGTTACTCGACAGAACCGCTGCACGGTGAGCTGGCCAGAAGAAGAAAAAGAAGAGACTAGAGACGGCAACATACATACAAGTGACGTAGAGGGCGTATACATATTTGCGGTATGACCTGACTCTCAGAGCTCATATTATTAATAGGTCGTGGCCAGATGGCCTACCGTCACTTTAGCTCTTCTTCTTCTACCTACTCTCGTGGCTAAATAAGTTCCTAACAGTATGCCGATTGCGATCCCGCAGCCTCCCGGTGTGCCTCTCGTGGGCAACATCTTCGACGTCGATCCCAACAACACGTGGGAGTCGCTGAGGAATCTATCCGAGAGGTATGGCGAGATATTCCAGATCAAAGTGTTCGGCCAGACCATCGTGTTCGTGGCTGGCGCGGCCATTGCCGAGGAATTGTGCGATGAGAAGCGATTCCGGAAGTACGTAGGCGGGCCAATCGTCGAGATCCGGTACGCCGTGCACGACGCCCTGTTCACGGCCTTCGACGACGAGGCAAGCTGGGGCATTGCGCACCGCATCATCGCGCCCAAGCTCTCGCCGCAGGCGCTCTCGGGGCATTTCGTTGAGATGCGGGACTGCGCCACGGAGCTCATCGAGAAGTGGAAGGGCCTCGGCACGTACAACAAGGTGCCCGCGATCGGGGAACTGAACAGGTTGAACCTTGAAGCGACAACGCTGACGCTCTTCGGCAAGAAGCTGAATTGTCTCTACGGGCGCGAGCACCCCATGATAAAGGGGATGGAGGACTCGACGTCGGAGGCCATGAAGCGGCCCACGCGGCCTGGATTTCTCAATTGGCTATGGTACGGCAGCAAGCTCAGCTCGTCCACCAAGGTGATGCGGAGTTACGCGGAGGACCTAGTGGATCACCGCAAGATGAACCCGACGGACCGGGAAGACCTGCTCGCCGCCATGATGAGCGCCAAGGACCCGGAAACAGGGGAGGCGCTGGCCGACTCGCAGGTCATCGACGAGATCGTCTCGATGCCGATCGGCAGCAGCACGGCGCCGGCGCTGCTCAGCACTGCCATCTACCTACTCCTGAAGAACCCACGCGTCATCACCATAGCGCGGGAGGAGCTAGACTCCGTGGTAGGCTCCGGCGAGTTCAAATTCGAACACCTGTCGCAGCTGAAATACATCGAGGGCATTATCCGAGAGTCCCTTCGACTCTCGTTCGCGGCGCCGGGCTTCAACATCGAGCCGATACCGAGCGACAGCAAAGCGCCCGTACTGCTTGCCGGGGGGAAATACCAAGTCGCCCACAACCAGGCCATGATCATCGTGCTCGCGGGCGTGAACCGGGACCCGACGGTGTTCGACCAGCCCTACGCCTTCAAGCCAGAGCGCATGATGGGGAATGCGTTTGACGATCTGCCGAAGGGCGTCAAGAAGTGGTTCGGTAACGGGAAGAGGGAGTGCATCGGGAAGCACTGGGCCTGGCAGTGGAGCATGACCACGTTGGCGATGCTGATCAAGGAAGTGGACTTTGAGATGGCTGATCGGACTTACACACTGGAGCAGGATGGATGGTTCAACTTGAGGCCGGTGGATTTCCAGGTCAAGGTCAAGCCGAGGGCAAATTGAGTCTGTTCGCAGCTTCAGGTTTATCTTGGAAGGTCTCTTACACGTCAAGTATATCTAATGATTTTAATGAATTCTTAATTACAGCGTGTTCCAATAATCTTCGTCGGGTCCCTAAAACCATTATTCAGCTTGCGATAGATCATGAAGTTAAATTCCTATCTTAATATCTAGAAAAGTACCTCGCTTCTATAACTTACATATATGTCTTCACAGAATTCGATAGTCAACCTTCATTGATGAATATACACGAAGACAGTTGAAGTCGAATATTATCTTTTCGATTTAAAAGTCGTCCTGGATTAGCCGTTCGTTCAGTCCCTGACACTAACACCAGTTTGCTCTAACGCGGCCAAGTCATCGCACTAGGAACATCCAAATGGCGCCAAAGGGCTGATCTAGATCCAAGCACTATTAGAATCGACCAACTGGCATCGCGTCTATTGGTCATTTCGAGGTGAAATCGGCATCTCTAGCCAGAATAATTATCATGGGAATTGCTAGCCGCGACTAGTAGGCAGCTGAAGGAACCAAGCTCCTGCACTTGTCTGGACGAGGTATTGTGTAAATTAGGTAGGCAATTAATAACGGCAAGATGCTACAAGCGTACAAGATGAGCTTTTTTGTTGTCTCTGGCAATCGATTTGCTTCAGTTCATAGCCGTATCGCTCACAGCCTATCTCCACCATGCGCATTCACTTAACGGCTTCGGTCCTCTGCGTAGCATTCGTTTCCCTGGCTGGTGCTGCGACTATCGAGAAACGTGGCGAGGCCGTAGCGCGTGCTGACGATGCTCAATTCCACGGCGCATTCCACAACCTGACTACTTTCGCAAATGAAGCTCGGGAGGATGTTATCGAGAGCACACCGGAGCCGGACACGGTTCCCCGGGTTCGCCGCCGTGGTTGCAAGGGCCGTTCCAGCACCGCGTCCGTGAGCACGACGTCGACTGTCAGCAGCATCATAGTGACGTACCCTGCCTCCGTTTCGGTAGATCCATCGGTCACCGTTTCATCCATGGCTAGCTCTTCCTCGGTCATCTCAACCGTATCTATATCATCCAGCAGCTCTGCCTCAGCTACGCCTAGCAGCACTGTGACCTCCTCAGAAGCAAGCTCGATGACCTCGTCTGTCGAATCCGCCACCTTGACCTCGTCAACGTTGAGCTTGGTTACTTCATCTGCCGAGTCTTCTACTTCGTCTTCTATAGAGACAAGCTCAACGGTGAGCTCTTTTGTGCCCACATGCACCGCGCCACTTAGCACAGACTACCTCGGCAACGCTGGGTTTGAGAGAGGCGAACTCTCCCCTTGGACCTTCAACGCGGGCGCCGGCACCCTCACTGCCGATATAATCGGCGGCCGTACGATAGAAGGATGCAAGGTTCTGTAAGTGGACTCTTTCCTCGTCTTTCCCATTTTTGAGAGATAAGATGTCTTCAAAGAAATAGTGTGTTCAAAGCTAACAGATCGTCTCTCAACCCATAGGAAAATCACACCCGTCTCCGACTCAGCTACTGGGACCCGGTCGGCCACATTGATGCAACAGTTTTCTTTTCCAGAAGGCGGTTTGTACACGCTTGAGTACTACCAGGGACGGCTTAGCAGCACGCCGGTCACGGAGAATCTCCAGATAGTCGTCATCTACAATGGCAACGTCAGGAGCGCGGCCTACGCCTGTGGCACAGAAAGTGATCCTTGCGACCTGACCGGCACGGACGGGACGGTGTGGCAAAAGGTCACCGTCCCGCTCTCGGCGTCAACTGCTAGCACGTTGCAGATAGTTTTCTCGTGGATAAGCAATACCCTGGACGGGTCGAATAGCCCCGTCCTGGTGGATGGGTTTACGATCCAGTAATTAGCATTGTATCAACCCATGCCGGAACCTAGAGCAGAGGCGTCTCGATCTTTTGGGTATTAGATTTGATGAATTAAGACAACATAGTTCGGATGTTTAAGTATTCTAGATTCTTGTGATATCAGTTTGACGCAAAGTTATTCAGGGCTGGTGTTGTAGAAAGGGACTTTAACAGCTATAAATAAAGGCAGCAAAACCAATGGTTTTTGAGGGTTATATGGGATAGCAACCACCTCGAGGCGAGGCAACCGTCGTTGGAATATCATTTGCCTTTGAGTTGTTCTTGAATATCTCCGGCAAGGTCAGCAGATGTCCCATATACTCAGATAAAATCGCATGTAGATTTCCAAGAAGTGTAGATAAGTTGCAGTTTGTTTGTTCTATTGAAAAAGAGCACAATTTGCCGGGGGCTGTTTGACTTTGAAATGCCTCCTAGGTTCATGTTTGGAGCAAAGTGTCGCTCCTGAACCTAATGCATTCTTCAGCGTAACCAAATATTAAGCTTAAAGTCTCTTAAAACTTATAATATTTCATATATGCACCTTTATTGAGTAAAAGGTATGCTCTGCATTACGTGTGAAAGGGTCATCTTCAGATGGTTTCTCTTAACTCCCAGAACAAATTGTTAAGTGATGGTCACGTGAACGCGGTACAAGTACGTACCTCAGACTCCGACAACACAGTAAACAATTACAGTCCATAACCAAGAAACGCTCAATTCGCACGGTAGACATTTTCTGGCATCCAAGCTCCGGAAATCTTTCGTACCAGCAGCAGGAAGAACAGCATCAAGAGCAATTATAAACCCCCGCCAGCCATTGACGAAGCCGAATAAACATGGGCTCGAGCTCGTCCAAGCCTGAGGCGGTTGGATCCTCACATGTCTGGAAGGCGTAAGAATTTCTCTTATTTCGGGTATCATTGTGTTGCTACGTCACGGGTCTAATCGGGTGTCTAGATCTTCGCCGGTAGGCATCTCGCACGATGTCGTCGAATCCCTCCAGTCGAGCAGCGAGGTGAGCTTTGTATTTCCCTCGCAATTCCCCTTTTCTAGGACATAGCATGCAGCATGCAGCATCCGAAGACCCGATTCCCTGAAAAGACCGGGCAACCTACCCTACCCTACCCTACCATACCATGCCGTAAATCTACATACATGCCTGGGTACCTACTCACACAAACGCAACAGACCGACACGACGCGCGCGCAAACCCTCGAACTCGCCGTGCAAGCGCGCGTGGCCTCGGAGCTGCGCAAGCTGGAAGCGCAAGAGAGCGCGGCGCTGAAGGCGGCGCAGGACAAGATCACGGAGCTGGTGCCGGTCGACGAGGCGGACCCGAGGCAGCAGCTGGGCCGCGACGCCGTGTCCAAGGAGGTCGAGGCGCTGCGCGCGCGCCTGCACAAGCGCAAGCAGCTGAAGCCGCTGCCGGACGCCGTGGAGCAGGCGCGCGGCGACGTCGTGCGCTGCCTGCGCGACAACGACCGCCGCCCGCTCGACTGCTGGAAGGAGGTCGAGGCGTTTAGAGAGGAGGTGCGCCGCCTGGAGAAGAGCTGGGTGGAGAAGGTCGTCTCGTGAGCTGCCGTCCTGTTGACACGAGGGCGAGGAGAGATATGGAAAGCAAGCAGGGTGTCCTGATCCCTATAGATACTACTCTGTACCAACAACCCAACAACAAACGAATACTACGGCATAGCATTAAAGGAGCGCTCGGAAAAAAGAAGAGCTGTATAGAAGATGGATAACACTTGGGTTTGGTTTTGCTTCTTATGTGATGTACGGATCTGCTCATGTGAAGTCTGCATTCAACGGTATATCTAGAGCCGTTTCCGTAGCCGCAGTATTACCACCCCCTTTTCGCTGCTGATCCCGTAGTTCTGCCTTCCTCCTCAACCCCTCCGCCCTCTTCCTCTCCCGTCTCACCTGTGCGTCTTCCCATTCCTCCCCATCGCCCTTCTTCCCACCGGACGTCCCGGCACTCGTAGCCTCCAAGACAGCTTCCCGAAACCTGCCAATCCTCTTCCTATTCTCGGCAAACCGCTCATTCGCGATGCGGACCAGCGTGCGCAGGTACTCCGACGACACGGTGCACTGCAGCCTCCCGTTACCACCACTAGAACAAGCCTGTGTCTGATACCCGACCAGCGACTCGAGAGCCAAGCCCATAGACCGTATCGCCACGACCGGCGACGCATGCTGCTCTCCCGCCCCCGCAGCCGCAGTCAGACTAACCGCGCCGCTCTCCCGGAACCCAGCCTGCAGGCCGCAGCTTAGCAGCAGCTGGGCGTGGTCCGGCGACGCGGTGAGGACGTGCAGGATCATGGGCTCGAACTTGAAGTGGACGAGCCTCGCGGCGGCGGCGACGTGTGGCACGTCGTTCCCTCCTTGCGCTATTCCTGCTCCGTGCCCGGTACCATCCTCTTCCCCGCGGGTCCTCAGGCCCAGGCGCACCTCCGGGTCATCTTGGCCGCCCAACAAGACCGGATCGTGCGAGACGAACAGCCACGCCCCGCCGCCGCCCTTGCCGCCCACGCCCGCGAGTTTCCTGACGTCCCCCTCTCCCTGCGCCTCGTCTCCTCCCGTAGCATCTTCGCCCGACCCTTTCTTGCTCCCCTCGAGAAACACGCTGACCCGTCCCGCGCAGCTGCTCGTCGTCACGAACCCGTCCAGCCCATTCATCTCGTCGATCAAGTCCCGGATCCCGGCGTCCACCGAGCCCTTGGGCGAGGCGTCCGTGTACTCGGCGTCGGGCACGGCCAGCTGCTCCAGGATGCGCCTCTTCCGCTGGATGAAAGTGGGTGGCGGTTCTGGGAGAAAGCCCCTCATTTTGAGACGTCAAAACTTAGGTTTGTGCTTAGTTCTGAGTGGCTGGTTGGGTTGAATTAGATTAAAAGCTTATCAAGTGTGCCCGAGAGATGGACCAGAAGAAAATTTTAAATTGTAGAAGCTCACTAGATGCGAAAATCGTTGAATATTCACATTAGAAGTACCGATGATTTGATACAAAATCGCTAGATCATACCAAATAACAACCCGAATTTTAATTCATGAATTGCTATGCTTCGTATCTCAGACTAGAGATTGAATCATAATTATGACTGGTCAAGTAGACCTCATTTTATGTTAGGCAAAAATTCACTTAAAAACATGGTTCAAGTTGACGACACAAGCAGCATTCTGGAGATTGTTCTGTATTAATAGGTTTACTCTCTATTATTGCAGAACCGAGAACGAGTGTCCTTTGCAAATTTAGACCATCCATCATGCCTCATCTCCTAAAAATCCACGAATAAATAATACTCTACGTGGCGATCCTCAGCCTTTTCCCGACTAGTCCCGTAAAGCCAGAAGCATTCTCAAATTCAACAAGGGGTATCATGTCCTAACCATTCCATAAACGCCTCGATCGATAGTGCAACCCTTGGCACGACTTAACGCACGAAGCTTAGCAGTGTCGATGTATATAGGACCGGGGCACTGCTGTGCGCAAGGCTGACCGTCTGCTTGTGTGTTCCATGATCGTTTGTAGTAGGCGTTACGGAAGGTGTGTGGACATGGCCGGCTTAGAAACCGTGGACCTTAATGGTCTTCGGATCGAGCTCTAGACCCTCTTTCTTGTCGACGAGGAACTCCTGTACATCCTTGCGCTGGTCACCCTGAAGCTGGATGACCTCGCCCATCTCGGTGTCGTTCACGATGGTTCCATTGCAGGCTATTGTTAGAGGCGTACCGAGTCAGCGATGAGTCATAGCAACAACTATGTGCGAAGTAGCGACAACATACCGAACTTCTTCTTGATGACCTTCAGGATTTTCTTCTGGTCGAATTTCTTCGGAAGACCCTGAACAGTGGTCAATGTCTTACGACCATTCCGCTCTATGACTCGAGTCAGCACACTGTCGTAACATTTTTCTTCTTTTTTTTAAGGTCACGCAGCAGAGTGGGGGTGAGGGGCAAATGCGTTTCTGCGCTGAACAACTGATTTGCCTTGCCACACGTGAAGAGGTTGGGATGGTTATACACACGTACGTTGGATGCGGATATGGATGTAATTCTGCGCCTGCTTGGTTTCGCCTGTATCCTCATCGGCTTCGGCGAAGGGGTCTATTCGGTTGTGAATTAGCATATACCCCTGAGCAAAGGGACATTGAGCATGACTTGGTGGTGATGAAGTGGTACGGAAAAGTCAAGGGTTGATGAGTGAAATTATGATATTCATCGCTCTCATAATATTCGAGGTCATCTAGGACGCCTGCATTGACAATATGCCAGATATGGCGGGTGTTGAACGTACCATAGGTCTTGAGGTTTTCGATTGACATAAACTCGAGTTTACGGGGTGACTTGGGGAAAAGGGTTCGTAGAGACGAGCTCGAGATGAAGGCGATAGACGATAGTAGTAATTAGGTAACCTCGCAGACCGCGGATGTTGATGATAGGAATCGATATCTTCTGGGCTGTACTGACGATGTTGGGTGTGGAATGTGTTGTTGCTGTTAAGAATCGGTGTTGACGTTGGTGGGTGCATGTGGGTTCAATTTGTAGAAAAGAGAGAGAGCGAGAAAGGCCGCAAGTGGTACATGCACATACATTGCACAATCCAACCAGATGGAGGGGCAACAATTTTGCGCTAATCTTCAAATCGGCAAGGGGTGAGTGGGGCCATTGGCACCTGGCAAGCTTGACCGGCTGGGGGCGGTCGAGCTACCAATTCAATAATTCAGCAAATGCACCCATACAACCATACATCCATACAATGGATGATAGAAAGTTCGTGACATCCATGGAAGGGGCGACCTTATCAGGAAATTCATCGACCTAATCGGCCTAACAATTGCGGAGTAGGCGAAAGGTACCTGGGTACCTGGGTACCTGCTTCTGCTGCTTCTCGCCTTGCTGCTTGCCCAGTGCCGACGGCTCTTGAGTGGATAAGTTCCAATTTGAGGTCACTTGGAAGTTGCAAATGCCGGGAGTGTGCAGAAAGCACATGCCACACAACAATAGGGCAATAGCGCAATAACGCATCACCAACAGCGCGGCATGTGCCACAACAGGAACCCCCAACTAAGACATTGTTTATTTGGCCCTCGTACAGTTTCGTCCATTCAAATCAACTAAGCAATCTCGAACATTTCGGCGTAACACTGGACAATTGTTCAGGTCAGGTACCTATCTACACCCATCCACACCTGCATACCTGAACCTGGACAACCCACGAGGATACCTATCCTTACTGCCTTGTTAGCAGCTGACCCCCTGTTTGTCTGCATGTGGCCTTGGAGAACAGCTACCTAGAACATCGGTCTCATCGACGCATCGTTGAGAAATTCAGCTACCTATGTAGGCAAGCGTCCTACCTACTCATGTCAGCCTCCGTTTATTCGATCGACCTTCTTATCCCGATTTTCAAGGTCCTGCAGATAACAGAGATTTAAGGCAGCCCATCATATCTTCTTTGCGATGGGTTTTGAGGCGGACGAGTTCCCCGATGGTTCCCCGAGCCTGATTGAGGATCTGTCTGGTGCAAAATGGACTCCCCTGTATCAGAAGAGCTGCGAGTTCGACCCGAGCATCTTCACCAAGGTCATGAACAATCTCATTCGCAACCCGAACATCAACTCCAACTGGCTGTTCCGGGCCGATATCTTGATGGAGGGCGATACTCCGCCAGCTGACCCAACAGTTACACAGGCAATCCGCATATATTTTAAGGACATGTACCTAGAAAAGGCGTTGGTCCGAAAGCTGATTCCCAGGAATACTCTGCGAGATGAGCCCTTAGAGCAAACGTGCCTAATCTACAATGGCTGTGGGCCGAATAACGTAGAGAGGCACATGGTTGTTTACAAACCCCACGTCTCATCTCCAGATGACATGCCATTCTATCATCCCAAAGTACAAGGTATTGCTTTTCTTCATGAATGGAACGCCGAGAAGGAAGATGGAACCGTATCGATGCACTACCATTTCTTTGATAATGAAGAACGTCCGCCAAAGTTGGTGAGAACGGCCCTACACCTTCTTGAAACGCTTCACAAACACGGGGAAGGCCAAAAGGCAGGATACGTCAAGAGAGTCCAACACGATACTATAGTTCCCCAGGTCCCTGTTCAGAATACGTACACCCGGCTGAAACAGAAGTACGCTCGTGATCTTATCGCGAACTGGGCCGAAGTGACAGATCCCACGAAGCACGTGTTCGAGGACTTGGGCATTGCAGCATTCCTCATCGAGTTGTGGGCTCAGATGTACCAAGACTCCCCCTTTCGTGGGTTTGTCGACATCGGGTGCGGCAATGGTCTCCTCGTGTATATTCTCCGAGAGGAAGGATACTCGGGATGGGGATTTGACGCCCGAAAACGCAGATCGTGGGAGAACTATTCTCGTACTATTAATGAAAACTCTGGACCTAAAGAGAGTTTGCGACAACATGTCTTACTTCCTACGGTAGTTGACCATCCACAGTTTGACTATTCCCAAACTCGGGATGCAGGTGTGGAGGTAATCTATAGTATAGATACTGATATGATTCATGACGGTTTATTCCCCAAAGGAACATTCATCATCTCCAACCATGCAGACGAGTTGACGCCGTGGACGCCGATACTGGCAACGATATCGGATTGTCCGTTCATCATGATTCCGTGCTGCAGTCATAACCTCACGGGAGCAAGGTTTAGAGCACCTGCGCCGAAGCTGCAGAACAAATCATCGTCATCGTACTCGTCACTTACAGAGTGGATAACGAACATTGCAAAGGACTGCGGATGGGAGGTAGAGAAGGAGATGTTACGAATACCAAGCACGAGGAATGTAGGCTTGATAGGCAGGAAGAGAAGTTGTCCGTGCCCATCTGTGGATATACAGCACATTGTAGGGAAATATGGTGGCACGGAAGGATACGCAGACAACGTGGCTAAGCTTGTGAAGAGCAAACCGAGAGGCCATTAGCTGGTAGGTAATTCCAAGAAATGAAATCGAGAGAAAGTGATGCTCTCTCGATTTTGATACGATTCAGTTTAAATCAATTGATAGGGATTCATCTACTAATGTTTCGTGCCATTCTTTTTTTGAACGTGCATTTGGTATGTAAAGGGGAGGCAAGATGTATGTACATACATAAATAGACGGTACGTACCTGATAGCTGCATGTGGCTGATAGGTGGATTTGGACAGTGGACAAAAAAAAGTCACGTGGCTTGAACTTTAGCAGTTGCAACGTCGCTCTTTCCACTAGGGAAATGTGGTGGCCCGAAATTATGTGGTGAAAGTACAAGTTAAAGTTAAAGTGAAATTGAATTACACCAAAAGTCAAGACCGCGATATCTTCAACTTTCTTCCTCCACAACCACCCCGTTCTCATCGCCCACCATGAGTTACGGTAAGAAAGATGAAGATGCCGACCTCGGCCTAGTCAAGGTCGACCGTACTCAGGTTTTCCAAGAAGGTATGTTTTTTTATTTAATTCAATTCAATTCCATCGTATCATCGTCGTAGGATATCCCAGCTAAAACGACACCAAGCTCGATTGTTCAACAGTTCACCGATCCAACCCCGAAGATGTCGTATTCTCTTGACCAAGATTGCCCTCCTTCTCTACACGGGCGAGAAGTTCCCCACCAACGAAGCCACTACCCTTTTCTTCGGCATCTCGAAGCTATTCCAAAATAAAGATGCCGCCTTGCGACAGATGGTCCATCTAGTCATTAAGGAGCTTGCCCACTCGGCCGAGGATATAATCATGGTTACCAGTACCATAATGAAGGATACAGGTGGTAGCACCGACGCCATCTACAGACCCAACGCTATTCGAGCCCTGTGTCGCATTATCGACGTGAGTCTAGTTTTACTAATATCATCAGTCTCCCTGCTGACACCCTGCTACAGGCGACAACTGTCCAATCGATCGAGCGTGTGATGAAGACTGCAATCGTCGACAAGAACCCTTCGGTATCCTCCGCCGCCCTCGTTTCCTCCTACCATCTCCTCCCTATCGCCAAGGATGTCGTTCGACGATGGCAGTCCGAAACTCAGGAGGCTGCTGCTTCGACCAAGTCCTCCGGTGGCTTTTCTCTAGGCTTCTCGTCTTCTTCGGCATCGCTTCCGGTTAATAACTCCACGATGACCCAGTACCATGCCATTGGCCTCTTATACCAGATGCGATCTCACGACAGAATGGCCCTAGTTAAGATGGTTCAACAGTTTGGGGCTGCGGGCGCGGTCAAGAGCCCTGCTGCGATAGTCATGCTAGTTAGGTTGGCTGCGCAGTTGGCTGAGGAGGATCAATCGCTCAGGAAACCTATGATGCAGCTACTGGATGGTTGGTTGAGACACAAGAGTGAGATGGTCAACTTCGAAGCTGCCAAGGCCATCTGTGATATGAGGGACGTTACCGACGCCGAAGTCACTCAGGCTGTTCATGTGCTACAGCTGTTCCTCTCTTCTCCTCGTGCCGTCACCAAGTTCGCTGCTCTCCGAATCCTACACAACTTTGCCTCTTTCAAGCCGCAAGCTGTCAACGTGTGCAACCCCGACATTGAGGCTCTCATCTCGAATAGCAACCGATCCATTGCTACGTTTGCCATCACTACGCTCCTAAAGACGGGTAACGAGGCCAGCGTGGACCGACTAATGAAGCAAATCTCGGGATTCATGTCCGAGATCACGGACGAATTCAAGATCACCATTGTCGAAGCTATCCGAACCCTATGCCTCAAGTTTCCCAGCAAACAAGCCGGCATGCTGTCTTTCCTCAGCGGCATTCTACGCGACGAAGGTGGCTACGAATTCAAGCGAGCTGTGGTGGAGAGCATGTTCGACCTCATCAAATTTGTGCCAGATTCCAAGGAAGATGCTCTCGCTCACCTGTGCGAATTCATCGAGGACTGCGAGTTCACCAAGTTGGCTGTTCGCATCTTACATCTATTGGGTCTGGAAGGACCCAAGACCTCTCAACCTACCAAGTACATCCGTTACATCTACAACCGCGTCGTTCTCGAGAATGCTATTGTCAGAGCAGCAGCCGTCACTGCGCTCGCCAAGTTCGGCGTGGGCCAGAAGGACCCCGAAGTCAAGCGTAGCGTCGATGTTCTCTTGACCCGATGCTTGGATGATGTAGATGACGAAGTCCGTGACCGTGCCGCGCTCAACCTCAGATTAATGCACGAAGATGATTCTCTAGGCGAGCGTTTCATAAAGAACGGTGAGTGCAAGACTATCCTTGCTACTTGGCATCCAAAAGCTAATCAAGTCCTCAGAAAACATGTTTTCTCTCCCCTATTTCGAGCACCAGCTTGTCATGTATGTGACCTCAGATGACAAGTCGGCGTTCGAAACCCCCTTCGACATCAGCAAGATTCCTGTCGTCACCCGGGAACAAGCAGACGCCGAGGACCGAACGAAGAAGCTCACCGCTAGCACACCCTCTCTCAAGCCCCCGAAGACAGGACCCACCAAGGCGGCACCCACAGGTGCAGAGGCACAAGCTTCGGCCGCTGCTGCTGCTCAGAAGTATGCCCAGGAGCTTCTAGCTATTCCGGAGATGAAGGAGTTTGGCAGCGTTCTCAAGTCATCTCCTGTTGTTGAGCTAACCGAAGCCGAGACGGAGTATGTCGTATCGGTTGTCAAGCACATCTTCAAGGAGCACATTGTTCTCCAGTACGAGGTTAAGAACACACTCGAAGCTACAGTTCTCGAGAACGTATCCGTCGTGGCAACTCCCTCTGACGAGGAAGAGCTCGAGGAGGTCTTCATCATCCCGGCTGACAAACTTCCCACGGACGAGCCCGGCAAGATCTACGTAGCATTCCACAAGGTCAACGGCGAAAGCTTATCCACGGCAACCTTCTCCAACATACTCAAGTTCACGAGTAAGGAGATCGACCCGACTACCAACGAGCCTGAAGAGAGTGGCTACGAGGACGAGTACGAGGTGTCGGACTTTGATCTCTCGGGTAGCGATTACGTAATCCCTACCTTCGCCGGCAACTTCAACCATGTGTGGGAACAGGTGGGCGCCGCTGGCGAGGAAGCCGAGGAGACGATGCAGCTGTCGGGCGTGAACAGCATAGCAGGTACGCATTATACACACACTACTACTGATGACACATGACTAACATTTGACTCCAGATGCTACGGAACAACTTGCCAAGGCTCTCTCATTGCAGCCGTTAGAAGGAACAGACGTACCCGTCAACCAGACAACACATCAACTCAAGCTGCTCGGCAAGACCGTCAACGGCGGAAGAGTAGTGGCCAACGTACGGATGGCGTACTCCTCCAAGTCCGGCGTCACGACAAAGATCACGGTGCGCAGCGAGGAGGAGAACGTGGCTGCGATGGTGGTGGCGTCCGTTGCGTAATGATGATGATGCTAGGTTCTGGAAAGGCGTTTCTGTAACGTAAGGCTAAAAAGAAAATGATCGACGACGGGCGACGTCCTTGCTATGACGAGGTTGTCGGATTGCATATCACTAGAGATTCGAGAAAGGGGCGGACAGGACGAGACGAGACAATTGGAGGCGTCAAAGTCAGACAGGGAAGTGGATAAAGTCAAAAGTCAAGGTCCCGAGTCCCGAGTCCGTGTGTTCATAAGACGAGTAAAGAAGCAATGCAAAGACTGTAGTGGTAGTAGGAGACTCTTCTTGGCTGCCGGTTAGGAAGTAGCCGGAGAGGAGAGGTGAGCAGGAGTCGAGTCAGATTATGAATTCAGAATTGATAACTATCACTGTATCACTGTGATGAGACTACCTAGGGACTCGAGTAATTGGTGTTGCTCTTGTGAACATAACTTGGTCGGTGAATACTTGCTACTACGCAAAGGAGTCGATGGTATCCAGGCCAGGTTTCCTGTATCCTTGTGCTGCGCGATTGCAGGTAAGTGTAAACTTGAACTAACCAATCCTGACCTATCGCAATGAGAGCAACGGTTATACGTGTAGTGACCGTAAGAAATAGACATTAGTCTCCAGGTATCCATTACAATCTCGACACTTACCTACCTACCCAAGGGTTCAAGGAATAGATATTAATAGATATGAAAACGGAGCAGAGAGTAGGGGCAGGAGTCACACAACATGATCAGAGTTAAAAATAGCTCGGCAATACCGTGGCGAGGGAAAGCAAGGGCTCTTTTTGTCCATTTGAATACCTACCTGGGCGGGTACTTAATTTTGGGAATGTAAGGGGATGAAATCTCCTATTGCCTACTATCATAGGTATCTACTGTAATTACGTCAACCCAGGAACAGGTTCGCCCGCCTAGCCTCGAGTCGGGTTTCGATCTTACAGACGGGCTGTCTCAACATCAAAGGAGGGATGCCAGATCTCTGAGTAATTATTCCTAGGTAGACATGGAAGTAGACATGTACATCCCCAAGAACCAAGTATTGGTGTCCTAGTTTTGGAAATTGGTTGCATGGGAATATCTCAGTAGCTTGACGAGTTCGTACACTAAACTACAACCGGGCAGCGCCAAGGAGTATCCTCCTTCGTTATCTACAAGTTGCAGTAGATGACTGTTTTTTTCTATCACGAGCTCGTAGGGATTAGAGAAGCACAGCTGTGTGCGATACTGACTAGCCCCTTTACCCCTAGGTAAGGAGTAAGAGAAAACTCAACACATGAGGGTATTTTCCCTACAGGACAGAGCTAGTATATGCAACATTCGCTCATATCCGTCTATTTCAAGTACACCTTACCAACAGCAACCACCCTCCCAGACAAAAATACGCAGGCTCATAGAACCTCAGCGCAAATCACATCAACATTCATTCACATACAGCACCAGTTCCCTGAAGACTCGTCATGTCATTGTCAGCATTATTCTTATTCATTGCGCAGAAGGCAGCAGGCAGAAGATTTTATATAGCTTTTGCATTTAGCATTTAGCTTTATGCATTTTTGCTTTCCGAATTTTGCTTTGCATGTGAGTGTGTAGCTAGGTACCCCTTACATAATAGCCCCAGCCAGCCGACCGGCCATTCATTGCAAAACAAGAAAACCTCGCCCGAAAAGCGCATTACCACATACCAGCCTACACAATACACACACACAAACACCCCTTCCCTTTGCATATAAACCGGTTGTGAATTTTTGTTAGTCGACGAGTAGTCCGTCATCGGATTGCTACCCTGGTATCGTGTTTCGGTCTCCAAGTTTCCCATCCAATCAATGGCGGTAGAGACTGGGTCTTCGGTTGGTTGCCTGAAGACTGAAGTAGTAGTAGAAGGAGAAAGGTATCGATGGTCCTCTTGAGTTTGCTCAGCCAATGCATTGGCATGGCTGATGAAACTAGAGGTAGCGTAGATGATGAGGGTTCAAGGAGAATATTCGCATTGGTGGGGTCGACAGCAAGGATTGGCAAACATGTGCCAAATAAGTAGTCATGGTTCGAAGTGAAAAGAATTCCGGTTCGTTTGTGGGTATATCGGAATAGAGGATAGAAAAAAAGAGACGTCGCCTGCAGGATCGAGATCGGACTATGTCCTAAAGTTGAGAAGAGGTGCTTGAGCACCATATATCTCTAATCGGAGAAGCAAAAGTAATATCAACGTATTCGAGATCATGAACACGGAGCTGTTTGAATAGCTCTCGGGCGTTCTATGGATCGACGAATATGAATCGAAAGAGTGCTAACTCTTAAACACCTGGGTATGCGCTTCCAGGCATCAAGCCTCCTCTCCCGGGGCCCCCTCCGCCACGGCCTGTCGGTATCAGCTGAAAGTCCGGGTTACTATTAAGAACATTCACTTCGTTTCGGCCGACCGGCTTGCGCTGTGGCATCTGGTTGTACCCTTGACCGGGAGGTGGGTTCCAGCGAGGGTTGATACCCCGTTGCGAGACCGAGGTAAAGCCTGACTGCTCGGATATCGCTGGGCTTCTAGGCTGAGGGGGTATGTCTTCGTACCCTTGCCCCATTACATCGTGGGTTGCTTGCTGTGGTCTAGAAGCTGGCTCGGTGAAGCGTGGGTCGACATCTTCGTAATAATTGCCAGCATCAGGAGTAACTTCCGCTTGCTGGGGCGGGGGCGGAGGTGTTCTACTACCTAGTTCTTGCGAACGAGGAGGAATTGCTAGAGGCGAAGGAATCTGCGAAGGATGAGCTGGAGAGGACCGGCCAGGTCCCTGATTCCACACCTGCCGAGGTGGAACATAATGACTACACAAGATGTTAGTGATAAGTCATTTCCTTTAGCTCATGGATTAACATACTCTTCCTGGCTGTATCTGCTTCCCTCGCTCATGAAGGTATCGTGCCGTTGTAATCCAGACGTTCTTGCTTGCTGAAGAGCCAACATGCCTGCTACATCTGCATCACTATCCCTAAGCTGGTTGTTGAATTGGCCGAAACCTTGAGGCGCGTGAGCAGGGCTTCCCGTAGAAGCATCCATCTCGACAGCCTGGCCTACTGGCACCTCGTGTGCATCGTCGACACCTGGTAGCGGGGGAGGAGATTCCGCTCTAGGTAACTCGCTGACACGGTTAGGTTCATATGCTTGATAGGCATTTGGCGCCGCCCTGTCAGCCGGGATGTTTGGTACGGGAGGTTCCATTCCGTAAGGACCGCCTGGTGGTGCTGGAGATGCTTCTCGCGCTGCTGCTCCGTATCCCCCGTAAGCGTTGGCTGGGGATGGTCTTCGGTCGTAGGCCCCATTGCCAGGATAGGTTGGCGGTGGTGTTCTTCCACCCCTCATCATTCCACCGGGAGGGCCGTAGCCTCCACGAGGACCATAGCCTCCTCGTCCGTTCGGAGGTGGTCCGTATCCACCGCGACCAGGACCGGGTGGTCCATATCCGCCTCTCCCATTCGGCGGTGGGCCGTATCCGCCTCTTCCACCCGGACCCGGTGGGCCATATCCATAACCTCCTCTACCGTAACCCCCTCGTCCTCGATAACCAGCCGGAGGACCGCCGCGACCTCTTCCGTTCATACGTTCGAAAGACGGACCTCTTCGCATTTTATAATTCTCTTGGGACGGGTCTATCGGGTTTCCGTACTGATCCCTTGGGACTGGGGTGTTGGAGCTTGTCCGTTGTGGGCCATTGAAAGTAGAGCCTGACATGCTCATATCAGCAGGCGCATGATTCGGTGACCTGTCGGAAGGAGTCCTAGCGGTTAGCGGAATGCGTTCATCGCTGCTGCGGTCGTCCTTCTTCTCGTAAGTAGTAAAGGTTCCGATCTTGTCGCTAGGTCCATTTGCTCCGGTGACTACAGGAACAGTTGGTTGTAGGGCAGTGTCGGTGATAGACGATGCAACTTCCTGCTCCCGTTGGCGATTGTAGTAGTTCTCCCCGCTCATCTCGGCATTCTCTGCAATGCGTCGCTTGCTCGCCTTGCGACTAACCAGGGTGCGGCGCATAGCACACGAAACGATAAAACTGAGGAAGACAAGAATGGTGGCGGCCAAGACGATGTAGGAACCCCAGGCCATATGGGGAACGAAAAGTAAGACATCAATTAAGAAGGCGAGTAGGCATACGAGAAATGTAATGATGCTAAAGATGAATAGTAGTAACAAATAACGCGACGAATGAGAAGGCGAATGAAAATGGGCGGCAATAGCGAGTATCAGCATCACCAATGTGAGGAGGCACGCGACGGGATGGACAACGAGAATGGCAGATAACGTTGTCCGTGTACCGGCAGGTAGATCGAAGGTAGCCGAGTCTGATGGGTTATATGGTATCCCTATAATTTTGTTAATCACAATCCGAATAATATTCTAGTAGAATTCTAGTATAGTAGAGGTAGACGTACCCGAATCATACCCGATCTCTATCGGACTACATTTGGTGCTGTCGCACCATCCGAACACCCCAAAGTTCACACCTTTGTACGTGCCCAGAGGAATGGCCTTGATGATGGGGGTTGACAGAACTGCGAGCAACAGCATGGCGAAAGCTGCGAAAAGCAGTATCGCTAGAGGCGTAGCTGGTCGCAACATGATGCCGGCTTAGCAGCGCGCCGACTCAAACGAGCCGCGACGCCGGAAGGAGTAGTCGCTTTGCGTTGAATCGAATTTCGGCGTTATTGTCTTAAAGGTGACAACGTGTTTGTGTATGCGAAGATTGACAAGTGAAATCGAATATCGACGGCGGCGACATGTAGATTGATCGGGTCCTGTCTCCTCGAACCAAGACAAGACAATTTCGTAGTTTTGTTTCTCCGGTTATGCAGATGCAGATGCAGATGCTGAACGCTGATTGTGATTGTGATTGCTGATCATAAACATTAATTCAAGTGTCGAATTCCCTCCCTTTCCTTCTTTTTACTATGTAATTTCCTTGCTTGATTGAATGTGTCGCCCACCTAAACATAAACACGCTTTCCAGAAACGAGTGACTAAAGACGATCGGGAAACGATGTCAATCAAAGTGGCGGAATTGATTACGCTGGCGAGGTGGCAGTGCCTTTGTGGTGACGGTGTTGAAGTTCGGAAAGTCAACTTGGAGAATCCCAAGTTCCAAGTTGATTGGAAGAGAAAGTAAGTACAACAGGCGCTGGTTCTAGTGAGAATAATGTTTGGGTGGGTGGGACGACACACCGTGACTTCCACTTTTCAAGAGCGTGGGAATCTACCTAGAATCTGGAATGACATCCATACCTGTCGCACGTAACTTCCAGGGACCTGAACGCTAATCAAATGGAAGCAAGTCAACGGGTAATGGTGTGGTCTGGACTTATTATGGAGCCCTTGTCCTAATTGACAAAGTGGGAGAGTGGCTTAGCACACTTTTAGCACGCAGCCCCTAACACTCCCCTACATAACCTAACGCTAAGTGTCTGGATAGTGGATACTGTATGAGACTTGTACCTGCCCAGCGGCGCTGTAGGTAACTAACGGCTGAGCTAATCTACACCGGTTAGATTGGGGGCGGGACAGGCCCTCGAAGTTCTCGATGGAAGAATAATTGAAGTGAATCTCTCTTTTTAGAATTGATTCTTGATAAGCCTGAATTTTAACATTTGACTTGGACTTTGTCACCAGATACATGTGTGCGACATGATGACCGAGTTCGACAGGAGCATATGCACGAAACCCCCCACTACATGCATGTATGGTGTTTGCTGTTACTGGACATAAACCTTACCGACCTAAAACCTTACCGGAGCGACCCGACAGGGAAAGTCAATCGCTGACAAAGAAAACCTTGGATCTTCTATAAAATGCAAAGCACTACGACATATCAGTCCTTCAATCACGATCGTATCTAAAAGAGAGGCCGGCTAAGCTAGAGCTACTACGTATGTAGATGGCTTCTTCGTATTGCCACTTATAGGTTTCTTTGCTTCTCGAATCCTCAAGATCGGATGAAGCTCGCCTCCAAGCATCGACTTAACGTGACACTAGCTTACGCTATGATGCTGTAGTTCGAAGAGTCGGCATACATACCCGCCTTGGTTTTGTAGCAAGTGACGAAGATGAATCAGATCGAAGCGTCTTGTCTGAAGGGAACGTCGGAATAAAGCTGCCCAGGCGGCTCCAGCCTCCAGCCACTGCACGTCTTATTGATGCGATGAGCTGGCAGCCTACCCGTGACTTAGAAAGCCGAATATGCTGCAGGTTCCCAGACTGCCAGATAGGCTAAACTTGGATATCGCGGGAACTGCCGTCGGTGTACTCAATGAACCACAGGCATGCATCATTTGACACATAGACCGATACTCGAACGGACTTCGACGTTGTAATACATGTGCATGTGTCTTGTGCAGGCCGGAGGTGATGCCGTGTTACATTCAATGTTCTTCTAATAGGCAGGCGGCACAGTACAAGCCGAATCGTTGATATCGACAATAGTCTACGCACTTGCAGCCCATAGACTTGTTAGCGCAATCCATAGTAGAATCGAGTGAGCTAACAAAATAGGCACGTCTGGAGCAAATACTAGTTAGATATAGTAAGTGGCCTTATCAGCAATCGTCAATTTTAGGACAAACGTTGCTCAAAGGAGAAGGTCGATCGGTAGGCGAAGAAAGAAATTAGATCGGCTACATAGAATACTGGAATTTCTTCGGTATAGGAGTCCACCAATGATTCGAATCGGTGAGTATAAACCAGTCGGAACGAATACCTGTCTGAGATATCGTATAGATGAGACACCTCAGATTTTGAGGCGTTAATAGTAGAACCTATCAATTTTCTAGAAGCAAGTTGCAAAGCTTTGGTTGCCCAAAAGTCCGCAGAATTGTTCCGAACTGCGACACTGAAGTACCTAAACTACAATGATAAACCTGCTATCAAAGGGGAAGATCCCGAGATCTACACGCACACTAACATGAAGCTACGCCGTCCTCGTATCGAGTATATTAAGTAATTAGAAAAACATCCATATCCAGGTAGTAGAGGATGTCAAATTAATAGGCTGATAAAGGTTTGCATAACGTGCATTAACTTTTAACATTAATAGGTAGGTAAACAGCACAAGCTATGCAATTGGTTCAACTTGTTGAACAGAGATACCGAGTCTTGATATTCCCTTCGAGGATCTGTTAATCTGTTAATCATGACGAAGAAAGTATCTAGGTAGCTACCGTACAACGCTAGAATAACCATTTCAACAGTCGCGGTGCAAAGTTCTTCGGACCACCAAGTTGAGAATTGCGGGAGTATCCAGCTCGTGAGCTCACAAACACTAGGATCTTCCCTGCAAGCCATAAGCGATTAGTTCATCGCAAGAAATCTGCGATTGTGATTCGAGCTTGGTGGTGCTTGTTTCGTTATGCGTAAGCTTTCTCAAACCCTCAAGGGCCCTGGACCAAACACATGATCTACATCAAAGGCTGGCTTCTGATGCAGAGCCTCAGGCCTCAGATTGAAATTAATTACAGGGATGGAAATTAAGCGGCTAAATTACCTAAGTTCATTATTACTTGAAAAGATATAATACCTGAAGTATTTATTCTAGACTCCAGAAGTTTAACCAACGATTCAAAAGTGGAAGACTTTATTGAAAAATGACATCAGTCTTGCAAGTAAGCTCATTCAACCGTACCTAAGTCTCCGAGCAAAGAACTTGAACTTTGACTTGATTGCTTGATACATTCTCCAGGAGTCAGCTCTAATGAACAACTCACAAGTATTTAAGTCAGATTAGAGGCTATTTTTGAAATGAAAGGACTCCATGAATGATTTAGATAATTGAATGAAAAAAGCCACTCTAATATTAGGTAGTGAGCGCTAGGTGTTGAATCGGCCCCGAGTGGACTGAACGCACCTATCGGCCTAAAAGGTGGCCGACGGTGGTTGACGGAGATAAGATTTGCGAGATAAGATAGTAAATGTACATATGCATGTAGCGTCATCGATCTTTCAGCTTAAGCCTCGTTACTCTTTTACTTGCTCCAAGGCAAACCTCGTCATCTTAGGAGGCGTCCGAAAAAAGTAAAAAACAACATACATGTACCGCGAGAGGCCGGAAGCTCGTCTTCCGCCTCTGATGCTTGCCGTGTGCAGCAGTACTAGCTAACATGTTCCGCAACCGAGCAGCGAACTTGTGCTCTCGCCAGGCCCTCCAGTTGCAGAGGATCCAAGCTTACGACGGTGCTCACACGACCGCCCGAAGCATCGTCCGTATTTCAACCCGTGCACGGCGGCCAAACCATGCACGCTCGATACAAACACATACTGCCTTCGAGCCTCTGCGTCCGCCCTCCCCGGCATCCCTGGGCAAGCCCAAAGCAGTCCGGGAGTTCAAGCGCAGTCGCAAATGGGGCCGCCGACTGCTGCTCCTGTCCGTGATCACCGGCACGGTCTACGTAATCGACAGGGTGGCCTTCGCCTCGGGCATCGGGCGATCCCTGCACACCTTTGGCACCGGGCTCTTCGTCGCCCTCGATTACAAGATCAACTTCCGCGCAGAGCCCATCATCGGCGGCACAATCGAAGATCTGCACCGGCGAAGTGCCGAGCGATTATTCGAACTGCTCCGCGCCAATGGCGGGCTTTACCTCAAGATCGGTCAGGCTATCGCTATGCAGAGCGCTATCTTGCCTCCCGAGTTCCAGAAGATGTTTGCGCGGATGTTTGACGATGCGCCGCAGGACGAGTGGCGTGATGTCGAGAAGGTCATCCGAAAGGACTTCGGCGGCCGGAGTGTCGAGGAGGTCTTCGGTGTCAGCTTTACTGGCGAAGAAGGAAAGGGGTTGATGGAGCGCAGAGCGAGAGCTAGTGCGAGTGTTGCCCAAGTCCATTGGGCCAGACTTCCGGATGGAAGAGAGGTCGCTATTAAGTTGCAGAAGCCCGAGATCGCCAAGCAAGTGGGTTGGGATCTTTGGTCTTTCAAGTAAGTTCATCGACGAAGCTGTCACTGGTGTTATTACTACAGGTGCTAACGTTGGAATCAGGGTCGTAACGTGGGTTTATACCTGGTGGTTCGATTTACCGCTTTATTCTATAGTACCGTTTATCACGGAACGACTACAGCTCGAGACGGACTTTGAAGAGGAAGCTAAGAATTCGGAGGTGATGCGAAACTTGGTCAATTCAGAGCCCAGCCTCAAGGGCAGAGTATACATCCCTAAGATCTACCCAGAATTCACAACGAAGCGAGTTCTTGTCACGGAGTGGATCGAAGGCGTCCGATTATGGGACAAAGGAGCAACAACTGGCCGGTGGTTAGGAGGCTATGGCGTGGGCTCACCCGGTGTTCATGGTGCTAAGCTGCAGTTTAATCAATCAGATTTGCAAGCTGCGCGACGGGAGTTAAGAGAGAACCCTATGAAGGAAAAGCTAAAACCCGACCGGGAGACCTGGAAAGGACGAAACGGCAAGGGCGGACTCGGCTTGTCGACCAAGGACACCATGACTACGATGGTAGATCTATTCTCGGCTCAGATCTTCAAATGGGGCGTCATACACTGCGACCCGCATCCCGGTAACATTTTCATCAGGCGTTTACCGTCAGGAAGGGCCGAGCTAGTCCTTATTGACCATGGCCTCTACGTTTACATGTCCCCTAAATTCCGGCATCAATATGCCCTGTTCTGGAAGTCGCTCATGACTTTCGACAACAAAACGATAGCTGAAGTCACGGAGCAGTGGGGTATCAGGGCGCCCGATCTATTCGCGAGCGCAACGCTTATGCGGCCTTACGAGGGAGGTGATGGAAGCACTAAAGGCCATATCATAGACATAGGTTCGGATGAGAACAAGCGCAAGACGGCAGCGGAACGACATTATGAGGCTCAGCGGCGGATGAAACAAGGCATTCGTGAGATCTTGTCGGACGAGGATAAGTGGCCCCAAGAGCTCATCTTCATCGGCCGCAACATGCGCATCGTACAGGGAAACAACCAGTTCTTAGGTTCGCCTGTAAACCGAGTCAAGATGATGGGCAACTGGGCAAGCCGAAGTCTATATCAAGACCCGAATCTCCCGTGGAGAGAGCGCATCACGTTCGTGTGGCGGCATCTCCTATTCAAGACCGTCCTCTTTGTGTCAGACATAGCATTCTACACCTTCAAGGTCCGGCAGTGGCTAGGCTGGGGAGGGGGCATGGAAGACGAGGTCGAGGCCCGGATGAGGGATATGGCCAAAGACTTTGGCGTCGAGTTACAGCATGAGGTCTTCGAGGGTTGAAGATATTGCCTGTTGGAATTAAAAGGACCATCTCTGCTAAACGGGAATCTAAAAGGAGCATGTAGAAGCATAAATCATAGACGGGGGTTTAGACGGCTGGCATAGAGAGCGTCAGGCCGACTTGTACTATAGGTGTAGAAGTACCCCTAAAAGTCACCTCTTGACTCCTCTGGAATATGCTTAGAGGATTACTAGGCTAATACAACCCTACATATACTTGCAACATCACACTCTGAAATGCCTAATACAAACAGTGTTCATAGGTTACGATGGAAACCACTTTAGGTATCACAGCATCAACTCCATCCGTAGACGGGATCTAAAGCTGGCTGCAGAGATAAACGAAGGTGGGTATCCATCGGAGATGGTGGCGCTCGATTGGACGTTATGGAAAGCGGTTATCCAGCCTATCCCGGTGTGTGTTCCGCACGGAACGATGCATACCTATATGCTTGGTTTTACTTGGTCTGGTCTAGCAATTCGTTGGAATATATTGAGTTGCATGCTACTAGCCGAGACAAAAGGTACGGACTTGTACGTGCGTGTGTTCTGCAAGAGAATCGTTAGTCGGGCCAGCACGTGGAGGAAGTCCACTTGCTTTTCCACGCGGGCGATGAGTCTGGCTACGCTGCTAGTCACTCATTAGAGTACCTTATGCAAGCGGCCGCGTGGGCGTTGGAACTAGTGGACAGCTGATGTTTGTCAAAAATCAAGCCATTGCCTGGCATATCCAAGTCACCTGCATATCATACTAATAATAACAACACTCAACTCAAGGTGTCGACTGTGTTTTTTGGACGACAAACTTGGAGTATGTACAGAAAACTTCTGGACTCCCTCGAAGGATTTAAATCTAAGAAATCCCCGGTTAGGACGGTCCAGTGGTTGATTATGTACATACCTAGTACATGCATTTCGCAAATGACGCTAACGTGTTACGGTAGGTACCTCCCTGGTTCCACCGTCCAGCCAGCCCGTCGGGATATTTCTGTGTCACTTCGCCCCGAAACCAACTGTGACTAGCCCTGCTTAGGTCGTCTCGCCTGGCCCAATCACGAAGGGAAATTTCACTTGAAACCACCCAACCCAGCGTGGCAGCAGGCGTGGGTACTGTGTATGTACAGTACCTGGGCTAGCTAGCATTTTCCCCCTTTTGATTCCAGATTAGCATTGGAAATGGAAACAATTTAGGTTAGCAGTTCATCTCATCCGATTCTGTTCGTCGTGATAGGATGAATACTTCACGACTTTCATTTCTGATTTTTTTGACCTTTGCATCCTCTTTTCGAAGACGTGTGTAATATAGTACACTAATCATTTGATTTAGTCAAGGAAGCTGTGACAGTTCATCCTTCTAGATTTTCCATTCATTTTTATGCCTTGAGCGCAGGATATTCCTCCAACTTAGCGTCGCCTGATCTTCAACGGGTAAGGTACCAGACCCTTTTTTATTTTTTTAATCTGCATCGCCCGGCCCAATTTTGCAGCAGCAACCAACCGTTAAACGCCTCCCCACGAATACCTACGCACGTCTTTTCTTACCCAAGATCTGTTCCAGCGCGTTATCGCGATCTTGACCACTTTTTGCGACTCGACGTTCATTACATATCCTCCAGGTTGGTAACATTTTTTCATATTCCCAGTGTGTCGCGTATATCCAAGGTGTCTCGATTCGACTTTTGCGTTCAGGTGCAGGCAGTTTCGTAGGTAGTCGCATGATCGCCAATTTTTTTGCGCCCTCCTGCAAGACGGTAGATCAGAGAGGGAAACCCTCGATTGGTTCACTACTCTAAGTCTCTTCTCATTTGCTGTATTTCACGTACCACTTGGAAGAGAGGAGCCAATTGAAAGACCAATCCAATCTACGCCCGCTACCGCCGACGCATCCCCAAAGTTAGACGGGAAACTGGGACGAGAAGAGCTTGAAGCTCGTTGGTCGAAGTCGCAGCAGCTCCCTTGTTCCCCTTTCTACCTAATACCCAAGCTCCTTTTTCGAATTCGAAGGCGTCCATCCCCTTAGCGTGACAGACTCTTCAAAGAGAAAACGAGAGGCAACAATACATTTTATCTTCTTCATCAATGCCGATTGCGACTTCATTGTCTACGTTGGCAATTTGAAAATTACTTGTTCGCGAGACGACTCTGACAGCTGGCTGACCTTTTTTATTTCGCGATTTCTAGGAGGTTTCGATTTTACTCTACGTTGAGCGTCTATCCCTTAGTTTAGTTCGTTTTACACAACGTCTTCACCCGAAAGCTGTTGAAGTTGCCTAGGATAGGATAATACCTTACCCTAAATCAGCCCTTTTACGAATATTCCATTCAGACTGGGAATAAGAGACGGAAAGCACCACTCATCGGCGCACATCCCCAAAGTTACGTACCTACCTAACTTTTAGTCGCCTCGGATCTACCTTCCCCTACAAACGGGATCTCTCCACAGTAGAACGTCGAACACGAGATAGAACGTCATTCTTTCCCCCAAATCCAAAAGTCGACATTCTTTAATTACGAACACACCTTCACAAAGCCCCCTTCATCGGGAAATCGTTGTAATTTTAACAAAGACAACCTTATTTCGATCTTGTAGTCTGAACCTTCTTTCAAACTAAAAAAAGTCATCTCGTCTGCGGTACCTGCTTCACCCGGATATCCTTTACAGAGTGACCTACCCCAATCAGGTTATTCGTCCTTGGAACTTTGGATTTGCGGCTGCCACCTCAGTATTGAGTTCATGCTAGCAAGGAAAAGTAAAGTATGAGCCAACCGCCTCGTCGATCTAGTTTCGGGATGTTGCTTCGACGCAGTAAATCCGGTGACCTCGGCAAGGGGGGGAGGAAGCACCAGAAGGAGCAACAGCAGAGGGAAACAGTTCCTAAATCTCCTCCTCGTCTTCCCGCCCTCTACAATGGTGCTCAACCTCCTGCACCTTTACAAAGTTTTGGAGGCGATACTCGGCCAGATTCTATTTCAATCGTTTCTGGAACAGCCGATCATTCGTTTCACCACTATCCACCCAGGGCGTCCATTGATCCCGGTCGTCCTTCGATGTCCTCTATCGCCAGTCCTCCCATGCCTCCTGTCCCCAACGGTGGTTGGGTCGACCCGTACGCCCGTACCGAAAGCATGACGCACCGGGGCCGTTATAGTTACGCGAGTAGTGCCGTTAGTACTATTAACAGCCCTAGAAGGGTTCGCAGAAGAAAGGATCCTACGCCTTTCAAGTAAGTTGGCCTCGTTTCGTTTCCTCTTATGCCTATCCCGTGCTCACCATGAATTTATAGTGTCCTGGTCGTCGGCACCCGTGGTTCGGGGAAGACGTCGTTCCTCGAATTTCTCAAGACGGCATTAGCCCTACCACCTAAGAAACGATCTCAAAGAGCAACCGAGATTGAAATGGAAGTCTCGGCCAATGCAACTCCCACGGGCAATTTCATACCGCATTACCTCGAGAGCGAGATCGATAGCGAGCGTATTGGTTTGACCTTGTGGGACTCGGAGGGACTCGAGAAGAACGTGGTGGATCTACAACTGAGAGAAATGTCAACTTTCCTAGAGAGCAAATTCGAGGAGACTTTTGCTGAAGAGATGAAAGTTGTTCGATCACCGGGCGTTCAGGATACGCACATTCACGCAGTCTTTCTCATCCTAGATCCTGCTCGTCTGGATCGAAATATAGCTGCTGCGAAAGCTGCCTCTACCAATGGCCACGTCAGCAAGTACGAAAAGGACATTGGTCGTGTTATGGGTGGTCTGGATGAAGATCTCGATCTTCAAGTGATGCGAACCCTCCAAGGAAAGACGACGGTGATCCCAGTCATATCCAAGGCAGACACCATCACCACCGCTCACATGGCCGTCCTCAAGAAGGCTGTTTGGGCAGGGCTTAAGAAGGCGAATTTCGATCCCCTTGAAGTATTGGGCTTGGATGATGATGACGAGGCAACGCCGGATTCTAGCAGAATTGACGAAGCCGATGAAGATGAGGAGGAGGATCTTGAGGAGTTAATTAAGCCTGAAGCGGATAAAGAGGAAGAATCTGCGGTTGCAGAGGATGAAAGCCCTTCTGCAGATGATGATGAGCTCCCAATCCAGGGCAGGGTCTCGCCAGCCTCCAAACACCGCTCGAATAACTCTGTCCGCCGACCCAAGTCTTCCGAGGGCGATGCGACGGATGAGAAACCCTTCATCCCGATGTCTATCATCAGCCCCGACATCTACGAGCCTGGTGTTGTCGGCCGCAAGTTCCCCTGGGGTTTCGCGGACCCGTATAACGAGGAACACTGCGACTTCAACCGACTAAAGGATTCCGTGTTCAACGAGTGGCGCGGCGAGCTACGTGAGGCCAGCAGAGAACAATGGTACGAGGGCTGGAGAACCAGCCGCCTGAAGCATCGACAGCAGCCTACGACCCGACGTCGATGAAAGGAAATGGTGAATTACGTGGTAGTGAGTTGTTTGTTGGTGGATGAAACGTCTCTACATGTCTAGCAGGTCTTTGGCCTTTTTTGTGTTTAGTCATTAGCATACCCCCTCAGTTTTCTTTTTCCTTTCTCATATACCACGATATTGCTTGCTCGGGCCCGACGGAGAAAAGCAGGAAAAAGCTCCAGGCGTCGATTTTGGGGGGCTGGGGTTACTACAAAATCTTTTACGTTTGTGGTTCGGTCGATCGATATCAGCTACTACTACTACTACTACTAGGTGCCCTCACACTACGAGGAGGGGGAGGGCCACACACATACACAGATTCATGGTGCTCATGTCCACCATTCAATTCCTTTGTACGAAAGTTTTCCCTATTCCCACACATTCTAGACTCAGTTACTCAAGGCGATTGCTGGCACGCAATGGGGCAGCTTATGGATTACTATTTTTACCTTTCTTGACACCGCTATTCTTCCCTTGACCGCCACCACCCTTTGTTCTTTTCTTATGCGTAATGCGAGTGTTCGGATTTTTGTCTTCTTGG
Source organism: Hypoxylon fuscum (assembly GCA_022578945.1). Lineage (NCBI taxonomy): Eukaryota > Fungi > Ascomycota > Sordariomycetes > Xylariales > Hypoxylaceae > Hypoxylon > Hypoxylon fuscum. The sequence continues at coordinate 208,998 of MU399818.1, read as the reverse complement.
TCGTCGCGTTGTCTCTTGCTGCTGCTTTCCGGATATCCCCCAAAACGCAGGTGAAGCTAGGGAATGGTCGGAAAGAGAGATCACAGTATGGGGTGGAAGAGAGGAGCGGAGCGGAGGGAATGTGGATCGAGCAGAAGCTTACGTTACTCAAACTTATAGGAGAGCATGGGTTTACTGCTGCTTCGTAGGAAGATAGTATGGCAACTACGTGGTGAGAAGGGGGGTAACTAGGTAGTTGGCGGGTGAGAGCAAGGAGAGACTATCGTCTTGAGAATATTATTGCCGGTTTCAACTTATTCTGCATGGTTTGCGACCTAGTGTGACTTGATATGACTTTTAGGAGTTTACTACTATATACTTTCAGTCTCTTCGTAGTTGCCTAGACCTAACTGTGTACTACATATGAGTAAATAGGTAGGTTATATGTCACGGCATACACATACCTACCTAGGTCGGGATAAGAGGTACGCGGGTAATTACCTATAGGATGTAAGAAATATCCAATGTTAGACAAAATTGAAACTCTCATCCAAGATTTTTTTCACTAATAAAATTCTCAAAAGGGAAGGTCGGCAGGCTGGGGAATCGAACCCCAGGGCCTGGCAATCAAGATGTAGTGGGATGCGTACGATATGCCGCCAGACCGTACCAACCCGGTCATAACCCATGGTCATTGTCTTCTTATGTAGGATTCCAATGTCATCTTTGCTCATATAGGCTAGTTGGGGTATGCGAATAGCCGGCAAGCAAAGTCTGGAGAGCGCAGTTTTGTTGAAAACTTGTGAAGCTATCTAGGTAGGTAATGAGCTTGTTTGCTATCGTCGGCTTCCATGGCTAAGGGTGTTATGAGCGGATATTGTGGAATGGAATGGAATAGGAGGTAGTATATACGACGGGCTCGAGGGGAGTTGCTTTTGTCGAGCTTTCTTTTTGTTTGCCATTTTAATCAGCTCCAGGATCAGAAGGGATTAGTTAGTGTTGAACCAATCCAAGTATACTTCTCTGATTATGTAGGAGATAGCGAGAGGTTTAATGAAATGTGGCGTAGTTCTACATATCTGGCGAGTTCAAGTTTAAGCTATGTCTGTGCTCAAGGTTGTAAGAGACAGTATATTCAGTATATTCGACTGTTGTAAATTGTATCGGAACGAAAGGTCGACTAACTAACAACTAACCAATATTCACTTGCTCATATATAATATTCGGAACTAGGCCCCTCATTATTCTACATATACAAGTATATACGCCTGCCTGCTCTAGCCTTCTTTGTATATGGAGTGCCTTTCTATCGTATATTCGAGAGCCGCCTACTGATACAATAGATGCAAGTGATGTTAAGTTCCTAAGTAAGCACTGTTTGTAGGTGAGTTCAACTCAGCTAGAAAAACGACAGAAAATGCAAAAGGACACGGTAGAAAATAAACTTTGACTGTGGGTGATTTAACAACAACAAAATGCGGGTGTCAACGATTCTATCAAAGCTGTCACGCTGCAATATGGAGTAACTGCGCTATGGCACGAGGGGATCTGTGAATCAGTGACCGCGAGCAGGCCTCGGGTCTAAATACCTGAGCGTTTTCTGTCCCGTCCGCTGAGCCCCTATCGACTCTGCGAGACCCCTGGCACCAAGACTTCTGATCTAGTCCAGGCTAGCAGTGGCTTATAGAGTTTCCATTAGTTCAATTCAGAACCATATAAACCTAGTAGTGGATAAGACTATTTACAAACATTCACAGTTGAAAAGAGGGGACGCATCGTGCACTCTGGCACTGTAAGATTTGAAAAAAGAACCGTTCGAGGGTTCAGATTCCACTGTGAATATCAAAGTCAAGGCAACTTAGATACATAGTACCTAGCAAAGAAGAGAAAGCAGAGAAACAGAATAGGGCCATCGTGCCATCGTGCCAGTATGCCTTCGCAAATTACCGGTGCCGTGCCTTAAAACCATCCAGACCGCCAACGCCCCTATCAACATCCCCTACCACCCCCTCCTACCACACAACGCGAATCCAATACCAAAGCCTTTGACTTGTATGCCTGTGATCTCGAGAGACAAAGGCATACAAACGGCATGGTATTGGACTCCAAAGTCGTCAATTAAGGAGGCCATTTCGAAATACCCTTCGAACCTCCTGCATTTCCAGTTGAAAAGAGAAAAAACATCCTGCTAGAATACCCTTTCTGATTTGTCGATCATAGCCAAATTCCACGCGTGAGGATGCTGTCGGAAGAATACTGGTTCGATCGTCGACGATGGAAAGGCTAGCCACCTAAATCGGGTGATCAGCCTTACCCTTGCCCTTATCCAGCTTTTTGGCCTGTTCCTCCTTCTTGGCCTGCTCTGCCTTGGCCTGCTGGGTGCGTTCGTATTCAGCGAATTTCTGGAACGCCATACTCAGAAGCGGGTTCATGTGCTCGTGAGTAGGAATGGCATCAGCCTCGGCGATGGTAAGTTTTCGATTCTCGACTTTGCCCTCGTACTTCTTGGGTTCCTCGTACTCGGAACCGATAACGCGGGCGATTTTGCGACGTTGATTCTCGTGGATAGCCTCGTGGATATCCTTGTTGAACATGTTCTGTCCCGCGTAGAATCGACGATCGATTTCGGCCTTTCGCGACGCTTGAGCCTCTGGCGTGTTCTGCTTCAAGAACGATCTCTTCTCTTCCTCCTCAACCTCGCGGAGACGGCGCGCTTGCCAATCATCAGCAATAGGATCCGTGTCGTGGTTGAAATCGGCAGGAAGGCCATTGGGGTAGAACTTGTGCGCTTCCTCGGCCGAAAGCGTATCGCTAATCTTCTTAGGCTCGCTCTCCGTGTTCACTCCAATGGGTCTAGCGGAAGAGGCACCCAAGCGCATGTGCGGAGGATTGTACTGCACAGGAAACTGCTGAGTAGGGCCCGTAGCTCGCTGCAACTGGGTGGACGAGGTGAAGGGGTATTGTTGGTATCGAGTACCGTCATTGAACGAGTTGACTTCGCGCGGCTTGTCTGGACCCTGCTGCCAGGGGCTCTGTTGAGAGGTCGCAGGCTGACCGGTGCCATACTGAGAGGCCGCGCCCTGCTGCCAGGGGTTGGGATTCTGCTGAGAGGTCACACCCTGCTGTCCGGGGCCATGCTGAGAAGTCGCAGGCTGTCCGGGACCATGCTGAGAGACCGTGGGCTGACCGGTGCCATACTGAGAAGTCGCAGGCTGTGCGGTACCATACTGAGAGGTCGGACCCTGCTGCCAAGGGGTTTGCTGAGAGGTCGCAGGCTGACCGAGACCATGTTGACCGGGACCATTCTGACCAGGACCGTACTGAGAGACCGCAGGTTGTCCGGTGCCATACTGAGAAGTCGCACCCTGCTGCCAGGTGTTGGGGTTCTGCTGAGGGATCGCAGATTGTCCGGGGCTATTCTGAGAGGACGTAGGCTGTCCAGGGCCATGCTGAGAGATGGCAAGTTGTCCGAGGCCGTGCGACAGCTTCTCAGAACTCTTCTGCCAAACGTTCTGCGGGTTGAATGCAGGCTGCTCGAGAGCAGAGGGTCGGAAATGACGCTGACCAGGCGGACCTGCGGCGAGAGGCTGTGGTGCGCCCGGTCCTCTGGACAAGTATGGATCTCGTGTAGTAGGGGTCAGGTGGGCCGAGTGGGCCGAGCCGGGGCCGAAGGGTTGGTTCGGCATTATGTTCTCGTCGGTTCGGGTAGAACCTCCCGAGACTTGGCGCTGCGCAGAGGGTGTAGAGGGAGCCTGTCGAGCTCGGCTGAGGATTTGCTGGGCAGCCTTCTGATGGGGATTGGTATAGGAGGCCAAGTTGTTCAAAGTCTGAGTAGACATGTTGTTGAGTTTCATGAACTGCTCAGGAGTCACTGAGAATGTACCATCACCCATGGCGTGTTCCTCGACACCGCGCTGGCTGTTTGCTTCAGCTCGTTTGGCCAACGCTTGATTCTGCGCTTGCACATGTCCCTGTGCATCGGGAGTCGGGGGGTAGTAGGTAGGCATAGGCATTGTTCTAGGTCGAGAAAGGAACTCTGAATCGTCTTCTCTCTCAACTTCAGACAACCACTGAGTAAATGCGCCGGGACGTTTGGGAGAAGAAGGGCGTACAGCGCGATCAAAGTTCTGCTGTAGTGGTGAGTAGTGGGAATAATGTTTATCGGCAGACGAAAAGTTGAAGGTGTCTGCGGCGGATGGAAAGTTGTTTGTGGATGAAAGTCCTTTGGGGGTAGATGGGAAATTGTTTGCGGAGGTAGATGTAGACGCTAGACCGTTCTCTCGAGAGAAGTTGCCGTTGTTCTTGTTGTTATCCGCGTCAGGAGGGAAGGTGCTCTCGAAGGAGGAAGGGGAGAAAGGGGAACTATCCTCGTAAGGGTAGGAGTCTTGCATAAGCGTCTTCAAGGTGCGACCTCGCCGGACCGGAGGTTGCAGCGGCGTTGGCTGCGGCTGCCAAACAGTTCCAGCAGTGGTGAACTGCTGGCCGTTAGACGACTCAGGTGGCTGCCGTTGTTCTTGTTGCTGGGCACCGGTAGGTGCACCACCAATACCACCCATAGGTGTAGTGCCAGTCTCCATCGTGATTGATTAGTCAACGACTCGTAACCGACCTAGGTACGTGAGAAAGATATTAATTTCGAAAACAATTAATATCTGTCAATGTCTGTAATGTCTGTTAACCCTCTCTGTCAAGACAGAAAAATTAAGAGACAATAGACAATGTGAGGACAAGAACAAATGAGGACTTTGATGATATTCGAGGAAAAGAGGGAGGATGAAAGTGAAATTGTTGAGGTGAGGAGAACCAACCTGTGTCCTTTTTTGTTTTGTTTTTGGGAGGAATGATTTCCAATATTTAACCTGTAGATTAGAAGACAAGTAACCTAGTCGACCAGGTAAGGCTTCCTAGGCGATGATTAGGTACATGAAGGTATTTGATTTATTATAGTCGGCATCTACTGATTCTACAACAAGATAAACATGGGTTGGTGTAGTATTGTACCTCCCGTCGACAATCCTTGGTGAGAGGACAGTTAGGAGAAAACAATGCTGCCGAGTGTGAAGCATAGAAAAAAGAGCTGGAAAAGGAATGGTGAGATGATAGAGTTACCTACTAGATCCCCATTCAGTCATGCACCTTCCTCCATAACATCCAAAGGAAAGGGCTATGGAGTTTGCACGACGCTTGATGTCATCCCATGATGAAACGAACACAAACCTTACCTTGTTCAGATTTGGACTGAACAATTAATCCATTGGCCCAGTTTGGTCAAGGTTCATCATAGCTCCACCGTTGCAAGAAGTCAGGAGCCGGAGAGTCAGAAAGCCCCAGGTAATTGCCTCAGTCTTGCTCAAGCCACAACTCGTGTCATCTAGGTGGTCCGTACCTAGGTAGATATGAATAAGCTAGGTACCTTGGAAGCAAACTTGCCATTAGACCACATCCAGCTTGATGACTGTTGGATGACGATAGTTGCTCTCTGACGGAACTGTCAATGAGGCATCATCTCGTAACACCCAAAGGTATCCTAATTTTCCTTCAAAATTTCCAAACTCTTCTAATAGTCTGAAGCTTGCTGCACGGTGCTTTGAGGCTGACATGGTTCTTGTGTAGAAAAATCTGGCATGAAGGTGGTGAGTGCACCTCGTTACCTCATAGGAGAACTATCGATCGTTTCCCTCTCTCCTGAAATCCAAGCCGTGGAAGTATGAGACGAAACCCTGTTCGACGACGTATCTTTGAGAGTAACGAGCACGACGATAATTGGACTTTGAGAGAGTTTGAAGCTTTCATCCAATATCCGAGAACCGTATCGGACGCCCTATATAACCGGAAGTTTCCATCTCGAGCATAATTGTTATTGACTAGGTATTCGATGTTTGGAGAGACGTCAAGCCGGCCCTGCTCTTTACCAATATCATCGCCGTTGGGTCACCGAGTTCAACAGTTTGGTTGTCCTATTTATTTTTCTGGCGGGATATCCATAAAACATTTATAAGAGATGCCTCTCCTTGGCATAGGTCCGGTGAATTGAGAAGTGTTCGAACAGCTGGCAGGGTGGTTGGTTGGGTGGAATGCTATATTGGAAGCATTGTTTTTGCTGTCTGACCAGATGCCGTAGAGAGAAACTGGCACCATGTCCCCAGTCCGAAAGCCCCCCCAACAAAATCAGGACCAACTCTGGATCTTGCGACATGGTTAAAGACTGGGAGTCCTTGCGTCTATGATCATTACGATCATGGCCATCATTATGCACCTCTTCAATGAACCAAAGCAGATTCCAAAGCCTCCAAGATACTGTTTAGGTCTGACCCAATCTCTATGTAGCCTTCATCCGCGGAAAAAGCTGGCAAGCTGGGTGGCCCCGAACTCCGCAAATGCGGCTTCCCTCGAAATTTTCGGATAGGCAGTGCCCGAGGATTGCTTCTGAGGCGTTGCTAGCAGGATTTCACGTAGCCTGGTGCCGTACAGTCGATACTTGAAATTCTGCACTGACACTGGCTTATTAGGGAAAATCCTTGGGATGTATGAGGAATCGCAATTAAGATGATGCTGGTAGAACACGTGATGACTGGCACACGACCTCAAAGGATTATGTGTCAAGGCTGGGAGCTCCCAGCGGCAGGGGCAGAGGTCGTCGCACGAGCTGTACAGAATACATATGCACTCACTGCAAGCAAGGTCAGCAAGCCCATAAGTCACATGCAGAAGTCATCCCAATGCAACATGGCTTACGAGAGCCCAACTGAGCGAGCGTAGCCTAGAAGACCATATAATCCATTTTCAGTGCTGCCGAGGTTAAGATACGCTGGGTGTTGTTCAGCGAATACAGTACTCTCAAGCAGCTCGGCACATTACGTCTTGCAACACGCGTTGAGCTCCTTGTGAGACCAACAAGTACCAAACAACTTGGCTACTTGGGTCTTCTTGGTCAGCACCAAACGTCAGGCACCGGGCTGAGGAGATTGACAACCCAAGCAGTTCGATTATCGACTTAAAAGCGCACTACGCCTACACCTGTTATTTTGAGGAATACTCGTTATTACCATATGATACTTAAATAAAAAGTACCAGGTAGGGTTAGGATTTTCTCATTGTAAATTGCCAGGGGTGGAATTGTGGCTGTGGAGGATCGAGACCTGCTAAATCCTCGCCTGTCCATGCCGCCTCACACATACCGATCAGAAGCTTGAGAGGTGGATCCGACGGAAGCATCGTCCAACGTCAGTTTGTGTGATGCGCTACCATGGAACCAGAGGTTATCTGCATTCCGGTGCAAATACGGGCTGAAGAAGATAATTGGCCACGGGGAATACGCAATGACAGCACGATATACCGCATGTCGATTATGCGTGTCGTTGAACAGGACTACGCAACCTGACGGGGTGCAGCTGGAGACTACAGTAACTCGAATCTTGGTCCTCTAGGTCTGACAATGCGTGAGTAGACCGGACCAGAAGGCGTCGAAGGATTCTGAGCCCGTGCAGACGCTGAAAAAATTCTGCGAAGGGGGCCGAATTTCCGTCTAATTCAAGCACGATTAGGTAGGCATCTTTGAAGTATTGGACTAATGGTTCTCGAGTCTCATCATGGCCCAAAAATGGCACGAGGTTGAGCCATATACTATGACTCCGGAATTTGTCTCCATCCAATGGCAATTGAGGAGTTGGAATCCAATGCAAGAAGGGTCTGGAAGAGAGGTAGGGCTATTAATATAAAAATTGCCCTCGAGGCGAGCACCTGTTGTCTCCCCTTTTCGCTAGGCTTTGGGATCATCGAATCATCGAATGTTCTAGGAATACGTGGGATATTGAAGTGGGATATTTAAATCGACAAGCCCCCTCTAGACAATTTGGGTACGGCCCATCCCACCCTTCCCGTCTGTGGAGATGAAATAGGGTATTCCTATTTGCCATTTGAACCGAAGAAACTTGGCACATTACCATAATTAGTAAGACGGTCTCCTCTTATTTCTGCCGTCCCCAGGGCTTGAGGATACCTAGTACTCCTCTTATTTTCTCTAATCCTCTATTCTCATCCCAAGGCAGAAAGTGAGGGCACACGAAGCAACGACAAGTACTTTGGTTGCCTAAGTACCTTGGCTGAGATCAAGAAGTATCCAGCTTTTATGATCTGTTGTGTTGCCGACTTGTGTCAATCTCAAGCACGCTACCCCCGTTGGTAACTAGCAGGGAAAGCCACCTTGAGCTCGGGAACGGCCAAACAGAAGACAGACCCCGAAGCCAGCCCCCCCTGGACGTTACCTGAACCATCCATCAGCTCTCGACTTACTGGGAGAACCGAGAATAATAACACCATCGAACCGCCGATTTCGCCGTGCGAACCTCTTTTCTTCCTCATCTCATTCTCACAACCTTTACGTATTCTTAGTTTGTATTATAGACAAACCTCTTTAAACCGAGTCTATATCGAATCAGACAATGGATTTCTCCCAAACGTTCTACGGTGGAGCTCATCCCTATCACTTTATCGGGATTCCTCCCTTGACCCCATCTCATTCCAACTCAGCCGCATCTGAGGAGTTCAACAACCACTCTCCACATGTTAGTCTCCCGTGTCTTTGCTTTGTTTCAGTTTAGGGCCATGCGTCGCTTTACTTAGAATTAAGAGCGCTGATCTTTTTGTTTTGTTTAGGATGTCTACGAAGGCTTTCAGAATAATGATCAATTTCAACAGAACTTTGAGCAGTATGCCCAATTCAATGACCAACCACAAGCCTTTCCCGGTCCTCCGGGACCGCCGACACCCCCAACTCACCCTATGCGCAGTCAAAATGGCCAGAATCAATCCCAAGTGAATGGATCTTCGGGAGGAAAAAGCAACCAAGCCGATATTCTGCCTATGGCTAAGCCCGACCCCGATGGATCCAGAAACACGGCATCTAATTCGGATGACGATGATTTGACACCCGCTCAATCTCGCCGGAAAGCGCAAAACCGGGCTGCGTAAGTAACCTCTTGGGACCTGCACAGAGATATATCTCTAGTAGCAAATGGCCAATGTGAAAATTGCTAACACCGTGATATCTAGTCAACGCGCGTTTCGCGAACGCAAAGAACGACACGTTAAAGATCTGGAAGCGAAGCTAGCTAGTTTGGAAGAAGCGCAGCACAGAACGGCCAGCGAGAACGAGAAGCTGAAGCGTGACCTGCAGAAGATGAGCACCGAGAATGAGATCCTGCGCGCAACGTCTAACGTGCAAGCTGCGCAGGGCGGTTCCATGTCCCCGCCAGCCCCGACGACTACGGGACCCATGCAATACAACCCCACGGATTTCTATTCGGACCTCCTCCAGAACCACACCAACAAGACGCCGAGCCACCGCATAGTCGAGTCGGGCGGCGAACGCCTGCTGGCTGCCGGCGCGACGTGGGATTACATCATCAACCACGAGATGTTCAAGAAGGGCCTGGTTGATGTTGGTGACGTGAGCCTGAGGCTGAAGTCTCAGGCTAAGTGCGACGGCCAAGGCCCTGTGTTTGAAGAGCGCGTCATCCTCCAGGCTATTGTGGAGAGCGTTGCGAGCGGGAGTGACGAACTTTTATAAACGACTGAACGGTTTCAGCGGAATTTATGGAGAGCGCGTGTGGAAATAACAAATTTGTCACAGCAGGGATGCTTCGCTGCTCTCGAACTTACCGGGAACAATGAGTGTGACTCGTCTCTCTCGAAACGAGTAATGATGGATTTATGGACTACGAAGGAATGGAAGCGTTTATTGCGATCGAAGAGTATTTTGCTCCTCACTCATACGTTCTTGGAAATGGAGACGAATAGGGGTTTATGAGGGTGTCGCTGTCTCTCTTCACAATCATCAACAACAAACAAGAGACCAGCAAGAGCACCGGAAAACACCCCGAAAAGAGACGATACGAATGTTGGGAGGCGATGATATCAAACTTTTGAATCATAGTCGGAGTTATTTTTGGCCAAGGGACGCAACGTTATAAGGAGGAAAGTGATCATCACAAAAAACTGGGAGGTTATATCAGGACGGCACACATTTTCTTGGCCTGTCCCCACGGGGAGGCCACGTCTGTTTACGCTTCTACGGCTGTAGGTGCTAATTCTTGCTGGTGTTCAAACAGTATAGGCAGGCGGCGGCTGGGCTATATAGTCACATCTATGGCTTTCTGGGCTGCTGCATTTGCGACGGATCGGTATTCTTGTTTTTCCTTGTTCTTCTCACGGGAGATCGGGCTTGTAGGGCGGGTTTGTATTAATGGTGTTATCGAATTCAACAAATTTACAAATTTGCAAGGTCCATTCTGCTGCCGCTTTTTGTATCTGCTATGTGATTTTTTACATACTACGAATTACGGTAATTTGGATAGCTACGGAATAGGGTGTTGGGCTTGAGATGGATTGAGATGCTCTGCGATGAGTTGCCAATGACCTCAATTGTATGGGAATAGGGAGAATGTGCAGTGCTTGCACCTCGATACCAGATACCTTCCTAACGTTGAAAGTAACATTTGGCTATCACTAGGAAAGTTACACGTTATCACGGGCTCACCATATGTTCTGCTCCTACGAATCGAGGCCGCTTTCCTCCCCACGCTATACATACTATGTGCCAAGTGATCACGAGCCTCCTTGCCTGTAATGACCCTAAAATAACAATCTGCGGCGCAAAGTGCTGTTCTTTTACCCAATGCAACTGGGGGGCGAACTACCTATCAATGCCAGCTCTCGGATCTAGACCGCCCTTCTAGAATTGCACGGTGGTTGCTGGCATCAGCATATCCCTGGGGGTGGATTCCTACCTGCCCGTCTGGTAACGAATGCCGATACCAGGGAAAATAAGCTTTTTCTAAACTTAGGCTGCGAAGGATTGCTAGGTAGAATTTAGTGGGAAGCAAGTTTATACATGTGGGTTGGTAACTTAAGTCATGAATATACTAACGGCGTCGTAGATAGAAACGGGATCTCTTTCTGCAAACTTATCTGGGTACCTAGGTAACGATGCAGAAACTCGTGACGTATCATTATGAGACCCTGTTGGCTGGTCGAGACATGCGCGAGTCGAATGGGGCCGAGACAAGGATAGAATAAGCTATCATCGTGGTATCTTATTAAAGCCAACCTACGTACCTTGAGCGCTACAGTTAGTCTAAACTCAACGTAGGCAAGTATAGACAGCAAGTATCAGTTACTCGTCCATGACCACCTGAACACCAGGAATGCCGTGTTTGAGTTCAAGTATCGTGAGATTAGCCCATACATACATGTAGCACTCAAGTGTTCGAAACCTCAACTCCGAGTTTCAAATTAGAATTGTCTGTCGTGGGTATATTAAAAACTCTAGCAGCCCTCCGCCATCATTACAAGCAAGTAGCCCAACGTAGGTATTAAAGCAAAGCAGCTGTAGAGCAGCCGTCAAGTCCTGGTCATTCATCGTCACCGTCCGAAAGCGATCCGCACGTACGCCCCTTGCCCCCCTAGACAGTTCGATCCTGTGTGCCCTCTCCGTTCACTTCTTCATTAAAGCGCTTATTTTGCTCTCTTTCCTGAGAGTCTCAATCGTCCCTTCATCGTCATATACCTGTGAAAGACCTTCCAGGCCACCCTCGTGGATAGGGTCGTGTGTCCCCTATTTGAAATGCCAAGAACCCCCAACTCTGATTCCTAGGGTCTTTCTTCCGGCTACCAATTTCACCTCCCCCTAGTTCTCCTTCTTCCCGTTAGCGTGCTCCTCGCCCTCGACGTACGGGTGCTTGATCGTAAGACAATAGATATCCAGGTAATCGCAGATGGTCACGATGACGTCGACCACGAACGAGCCGTAGATGCCGATGGCCATGCCGAGCATGCAGAACATGAAGGAGACCTGGTAGACGTCCGTCCCCAAAGCGCTGGGCCAGCCGGAAGCCCAGCCGACGTGCTCCTGCAGGATGGGGCCGAGACTATCGACCACACCGTACGCGAGCGGCAGCGCGAGCACGTTCCAGTAGGGGAAGTCGAGCTTGACGAGATGCGCGGTGATGACCTGGCCGACGCTGTAGGCGTTGACGAGGCCGGCGAAGATGGCGAAGGGCACGATGTGCTGGGTGCGGATCAGCGGCTGCAGGTAGAGGTAGCCGGCGACGAGGACCCAGGTGCCGAAGAAGGGCAGCAGGCCGAAGAGGGCCCAGCGGCTGCGGTCGCCGCGGGACCGGCGCGCCTTGATCACGTTGCGCGCGCTCTCGACCGTGTTGAAGACGAGCACCACCACGCCCTGCACCATGTACCACTGCGTGAAGTTGAGGTCGTAGACCCAGTCGGGCAGCCCGAGGGAGGCCGGCACGCCGAAGGTCGAGAGCATGGACTGCTGCCAGAAGGAGGCGCCGCCCATGTACCCCGTCAGCGCGTACACGAAGACTAGGATCAGGATGCCCTCGACTGGCCCGTTGACGATGCCGAGGGTGAGGGTCTTGGTGTGGTATTCCTCCCAGGTCTGGACGTAGAATGTTTGCAGGGCTGTTTGCAGCTGTTAGCTTAAGTCCTCTTGTTTTGTGGAAGGATTGGTATAGTACAAGCGAAGAGCACAGCGACTGTGTACCAGCTCATGCCCATGTTCTGCGATGCGGCGAAGATGAGGACTTCGAGAGAGGTATTGAGGGCGTCGACGCCATGGTCGAATAGCTCGCCGAGGGGTCCGCTCTGCCTCGTTCGTCGTCTGTAGTTCAATAGTGTATTAAATCTTATATTCTATCCTATAATTTGATTATAAAGATACATACGCTTGCGTCCCATCCACCGCATCAAAAGTCTGATATAGAAACAGGCCAGCAGCCCACGAGTAGTATACCCAAGGCGGGCAGTCCTGGTCCAGCGACGGGTTGTACCATAGCAAGGTGAAGAAGTTGGCGACGACAAACATGAAGCCAGTCAGGGTGATGAGGTTCGGGGCCATGGACATGGGGAAGCAGTGGATGACGACATTGGTGTAGAAGGGCTTCAGGATGTACTTGGACGTCAACGAGTGGTCGACCGACGAGTACTTGTACGCCTTGAGGTTCGGCAGGAATTCCTGACGCACGTACACCATCTTGACCGACGGTGCCGCTGGGTGCTGCGGTCAACTAGATGTATTTATTCTCTTTTAATAGCGATGTTTCGGTATTCGAGGTCAAGTGCGCTAGTGGTGGGTGGTGGGTGGTGGGTGGTGCATGCAACGAGGTGAGACGGACGTCCACGACTAATAAAGAAGTGGTCGAAGGTCAAAGAGATGAATAATCTCTCGTAGTTTGGCCTTCTCTTTTTTATTTGCCGTCCGTTGTATTTGCACCGTTGAAGAAAAAGGTGAAATAGATGAATTAGGTCAAATAGCTAGGGCAACCAAAGGGCAACAAATAACAAATAAAAAAGTTGGAAAAACGTCATGGTGGGCATAGGTGCACAAGTGTCATTCATGACCCATTCATCTACAGCTAGAAATTCAATTAGCGCGACTTGATTTGCACAGTTGCACAACCATGCGCGCGTCCGGGCCGGGGTACGTGTAAATTGGTACCAGGGTACTTATGCCACCCCTCTAACGGCGTGTTCCCGGTTTTCTTGAGTAACCCTCCTTGATATCAATTTGATAAGGTTAGGTACTACATAGTATTCGGCCTCGTTCTTAAATCTCCCTCCTCTTTCCCGGAACAGCTGGCATCCGATGAAGAGGCCTACCTCGATCGGTACCGTATCGTCGTAGGCAACCATACTTTCTAGAGACCATATCTTCTTGGTGTGACGCTGATCGCTTAAGTGTTGCCGCGATCCTCCAGCGCGATGCCGATAGCAAATAGCGAATACTAGTCAGAACGAAAGACGACTGTCCGTTGACCGTTGAGACGATAAGAAGTATTCGCTTCTTCGCGCTGAAAAAGAAGCGAATCTCGTGTTAGTATACTAAACTGAGGTAAGCTATGGAAGCGAAAAAGGTATTGATTGATGGGATTTGAGATAGGCACATATATCATGTTATAATATCTTATTCGCCTACTCATAAAGGGTTGCAATACATCGACACTGCCATGCCTAACTTGGTTTAATATGGCGACATCCGGACCCGTGGGTTAGGTACCATTAGTCGCCCTCCCTTCGTGAAACGGCATTGGCATATAATCATAGCTCGTAGATGAACGCCTTCGAGTTCACGAAGCTACGGAGGGAAATGCTTTGGACGGTGACTAGCTTGCCGGTTTGCTGGTATGCCTATCAAGTGTGAACCACCTTACGATGCCTTTTATAGTTCAAAGCTAGACGATCTAAGGACTGATAAAGAGCTGTCTCATGACATCGGTGTTGCTAGACCCCTGACCCCTATACCTATAAACCAGCTTATGAAGGCTAGGGTAGCTCATTACTCGTCGATCTAGTCTAACACGCGCAGAAGTGTGAACTTCCACACGGCATCTCCCTAAGACACTGTCTCAGCATGTGCTGCACCAGCGTGTGCGGCTCCAACAGCATGCCGTATACGCAACTCCACGTAGTGACGGTGGTGTCTCAAGGAGCATACAACCAGCCACTATACACTACGGAAAAACCCCATACAAAACAGCACTGCTACAAGCGAGAGCACTGCGGCTGCTGCAGCATCGCTAGCTACTTGCTCGCCGTACTGACCCAGAAGATCAGGGGATAGGGCCACAAGACCCCGGCCCAGCCAAACCGAGCCGCGGTGGTGAGCATAGTGGATCTATGCGGCCCGGCGCAGTACGGCCTGCCGCAAGGGCATTGCGGGTCTTGGGAATTCGAGGATAGGACGGGAGTAGGGATAGGGGTAGGGGTGAGCGAGCTGGGAGGAGGAGACGCCATATCTGAGATGGATGCTGTTAAGCCCATATACGAGCTAGAGGCTAATCTAGCTGCTGAAAGCGCTACAAGAGCGAGGTCGTTTCCTTCGAGCTCTGGTGTGACATCTAGGTAGCTAGAAGGACGTGAGAAGCAGTCTGGGAAAGGAGCAGAGTAGGTTAAAATTTTAGCACTAATATGAAAGAGTTGGAAGAGGGGATACATTAAACTTGGCTGGAGGGATTGGGCTTGGAAGGATTATTTTCTTATCTGTATCTTTGCCATATCCTACCTACTGTTGGAGGCTTTTATGACTTATGAGACGACGAGCTGAATAATGACTTAATTGCTCTCGTGCCTGTAGTATCGGTCAAGATCTACCGCAGTCATATTCTCCTATGTTTCTTTACCGGCTAGTCTCGGGTTGAAATAGGGTAGACTTGAATCACGTTATGAGACGAAGAGGAACGATGATTTGGCATTTGGTATAAATTTTTGTCATTCCTCTAGGCATTGCCTATGTCCATCCCGTGCCTTTGCCATGCATGCACAGAAGATGGATGATTTACGTAAACCCCTAATGCAATGAGAAAAGAAACCTAGAACACCACGACCGCCCGGACAAGAGATATTCCTTTAAATAGTGGTCTCGTAAGGGATCGGGGTGACGGTCTCGGGGTGGTTGTCCTTCATGGAGACGGTTCGGGCTTCGCGGGGCAGGGTGGCTTGTCGCTTGACGGTGACGACGGTACCCTCGGCCTTGGCCTTCTTCTTGTGCTCGGCGTTCTGCTTGACGCGCTTGATGAAGTCCTCTCTCGATCGCGATCGGGTGATGTGCTCGATGCGGAGGTTGACTCGCTTCTCGATGTAGCGGTGGTTCACCTTCTTGTAGATGATGACGCCGACGGCGGTCTTGGTGACGTTGTAGACGACACCCGTCTTGCCGTGGTAGACCTTGTGAGGCATACTATTTTGTTTCCAGTCAGCCCCAGGTCCTCACTAGCCATATGCTCCCCAAAGTTCGCAGTCTTCGTGATCTGGAATCGGTTCGGTCGCATTTTGGATCGGATTGCCTGCTTACCCCTTCTGAACAGCACCATTTGCCTTGATATCAACGATGTCGCCAACCCTGCCAATTGTCAATATTCATTTCTTCTAGCCTCGAATATTCGGTATCGGAACATACTTGTACTGTTGTAGGTACGTGGACAGGCGGATCATGCCCTTCTGGCGGAAGTTTCTGGAGAAGGCATACTATTTATTCTCTGTCAGTATACTCTATTAAAACAATTGATAAGAAGAAATAAAAACATACGCGAGTGCCAGCGCGAAGACCTGCGGCGTGACCCATCTTGCCGGTGTTGTGGTTTGTGGTTGAGAGAGAAAATGGGTTGGTTGTGATGAGGTTGGATTGGATTTCTCTCTTTTGGTGGTTGTCGACTTCGGACTTCGCAAGACTCAAATCAAGAAATTCGCTTAGGAATTATTTTTTTGGGGCTTGGGGTCATGGTTGTGGACTTTGGACGTTCCTACCTTTCCTTGCAGCTACCCATTAAGCGAGGGGTATTCTGTTCAAATTGGGTTTAGCACCATCTTTGCCCTACTCCATTCCACAAACCCACTTTTCTTCTTTCTAGGGCTAACTAAGGTTCAACCTGTTTTTCCTACTCTTTTTCCGATTCGCATTTTCATCTTTGCACTATCGACAACCACACTCAATTTCTTCTTCCCTCATCAACCACACCCCCCAAAAAGGAAGACAATTGAGTCGCAACCATGGCACCTTTGTCTTACTCCAAGACCGCAAAGGTCCCTCGTCGCCCCTTCGAGGCCGCCCGTCTGTCAGTATTCACCGGCCACTGAGCTAGAGCTTGTTCTCTGCTTACGTCGTGAGAAGAAGAAAAACTGACCTGGTCGCCTTCATAGTGATTCCGAGTTGAAGCTCGTTGGAGAATACGGTCTTCGCAACAAGCGTGAGGTCTGGCGTGTCCAGCTCACCCTGTCCAAGATTCGTCGTGCTGCCCGGTATGTTTTATTTCCCTTCATCTATCTCTAATTTAATCATCATAATAAATGCTAATATCAAAAATAGTCAGCTTCTTACCCTCGACGAGAAGGACCCCAAGCGTCTCTTCGAAGGCAATGCCCTCATTCGCCGTCTCGTTCGTGTCGGTGTGCTCGACGAATCTCGCATGAAGCTCGATTACGTCCTTGCCCTCAAGGTCGAAGACTTCTTGGAGCGTCGCCTCCAGACTTGCGTCTACAAGCTCGGTCTCGCCAAGTCCATCCACCACGCGCGTGTCCTCATCCGCCAGCGCCACATCCGTGTCGGCAAGCAGATCGTCAACGTCCCGTCCTTCATTGTCCGTCTCGACTCCCAGAAGCACATCGACTTCTCTCTGACCTCGCCGTTCGGTGGTGGGCGCCCTGGCCGTGTCCGCAGAAAGAAGGCCAAGGCCTCCGAGAAGAAGGACGAGGGCGAGGAAGAGGAGGAGGAGGAGTAAATGCATCCCACTACTCTACTACGATGATTACGTGTGGATATGGATGATACTCTGGCGGTGGGGAAAACGGATTACATTACGGGTGTATGAAGCATGAAGCTTGCTTGGTATCATACCCCGAGGCGTTAGGCCAGGGAAACGGAATGCATGAAGAACTTTCACCACCCGAATTCTTTTACGTGACGTGATGCTGCATGGAGTGATTTTACTGTTTTGGCTTCGTACTTCTGATTATGATATTGATGATACCGCCTGGCATAAAGGCTACTGTAATGCTACCGGACTAACTCGTCGTTCCCCAAGAACTTGGCCATTGGATCGTCAGCTGCTGCTCGCTTTCTGCGATACGCATCTAGCTCGGCTTCCGAGACACCGCCCATCATCTCTTCTCTTGAGCGTTTCACGCCTGTTGTTTGTGACGGCTCTTTAGCTTCCTCTGTCTTGCCCTCTGCTTCTTCCTTTTCCTCCTCCTCTTGGGCTGGTGCTTCTTCGATTAAACTGGCCCCTAATCTTTGCTTCTCAGCGGCCTCCCATGCTTCTTTACCCTCCTCCCCTGTGCAGTAGCTGTTCTTGATAAAAGAGTGACAGCACGCGTAGCCCCATTGGAAATTGGACCACCAGCTGCCCCAGACCGAGGTGTGGTTGTTGGTGTAGACATCTTCCGCGTACTTGGACTTGGCCGACGCCCGCGGCGCGCCCTTGATCAGCCCGGCCTCGTCGTACTCGACGAACTGCTCCGACTCGGTGACGGCGTCGCGCAGCGCGGCCGGCATCACCTTGTTGCTGTCGTCGCCGCCGTACTTGTCCTGCAGCAGCTTCAGGCGCGCGGCCTTCCGGCGCTCCGCCTCCTCGCGCTCCTTCTTGCGGTAGAACTCGCCCGCGGTCGGGTTCGCCTGCATGTGCTGCGACGTGTCGCCGCTCGCCTCCTGCTTCTCCCACGCGTACTTCTGCGCGCTCTCGAAGTCGGCCGCGTCCCCCGACGCGCGCAGGTAGCCCTCCTCGGCGAACAGCTGCGCGGCCTTGTCGGCGGTCGCGCCCGCGTCCACCATGGTGCGCGTCTTGGGGTCGTACTTGGCCGACTCCAGGTCCAGGTTCAGCAGGTACTTGGCCGTGTCCTCGCGGATGCGCAGCTGCCGCGTCGCCGTGCTCTGGTGCCGCCCCATGTCCGACTCCTCGGCGTACTTCTCGCCCGCGTCCTTGTCGTTGTCTTCCTCGCCGTCGCCGTCGCCGTCTTCTTCTTGGACCTTGGTCCCGGCGACCAGGCCCCGCAGCTCGTCCATCTGCTTGTAGCGCTCGACGACGGACCGGTACTCCTTGGGGTCGTAGCCGTTCCAGCGGTCGCGCTTGGCGTCCCAGCCCAGCTGCACGTCCTGCACCACCTCGTCGGCCTGGATGTCGCGGCCCGTGTACTTGGCGCCCTTGGCGCGCGGCCGCTGCAGGCAGTCCTTGGCCTTGTGCGTCATGGCGCCGCAGTTCTCGCACGCCCCCTTGCGGTACTTGGTCGCCGCCGGCCCCTGCTTCCGCCCGCGGTCGTACCACTTGGTCTGGTCGTCTTTGCTCTTCTGCAGACGCTGATGCTCCAGGTAATCCCCCTGCTCGCTGTCGTCGCCGCCCTCGCCCGCGTAGAAGGGCCGCTTGCTGATGAAGGACGGGATGTAGATGTTTTCTTCCTTGGAGGCCGCGGACGCTTTGGAGTCGTTGCGCCTGGACGGCGGCGGCGGCGGTGGTGGTGGCATCTTTTCGGGTTGTCTTTGAGATGCACACTATTAATGGGAATATCGGGGAGTATATTACTTAGAGCTTGGTCCTAGAGATCGCCGGCCGTAGGCGTAGGTAAGCTTTAGAGATGTAGGTAGATGTAGGTGGTTTGATAATGTGAATCTTGTCTTATATCAAGGTATGGCGGTGCTAAAGCTTTAGGTTATTAAAAGCCAGAAATTTAAGATGGGGCTGTGTGGCTGGAGGATTTCAATACTCAATCTAGCTTCCGTAACTACATATGCGGATTAAATAAATCCATATGCATTTAACCACAGCTCACCGTTAGTTTGACGCCACATGACAACGCGTCGCAGTACCATCAGCTCTAACTTTCAATTAACGCGTCTTCTATGACGGAGCCCCGCGATCAAAGCGAGCCTTAGGATGAAATCATCATTGGACTTTTCATAAGTAATCATTGTGCTTTGCTGAATTAATGCAAGGCACTTTGAACTTCTCCATGCATTTCCAAGGCGCACCAACGCTGCCATGTTCAAGTCGCCATGGATGTTTTCCGCGTGCGACTGAACTGCATAGACCATTATCAAGCAGTCCCAACGAAATATGACCCTCAGCTTCGCAATGACGTCCACCCTTCCCAACTGGCCAAGGAACCTAGGGTCCCAGTCGTCAGGGTCTTTGGATCAACAGAAACAGGTCAAAAGGTATGCGCCCATATCCATGGTGCATTCCCCTATCTGTATATCGAGTACAATGGGAGTTTGCTCCCCGATGACGGTAAGGTGCATGCGAGTCTTGTCAAGTCTTGGTTCTGACTTGACATTTTAGTGGGTGCATACATATATCGGCTTCATCTCTCTATTGACCACGCCTTGGCCGTGAGTTACCGTCGTAATGCTTATGACGGAAAGAGTAAATACGTGGCTAGAATCACCCTCGTCAAAGGAATACCCTTTTATGGGTACTACGTTGGCTACCGGTTCTATCTCAAGATCTACATGCTCAACCCTATGGTAATGACTCGACTTGCCGAGCTACTCCAGCAAGGTGTCATTATGAAACGAAAATTTCAACCTTACGAGGCACATCTACAGTACTTGCTGCAGTTCATGACTGACTACAACCTTTACGGTTGCGGATACATCGAGTCTCAAACAGTGCGTTTCAGGGCTCCAGTGCCTGAATATGAAGACGGTGCAGAACTACCTCATTTATGGCATAGCCAGTCAGTGTCGAGAACTTACATCACCGAGGATTATGCAGATCTCCCTCGCGCCAGTCACTGTTCGATCGAGGTCGACATATGTGTCCAAGACATCCTCAACCGACATGAGATCAAGGAGAGGCAGCTTCATCACGATTTTGTGGAGAGGAAGCACCCTTTATCACCGGATATGAAACTCGTTCACAGTATGGCTGGACTTTGGAAAGACGAGACGAAGCGTCGTAAAAGAAGGTTGCTCGGTCGTACTCCTGCAGACAGCAGCCCATTCCCTCCAGAAGCTTTGGTATCTATGTCCGCAGACCCACGTCATTCGCAACCCCCTGGATGGATTCACGAGGAAGAGTACCGAGATCAGATTCAGGGGTTGATACAGCAAGAACGTGTGCAAAGCGATGGCAGCGAGGTCACTTTTGATGCCTTTGTACAGAATGATCCGCTGGAATCAACAGTCAACACTATGTTGCAATCTGTTGAGGATCTGTACCCTGCCAAACTGGCATCTACGCTTACAGCAAGCCAACGCTTTGATGATAAGGACCCTACTAGTAGCATTGTCGTGGATGACAAACGTATCCTTGATATTGGTCTGGATGATGGCATCTTTCCAGATGACTCAGACGAGGAAGCAGTCCGTCGCCCAGCAAAGAAAAATCAGGTTCCTGATGTCAAGAAATCAGGAGATGGCAACTTGACAAAAGCGAGTAAGCCCCTAGACAAAACCGTTCGGAATGGTGTTGGTCTACAAGATAGGTCTAAGCTACACTCTCCACCAGACTTAGGTATGGGGTTAGATAAGGAAACCATTACAGAATTACTTGCCAATGGAGTGCATGTCAGTTGTTTACGTAAAAAGGATCGATTACACATTCCCGTTTCAGAAGCACTCTTAGATGCTGCAAAGAAGCAAGGTCTGGTCAGCAAGGCACCTCCGGGCATGCACATACAGTCGAGCGGAGTCGGGAAGCGGCTATCACCGTTTCCAGACGAACAAGAAACCAAGCGCCGCCGTGTAGGATTCTCATCTACTATGGATGTTGATGAATCCCATGGTATGGAAATGAAGTCAACATCAGAACTACGACAGCAAGACGATCAAAATACACAGTCGTCATCTTCACAAAATACACAACCGATTCGAAAGAAGGACCCGAAGGGATCTGGAAACCAGGTTCTCAATTTTCCAGTCGTTAAAAACCCTAATGACCCAAACACAATACTGCGGCTAAGTCAACGAACAAGCTCTCAGCAAAGCGAAGGCGATAAGTCTGCGAAACATGTCACCTTCAGCCGATTAACCCCAACAGAGGATGTCGCTCAGAACTCAATTTCAGCAACAGATAAATCAGAGTCTAGCAGTTCTACGTTGAGTGATATGAAGAAGAAGAAGGATTTTAGACAGCCTATCGACATTGGATGTGTCCCTCGACCGAAACGACGATTCTTCACCTTTGGCCAGCCACCACCCTCGGTAGAAGAAGTCTTATTGACCATGGATAGCGATGATCGCCCTAGCGCTATATACCAAGAGCCATTCTATAGCAAGGAGAAAGATGTACCCCAGAGAGTCCGGGAATATGCCGGTCTGGAGTTTCGTCTCAAAGGCAATACTCTCCCATACCTTCCAGACTTTGATCCAACAGGGGAATCTCCGGCCAATTTTGGTATTAAATCCGAGCATAATAACGCGGAAAAAGATGAGCAGATTTACAAGAAACTGCGTAAAGAATGCACGCTGAGGACTTGGGAGATTGCAGAGCCCCCGCCCACTTTCGATGAAGTGCAGACATGGTGGACAGAAACTCAGGCCAAAGCAGGCAGGTCTAAAGAACCTGTAATGAAAATTCACGATCCTGAACTCAAACCATATGTGTCCCAGATTGAAGGTCCCACCCCGAGGAACAAGCATGGATTCAAGTATTCTCAGAAGAAGAAATCGACAAGTGTCCAGCATGAAGCGCAGTACATGAGCACATTAAGCTTGGAATTGCATGTCAACACCAGGGGCAATTTTTTCCCGAATCCGGAAGAAGATGAGGTGCAATTCATTTTCTGGTGTTCCAAATCGGATGAGAACTTTGCTACCGGTGATAATGCGTCTCTGGCAATCCAGTCTGGTATCATTGTCTTCTCCGAGGACGGATCTATGGCACAAAGGATACAGAAGCAATGCCCGAACACGACAGAGGTTATTGAGGAAGCTTCAGAACTCGACATGATGGTTAGAATGGTCGAGATTGTCAGGACGCATGATCCGGATATTCTCACTGGGTACGAGGTTCATGGCAGCTCATGGGGGTACCTGATCGAGCGAGCTAGACTCAAGTACGACTATAACCTGTGTGATGAGTTCTCTCGGATGAAGAGCCAGTCATTCGGACGGTTCGGTAAAGAGGCTGACCGATGGGGCTTCAACACCACCTCAACTATTCGAGTCACGGGTAGACACATGGTCAATATCTGGCGGGCCATGCGGTCGGAGCTCAATCTCCTTCAGTATACGATGGAAAACGTCGTGTGGCATTTATTACATCAGCGAATTCCACACTACCCCTGGCGTACTTTGACAGAATGGTATATCGGAGGCAGGCACCGAGACTTGAGTAAGCTCCTTCGCTACTATTTAAGCCGAACGAAACTCGACATAGAAATCCTGGAAGCTAATGAACTCATCCCGCGAACGAGTGAACAGGCACGCCTCTTGGGTGTGGATTTCTTTTCTGTCTTCTCTCGTGGTTCTCAATTCAAGGTTGAGTCCATCATGTTTCGCATTGCAAAACCAGAGAACTTCGTGCTAGTCTCGCCAGACAGAAAGCAAGTCGGAGGTCAAAATGCGCTTGAGTGTCTCCCTCTCGTCATGGAGCCTCAAAGCAGATTCTACAATAGCCCATTAGTAGTACTCGACTTTCAAAGTCTATACCCTAGTGTCATGATCGCGTACAATTACTGCTACTCGACGTTTCTCGGTCGCATTACCAACTGGCGAGGCACAAACAAGATGGGGTTTACAGACTATCGAAGGCAACAGAGACTCCTGGAGCTGCTCAAGGACCACATCAACATAGCTCCTAACGGCATGATGTACTGCAAGGCAGAGGTCAGAAAGTCCTTGCTAGCGAAGATGTTGACAGAGATCCTAGAAACGCGAGTGATGGTAAAGAGCGGGATGAAGCAAGATAAAGACGATAAGACGTTGCAGCAACTTCTCAACAATAGACAGCTTGCTCTCAAATTACTTGCGAATGTCACGTATGGTTATACGTCAGCATCGTTCTCGGGCCGCATGCCGTGCTCCGAAATTGCGGACAGCATCGTACAGACTGGGCGCGAGACCCTTGAGAGAGCAATAGCCCTGATCCATTCGGTGGGAAAGTGGAAGGCAGAAGTCGTCTACGGTGATACGGACAGTTTGTTCATCTATCTGCCCGGTAGGACCAAAGACCAGGCATTCGACATTGGTAATGAGATTTCCAAGGCGGTCACAGATATGAACCCTCGACCCATCAAGCTCAAGTTTGAGAAAGTCTACCACCCGTGTGTGCTACTAGCAAAGAAGCGTTACGTTGGTTACAAGTACGAGAGCAAGGACCAAGCTAAGCCCGACTTCGACGCCAAGGGTATCGAGACGGTCAGAAGAGACGGAACACCCGCCGAACAGATGATAGAGGAAAAGGCCCTAAAGATTTTGTTCGAGACTGCCGATCTGAGTCAAGTCAAATCGTACTTCCAGAAGCAGTGCGAGAAGATCATGCGTGGGAGCGTATCCATACAAGACTTCTGCTTCGCGAGAGAAGTCAAGCTGGGAACGTACAGCGACCGCGGAGCACCTCCGCCCGGCGCCCTCATCAGCACGAAGAAGATGCTCGCGGACGCGCGGGCGGAGCCGCAGTACGGCGAGCGGGTGCCGTACGTGGTGGTGTCGGGGGCGCCGGGGGCGCGGCTCATGGACCGGTGCGTGGCGCCGGAGGAGCTGCTGCGAAGCCCGCACCTGCAGCTGGACGCCGAGTACTACATCGCCAAGAACCTGATCCCGCCGCTGGAGCGCATCTTCAACCTGGTCGGCGCCAACGTGCGCCAGTGGTACGACGAGACGCCCAAGGTGCGCCGCATCCGCCGCGTCGAGCCCGCTGCCGCGGGCCCCGCCGGCCTGCGCAAGGTCACGCTCGAGTCGTACCTGCGCGCCGCCGCGTGCCTCGTCTGCGCCCGCCGCATGCGCAACGCGCCCCCGGACGTGTCCGTGTGCCGCGCGTGCCGCCGCCGCGCGCCCGCGTCGCTGCTCCAGCTCCAGGCGCAGCTCAACCGCGAGGAGACCGCGCTCAACGACGTGACGCGGCTGTGCCAGAGCTGCGCGGGGCTGGCGCCGCTGGACGAGGTCGCCTGCGACAGCAAGGACTGCCCCGTGTTTTACACGAGGATGAAGCAGGCGGCGCGGTATCGCTCGGAGAAGGCGCTGGTGGAGCCGGCGGTGAAGCAGATTCTGGATAGCCAGGGGAGTGGTATGGGGGGTGGGAGGGGGAGTGGTAAGGCGAAGGGAAAGGCGAAGGGGAAGAGTAAGGCCAAAGACAAGGACAAGGGGAAGGGAAAGGGCAAGGCAAAGGTTACGAAGAAGGCGCTGGAGTGGTAGGGGGGAGAGGATGTTGGATTTTGAGTCTGGCACAGTATCACTTCGATAGATTAAGAAAGCATTGTACGGCGTTGAGGCGGTATCTTACTAATCGAGCCTACGTCGGTTTCTAAGGTCTAGACAGGGAATTGTTTAGCTACCTACCTGGTGCTCTGCAAGGCGAAAGACTTTAAAAGAAAGATACACGAATCAATGATGTTATTATGAGTTGAACTATATTAATCACTCGGATCCTCTACTCTGAATTGTAAGGGTGCAGATAGAAAAGGGGGGCGATTTGATCCAGCCACAGGGGTTAGGGTCCCATCTAGGTAGATCCCCGCTGGAACCTACGAAAAGCCCCACGTGGCTCTAAGCTCTACAAGCGCTGTGACGTGCCCCCAGTGCTTTACCTAGGTACCCGGCCAAGGCCGCTGTTAAGCTATTGGGTGCATTGCATAATGTACCTACCTAGGTAGCTTCGTGATGGAAGCATTATTAAGTTAAGCTTCTCGAGGTTGCACTTTATCGTTATCCATATCCGACATTTGCATACATCGATGTAATACCGAAGCACAACTTTTTTACTTCCGACCTCTTTTTTGGAGAGGAGGTGTAGGATAATATCCATGGTCCTCAAAATTCAGCCGCAGCTGCAAAGGGTAGCAGATTCGCTCTCTGCCGACCATTGCCGTTGTCGTTGTCGTTGTCGTTATCGTAGTTGTAAGCTGGAGCTGCTGCGTTTGCAACTCCAACCGCAATCATGGGTTTGAGCTGGACGGGTTTCTTATTGACCTACCTATTCGGTGGTCTCACTTTTATTCCTCTTGTTTTGGCCGCGGTGCTGCTCCACGCGCACCTTACATTTCCCGTTCGCGACGAAGACACGAGTCAAGATGACGAGAACGACGCCAACGGCATCGTCCAGCCAGGTGACGATATGGCTGCACTCCGCGAGGCCCAGAAGGAAGAATTGAAACAACGTCTGCTTGCCGAGTCCGATACCGCCGCGGGTTACTTCGCCGTGTGTCGTGAATACACCCCGATGGGCATTAATGCCAAACCGATCGAGCGTTCTACTCCGGTCGGATCGACCACCGTCGCCGCCCCGAGCCAGAGCGTGTACCAGTCCATGTACCGAAGCATATTCGACAGGAAACCGACCCCCGACCCGCTCAGCGATAATAAAGGCGTCAGTCAGCGACCCAAGAAGGCTGGGAACGTCTTCTATGTCGTACTTAGGTACGTTGCTAGCCGCTTGTCTGACTGATGCAGGTCTCGGAACTAATGTTTTATCGGTGATAGACACGGCCACTTAATGTTATTCGACGACGACGAGCAGCTCGAGGTCCGACATGTCATTTCCCTCGCTCACCACGATATTAGTATATACTCTGGAGGCGATCCCACACCCGAAGGCGAGTTGTTCATTAAGCGGAATGCATTATGCTTGAGTAGGAGGACCGATGGGAAAGAGTTGGCCCCCGACGTGCAGGTGTCGAAACCGTTCTTCCTATTCTCAGAGAATTGCTCCGCCAAGGAAGACTTCTACTTTTCTCTGCTCAGAAATCAGGAGCAGGCCTTTGCTGGTCAGAACCTGGCTCCGAAACCCCAGCGCTTCGAGGTCAAGAACATTATATCACTGGTACAGAAGCTTCACTCCTCCGAGGAACACCTGCAGACGCGATGGTTGAATGCCTTTATTGGGAGAATATTCCTCGGTATCTATAAGACCAAGGATATTGAGAATTTGATCAGGGAAAAGATCACGAAGAAGATATCTAGGGTCAACCGACCGTCTTTTCTCTCCAAAATAACTATACAAAGCATCGACACCGGAGACTCTGCACCTTACTTTACGAACCCCCGACTGAAAGATTTCAGCGTAGAAGGAGAATGCGGGATGGAAGCCGACGTTAAGTATACCGGCAATTTCAGGTTGGAGGTTGCTGCTACTGCTCGCATCGACTTGGGCACTCGGTTCAAGGCGAGGGAGGTCAACCTCGTACTGGCTATGGTATTGAGAAAGTTGGAAGGACACATTTACTTCAAGATAAAGCCACCGCCCAGCAACCGTCTATGGTTCTCCTTTCAGTCCATGCCAAAGATAGAGATGACCATCGAACCCATTGTGAGTTCGAGGCAGATTACGTACACGGTTATCCTTCGACAGATCGAAAACAGAATCAAGGAGGTGGTAGCTGAAACATTAGTCGCTCCCTTCTGGGATGATATCCCCTTCTTTAACACGGAACATAAGCAATGGCGCGGCGGGATATTTGAAGGCGACAATGCGGTCGAGCATTCGGCTGACCACGAAGCTATCGCCGCTCAACTTGGACATGTAGACGAGGTCAGCCAGATCGAGGAGACAGGCACAGGCTCTGCTATACCCCCGGAGTTGCCTTCGTTAGAGAAGAGCCATAGTGTGCCTGTTATGGAAGCAACCCCAGCAGCTCAGTCGCCAACATCGCAAGGGTTTTGGAGCAGGAAGCTAAATTCGAAGAAGAGCTTATTAAAAGATGGCAATCAGGCCGCGTCCGCCTCTACAACAGCTCTTGATATGAAGAGCCCAAGAACTTCCGCAACTGAGATGCGAATTCCGGCTCGGTCGGGGTCAATCTCGGCGTCAAGTCCTATTGTTGGTACAGATCCTGTGCATGCAGATACGTTTAGGCCGTCTTCGAGTCCTCCAGATCGCGAAGCAATCAGTGCCATAGCGAGTATCTCCGCCAGGTCTAAGAACGGCTCACCGACGCATACACCCCTAGGCACACCTACCAAATCGTCAAAATCGTCGGTTGCGCAAACGGGTAGTAATTCCGCAAGCTCGTCATCGGAAGCGATTCCCGAAGTGCGCGAGGATGAACATACCCCAACGGCGAAAGGGAGACGGCACACTCACACGGCCTCTACTGATAGCATCGAACGCGAGTTTGTTGAGCCTCCGGGTTCGCCTGCGTTTTCGAGTAGCCGAAACTCGATTAAGAGCGGCACTGGCTCTATAGGTAGGGGCTTCTTCGCGAGGAAAGACACTACAGGTTCTTCTTCCTCGGCGCTGTCTACGAACGGGACGCCGGAGAATAATAAACGTAATACCCTAGCTGCCGTGACCAGTGCGGCAGCGACGGCAAAGCGCTGGGGCTTGAATGCCATACAGCGACAGGGCGACCGGAATGGACCTAATGGACGAAAACTGTCAGATCCCCCAGTGGACCTAAGCCAGCCTATGGGACGTGGTCAGCCACTGCCTCCGCCTGGGACACCACTCCCTAGACCCGGAGACAAAGCTACTCCGCCGGTGCCGGTGCCGAAGAGGAAACCTATTGCTCCGCCCTCTTCCATAGCGCGCCAGAGCACCGGGAACCTCAGCGAGACGAAATCCGAGCGCCGGGCGGTCCCGCCACCCCCCCTGCCGTCCCGAAGACGTCGGGTGTCGCAGATCCACACCGGCAGCAACGAAGGCAGCAGCGAGGATAAGGTCTTCGTCGTCGCCGCGCCCATCGTGGACTCGGAGCCCAACAGCCCCTTGATACAGGTCGAACACGAACACGAGAACGACGAGTCGTCGGCTACGTACGTGCAGCCCTGGGTCGAGGACGCCGAGGAGTTGGGCGGAACTGCTGGTGCCGAGGATTTACTCGATGCGGATGAGAATGGAGACGGAGATGGAGAGGGAGTTACGGCTTCCGCGAGTACGAGTGCGGATAGGAATATGAATATGAATACGAACAACCCGCCGCCGCCGCCGAACCTGCCGCCGAGGAGGACGGCTGCGGACAGCGAAGAGGGGGGTGTGGTTGAGGACGAGGACGAGGATGAGGACGAGTACTCGAATTGGATCGATAACCCTGAGTTCGCAGCCTCCGGCGACGTCGAGGCTGCTGCGAATGCGAGCGTTCACGTCGACGCTAATACCGTCAAGGTGGATTAGTTTGGACGATTATGTTGTTGTTGTCGGAGACGGGTTTGCGTCCATTAAGTAGTATATCAAGCCGTATTGGGGTTTAGGGATTGGCTACCTAGGCTGGGTACGGCTCAGGGGCAGAACAGGCATACATTGGTCGGTGCTACTGCCGTAATTGCCCGCGGCGTTTTCGGATAACGGATAGGGGGATGGTTACATACATACCTACCTAGGTACATACCTACATAGCTTAGTTTGTTTGGGGTTCTTGCGTAGTCCGTTCGTATATACCACTTTGCCTAGTTCATTCAAGTCTTCGTGGTCTTGAACTGCTGGTTCGTTGGTTTTGGTGATGGTGATGGTGGAGGCCAGCATGAAATGATATATCGAAAATGAGCCATGTATCTCACGAGTCAAATGATGGCCATACATCTAATTAAGTGAATGCTTGGTTTTAGATTTTGCACAAAGGGAACGGCGTATCTACACTGGAAGCTACGAGGTGCTTGTTCGTGGGCGACCTGCTCTGCTCTATCGGCACACCCTCTCCCTCATCTTCTCCGTCACTATCCCATTCTTCCGTACCTAGGTAGGCAGGTAGGTTATCTAGGTGGTCTTGTCCTTGTTGTGGTAGTTGACCGAGTCGTTCCAGAAGAGGGTCTTGTCGCCGTCGCCCCAGGGGAAGTTCTTGGTGCGGATGTTCTGGTAGGGGTACTCGACGCGCTCCTCGAGCGGCGGCATGTGCTCCCAGTGCTCCCAGTGCTCCGTCCACAGGTTCCAGGCGTTCAGGCCCGCGAGGATGAGGGCCGGCGCGACGCCGCTGGTGAGGGATTTTGGTTAGCCTTGATTCGTCCTTCTGCCTATAAGTCATATCTTATAACAAGCTAATATGTAGCACTCCATTTGATGCAATAGTCCTCAATATTATTGCGGTTTTTACTCGTTAATATAGGGAATGTTCGCTCGTGGGTGGCTGATCGGGTTGGGTTAGGGAAGGGGTGGCTCTTACTAGATGGAGATCTTGCGCCAGAGTTCTACACGCAGTCAGCATTCCGGGCTTCTCTCCCTCAACATATATCACATAGACCCAATGGAATAACTCACCAGTCGTGGCACCGGCGTGGTCCTTGACGGCCTGTCGCTCCTTGATGAAGGCGTTCTCGGTCGATGCGAAGCGGCGCTGCAGGGCGGAGCGGAAGACGGGGTTGACATTGGCGGCGCGCAGCTGGGCCGTCGCGCGGAGGAGCTGTCGCTGGAACATTTTGTTTTGTCGTCTTCTTTGGTTGTTGGAGGGGAGATGGTTCTTGACTATTATTATCGTATTGTTCCAAATATCAGGTAAAAGGTTCAAGGTTGGAATTGGAATTGGGTTTGAGTGGTTCGATTTAATCAACGAATGAGGTCAGGCCTGAATTGGATTTGTCTAGCCTGGAGCTTCGTTCCTCGGTAAATCTGCGGGGATATGGGCGGATGACAGGGGTACTGATGCATGACGCGGGTCACGAGACTTCGGGTCATTTTGGTGTGGCGCTGTGACACCGCTGGGGAACGTCGCGACTTCCCGGTGCAGGGCAGGTGAAGAGTTTCATCGCACTTGCTTTAGTGTAAGGTAGAAGACAATTAATTAAATCTCATAAGGAATGGATGGGCGACAAGGGATTGCAAAGTTTTCTATGTTAAACCCTTTTTCTTCGACTGTGATCCTGTCTTTCCAAAACCTAAGGTACCTGCTGCACACACCTATGTGGAGCTCTCCCGTCCTCCCATCAGTCCAACAGCAACCCAAGGATGGTGATAGATCGCAGGAGAGAGGTCAATGATGCATGACTGCTGCCAATTTCTCAAGATTCATTCAAATCCCTCTTGAATTTCCGGTCAAACTCCAGGCATCATGGGTGTGCGCATCACTTCGTGGAATGGTTAGTTCGCTTCCCTTCTAAATGTAATGTTCCTTCTTACTAATATCGTATATAGTAAATGGCATTCGGTACGGCTTTACGTATTATAAATGTTATCTCAATTCTAACTCTCTCGTAGAAATCCATTCGGATACCAGCCATGGAGGGAAAAGAGGACGTTCGAGGCCATGTTCGATATCCTCGACGCCGACGTCGTCGTCATGCAGGAAACCAAGATCCAGCGCAAGGATCTCCAGGACGACATGGTGCTAGTACCGGGCTGGGATGTCTATTTCAGCCTTCCTAGACACAAGAAAGGTACGTAAGATGCATCGACGGAATTCAAATGGCTCTTAACATCACATGCAGGGTATGCCGGTGTAGCAATCTACACTCGAAATTCGGTATGCATGCCGATTAGAGCTGAAGAGGGGATCATCGGAGTATTGTGTCCACCCAATTCTTCCACCAAATTCCGAGATCTTCCCCCGGATCAGCAAATTGGGGGCTACCCAAAACCCGGACAGCTTACTGGCCTTGTCGACGAGGCGTACCTTGATTCCGAGGGTCGCTGCGTTATCCTTGAATTCCCAGCTTTTGTCCTGATTGGTACTTACAGCCCAGCGAATAGCGATGGAACTCGTGATGATTTCAGACTAGGCTATCTCGATGCACTAGACGTCCGAATACGCAATCTGATAGCCATGGGCAAGAGAGTCGTCTTGACGGGCGACCTCAACGTTATCCGATCCTCCCTGGATACCTGCAACCTTCTAGATAGGCTCAAGAAGGAGGGGTTGACAGTAGAGGACTTCTTCTCTACTCCATCGCGCCGTCTCTTCAATCAGCTTGTATTCGACGGGCATGTGCGAGGCCCAAGAGACGAGGGTAGAGAGGAACCAGCGCTGTGGGATCTTGGCCGACTCTTCCATCCCACTCGTGAGGGCATGTTCACCTGCTGGGATACCAAGAAAAACACGCGCCCAGCCAACAATGGCAGTCGAATAGACTACGTTCTGTGTAGTGACAGTATGAAAGACTGGATCGCCGAGTCAAACATTCAGGAGGGTCTAATGGGCTCTGATCACTGCCCGGTCTACGCAACGCTGAAAGACGTTGTGACGATAGATGGGAAAGAAGTGCATGTTAGGGACATCATGAATCCCCCAGGGGTCTTCAAAGACGGGGTTCGACTCAGGGATTGGAATGTCAAAGATCTTCTGCCATTATCAGCGAAGCTTATCCCTGAATTCGACCGCCGCCGGAGCATCAAGGATATGTTTTCCAAGAAGTCCGCGGCCCCGAAATCAACACAAGCGTCTACCAGCCAATCGTCAGCAAGTTCTATCAAAGAACCAGCCAAAGTCGAGCCATCGACGGATCGAGATTCGGCCGAGATTCCAGCCTCACAACCTACTACACAGCCTGCTTCACAACCTGAATCAATAACTTCAGCGCCTTCCCCAGCCAAAAAGGCGCCCGGTGGTCTCAAGCGTACGCCTTCCGGGACCATGTCCACTAGTAGACCACAGAAGAAGACGAAAGCGACGTTGGCTAAAGAGCCCTCCTCTAAAGGACAGAGTAGCCTAATGGGCTTCTTCAAACCTAAAAATGCAGCAACCCCGAGCGCGACTCCCGATATCAAGGAGGATCCCGAATCCATTGATGGGATTGACGGCGCGTCGGATGTCAAATCATCTTCGGAAGGAAATGATGCGAATGGGATAAAAGACATATCGGAACTAGACGACTCCGAGACGGTATTCGATCCCATACAGAATAAGGAATCCTGGTCTAAGTTGCTAGGCAAGAGAATCATGCCCAAATGCGAGCACGGAGAGGATTGTATCAGCCTAGTGACGAAGAAACAGGGCGTCAATCGAGGTAAGTTATCATACGTCCTATCTCTTGACACTTTATCTACAGCGCTGATGCTAACTATTCTTCTTAGGCAGGGCATTCTTCATCTGTCCTCGACCACTTGGTCCTTCGGGTCAGAAGGAAACAGGAACTCAGTGGCGTTGTGGCACATTCATATGGAGTAGTGACTGGAATGGCCGCAAGCAGGACGAGGGAGCGGATCTCGTATTAAACTTTGTCACTGACTCCTTTTAACTTGTGGCACCCTCGGATTCGTTCTAACATAGGTAGATACTTATGGTTGCTTGCTTGTTTCAAACCCTCGCCCACGAGGCAGAGGACACAGGGGTGCTTTTTACACACCATAGATTAGGTCTGTCGTTCGTTAACGAACAATGCCTCTATCAGGAGCTCTAGTAAAGGCATAGTTGCTAGATAAACCAACAATTAATCGACATTCGCGATGATCATATTTAGCGATCTCAAGTAACCGGTGCCCAATTCGCTCATTTGCCAACTGCTCACAGGGAGGTGCTGTAATCATCAACCCCATCTATCTGAAATTGTGATATCGAGTAACAGCACCTATCAGGAGTAGTCTCTTATATATTATTGTAGATCTTTTAGAGCGGAGGAAGCAACACCAAAAACGTGTGGGGAGGAGTTTCTAAGAGCCTGCGTGTCTTAGCGGTCGATGGCTAGGTAGGTAAGCACCTCCTACTTGTTAGTAACAAGCCAACAAAGGGCGAACGTCAAACGAACCAACACTACCTAATTTTCCCTTACCCCGCTTCACATATATAGTTGCTCATGAAATACAAAGCTTTAATATGAGTTTCGATGGTGTTCAACTTCAGTCCGCCTTCGAAGTATGATGGCGCCTAATGGGAAACCCGCCTATGGCCGTAGGCTGTTGCCTGCAGTCCTCGACGAGCTCAATGAAACCCAGACGGACAGGGTTTTTGCTGCTATACCCAAGTCAGCAGATGTCACAGAAGGATTTCACGACGTCACTATAGCAGATATAGTTCGATGTATAAACTTCATGGCTGGGTGGATTGAAGATAGGTTCGGCCGAAGTGACATATTTGAGACTATCAGCTATATTGGAATACCAGATCTTTGGGGTCCCATCATCTTCTACGCAGTTGTGAAGTGCGGATATAAGGTTGGCCGTCTCTGTTTCTACCATACGCGAAAGGAAATACTTAATATTTATCACTGAAGCTTTTCCTTCCATCGCCGCGCAATCCACCCTCGACCAATATATCCTTAATGCATAGTGCAAAAAGCACAAAGCTTCTCTATGCCGACGAAATCAGTCCTTTGGTCAAAAAGCTTCCAGCGTCACCCGTTCGCTCTGAGGTAATTCCTTCATTCGACGATATGATGAACAGCACCCCCAAACCTTATCCATTCTTGAAACGATTTGATGAGGCTCGATATGAACCAACAGTAATACTGCAATCATCTGGCTCAACGGGTAAGACTCAGCAATAAACATACAAAAAGGGGATATCCATGTTGATAAGACAACAGGCCCCCCAAAATTGATCACAATGACTCATGGTTCGTTCGCTGTCCTTGATTATCAGCATAACCTCCCTGAGGTTCCTGGACATAAGAAAAAGGGCTGGACTGTATGGAATTTTGATGATGGAGAGGCCCGTGTTTATAACGTGTTTCCATTCTTCCACGTAAGACGCAACAATAATCAAATTCCCTCGAATGTGAGAGCTAACAAGCAGTCTAGTTAGGGGGGTTTATGCCAAGTGTTAGTAAGTCATACCTAATTGTGCTCCATATATCTAAAGACCTTACTTACCACTCAAAAGTTGCCACTGTATTTAATACTACGACAATAGTATTAGGGCCACCAAACGCAATACCAGATGGTACGCTCCTTAAGAACATAATGCTCCAGTAGAAGCTGCGATCAATGTTGCTTCCACCATCTGTGGTCGAACAAATGCTTCTTGAACCCAATACGATCGACTTCTTCAGGGGCTTAGAGTTCCTCTTTTACAGTGGAGATCCCTTTAATCTTAAGACAGGCGATCAACTGAGCAAGGTAGTTGAACTTGTTTCGCCTTATGGTTCCACTGAGACGCTCGTCCTTCCCGAGCTGGCAGTAGCACGTGAAGATTGGGAATGGCACGAATTCAGCCCCTATCTTAAGCATGAGATGCGGTCATTCGATCCTACTGAAGGCACATATGAACTTGTGTTGTTTAGTGATGAGACTACCAAAGATACTGCAGCTATCTACCACACTCTACCCGGGGTAGCTGAATATCGGACCAAAGACCTATTTACACGACATCCAGAGAAGCCACGGTTATATAAATATTACGGGCGGAGTGACGACATCGTGGTTTTTGCTAATAATGAGAAGTTCAATCCAATTCCGCTAGAACTTAATGTTCAGAACCACCCGTCTCTCAAAGGTGCTCTGATGGTTGGCCATGGCAGAACACAGGCAGCTATCATCGTCGAACCGAAGGAATCCCTTGACGAACCTGCGCGGGCTAAGCTGTTAGAAGCTATCTGGCCTAGTATTGAGAGTTCCAATGCACTCATTGCAGGTCCAGGACGCATACATCACGGCATGGTTATATGCGCGTCGCCAGATAGACCCTTCACTAGGACTGGCAAAGGTACCGTAGTGAGGAAGCTCACTGAGGAGACTTACAATAACGATATCGATCGTCTCTATTCGGGACTAACATCTGACGACAAGACTGTATGCGTGAGCTTAAAGCCAATCTCGAAGCTTCTCTATGAGCGCTCCGCTGTCGTTGACTTCTTGCGAACCATCCTTGCAGTTTCATTTACTGAGGGCGGGACTATTGGCGAGGACGAGGATTTCTACGCCTATGGCCTAGATTCAATTCAAACGTTGTCAATCGTGTCGAACTTGCGACGCAATCTTCAAGATAAGACCTCGGCACCCGTAAATTGGATCGCACCGCGGACTATCTTCCAAAACTCCACTATCAACGATCTTTCCCGCTTGGTAGAAAACGTTATCAACACGGGTCAAGTCGATGAGGCAGACTCCGATCTTGCTCGAGTACGTATAGCAGACGATACTGTGAGAATGTACCTGGAATCACTACCGGGAAAGCCGCCATCACCCCGGATTTCCAACCCCTCGAAGACACACACGGTTGCTTTGATTGGCTCCACGGGGTACTTGGGTTCGTATATCCTGCTACAGCTTTTGAAGGACCCCAATGTCTCTCGAATCTACTGTCTCAACAGAGGGGACGACGCACAAGAAAGGCAATCGACAGCACTCCGGAACCTAGACAATAGTGTCAGCACATTTTTGCACAAATTGGCTTATATGAAGGTGGAGCTCGGGCAGCCATTGCTTGGTCTTGCTAAAGACAATTATAATGCCATCGGTAAAGAAGTCAATGTTATCGTTTACAATTCTTGGCGCCTCGACTTCGGCCTTGCTATCCGGCCCTTCAGTCTATTCTTGCGCGCAACCCGTGACCTGGTTGATCTCTCGGCTAGCAGCGAGAAGAACATGCGCATCATTTTCATCAGCTCGGTATCCTCGGTGGCGGCCCTAGCTAGTAAGACCACGGCGCCGGAGGCTCTAATTGAGGACCCCCTAGCATCTGTCAAAAATGGCTACGGGCAATCGAAGCTTGCGGCCGAGATAATCCTTGCAGCCGCAGCTGGCCACTCGGGCATCCCCGTGTCTGTCGTGCGCATTTGCCAGATAGGGGGTCCGACAAGCAGCGCCGGCGGCCCGTGGCCGGACCAGCCGTGGATCTCGGCTCTATTGCGCACCTCGAAGACGCTGAAGTGCATGCCAGACCGCATCGCATCGATCGACTGGGTGCCCGTGGACACGGTCGCCGCCATGCTGCACGCCTTCATCCTGCAGCCGGCGCAGAACCACATTCGCTTCTACAACATCTGCCACCCGAATCCACAGCCGTGGGCGCTCTTGATCAGGGTCGCGGGCGATGTGCTAGGTGTCCGCGATACCGTTTCACTGGAGGAGTGGACGAGGAGGCTGAAAGATATTGTCGATCCGACGGCGGATGACATTGCGCGGATGCCGGCGTTGAAGTTGTTGGATTATTACGAGACGCTGGGGGGTGGAGCGGAGGATGCGGCTTTCGCAACGGACAGCACTATGCGTAGTTGTGAGGTGATGGTGCCCGTTGTAGATGGGGCGATGCTGGAAAGGTGGCTGCGCAGTTGGGATTTGTGAGTCTGGTATGGAGTTTGAATATACCATTCGCGCCCTTCGTTATGTGTGTAGTTCATTCAAAGGCACCTATCTATGTAATAGAGAGAGAGTTCGTACATAATTAGGTCCATCAACATGGCACAGAGCTGTTGGGTGGTCGTTTCAATAGGTATAGTTCAGATATTATGAACTATATTATCTCTTTCGCGCAAAGACAGATCTTTTGCCTATCTCCAGATCCATTGTGCCTGGCCGCTATGGTAGCAATTAATCAGCTATACACAGAAAGAAATTAGTTAAGAAGTCAGATATGGTTGCTTGTAGCGTTAGACTGAGCATCCAAAGGCTTATACATTCCGATCGGGAATGAGATCCCCCCTATTTTTGGCCCTCGATAAATATTGCGTATATTCTCTTAAACATTATAGTCTGTAATATTATATGATTAACCTTGTTTAATGAATTAATATGTGTTTTTATTTTTTGGTTTTTTTCCATTTTCTCCTTCCTCTCTCCCTTGATTGCTTTCCCAAACGGAAGCACCCCAACATGATCCAAATGGCCACCAGTTCTCATATTTCCTTCACTTCTTTAATATTTTTTAATGTTGTCGGCTTGTATACGACAATTTCAATCATTACTAAGCTCTTTTTACTATTTGAGCCTTATATCTCTTCGTCTAAATTGTCACGATATGCGCATCTGTCATTGAACGGGAAGCCTCCTTGGGCCATGGTAACAGGTGCCTCGGATGGGATTGGCCACGCATTGGTTGAGGAGCTGGCCAGCCATGGGTTTAATGTTGTACTTCACGGAAGAAACCTTGAAAAGCTCTCCAAGAGAGTGGTCGAGTTGCAATCCTCATTTCCTGGGAGGTCCTTCAAAGTCGTCGTTGCAGACGCGAACAACGTTGCATGTGCGAACTGCCTCAAGACACACCGCAACAAAGGCCTAAGTGACGAAGTACCTCTAGACTTTGCAGAAATTAAGAAGGCTTTGGATGGTCTGCACCTTACCGTGCTCATAAATAACGTTGGCGGAAATCCGGTTGCTCCAATATTTGTACCGCTCAAGGACAAAACCGAAGTCAAGCTCACCGAGAACGTTAGCCTCAATGCTCTATTCCCGCTGCATCTAACCCGCACACTCCTCCCCGCCCTCATTCAAAATGGTCCGTCGCTCCTGATTAACGTTAGCGCCATGGCCGACCAGGGACTACCACTTCTCGCTTCATATAGCGCCAGCAAGCAGTTCCTAATGACATTGACAAGCACCCTACG
Organism: Hypoxylon fuscum; assembly: GCA_022578945.1. Lineage (NCBI taxonomy): Eukaryota > Fungi > Ascomycota > Sordariomycetes > Xylariales > Hypoxylaceae > Hypoxylon > Hypoxylon fuscum. Next base: position 171,020 of record MU399818.1, on the reverse strand, counting down.
CTTGGAAATGATGCTAGAGGGCAGGGCTGACGACGTTGAGATCCTGGGAATCAGAACTGGCCGAGTCACGGGCGTTGATGGGTATAAAGAACCGCCGTCATTTTTCGTACCAGACACCAAGACATTTGCCAAAGCCACTTTGGCACATGCTGGGCATAGAAGAGGCATGGTAATAGCATACTGGACACACATGCTGCAAGACCTGATGGGGAGTTTGATGCCACCTTGGGTAGCGGAGAGGGTTATGATATCTATCATGCGCCGGAACGAGGAATGGGAACTCAAGACGAAGAAAAAGACGTAGATCAGTATTCCTTGATAGTACCTAGGCAATTGTCAAATCCAGCTGAAAGGACTCGGGTATAAAATAATTACTGGGTAGTCGAATTGAGGATATATGTCAGGGTATAAATATGCTTTTTTCAAATTCTTTTTATCAAATTCAGGTTTTATGGTTCATGATTGAGGATTATATACTTATGTATTCTCATATCAACGTAGAGGAAAGTATTTGCTTAGGTATACTCATGCCTGGCTGGATTGTGAGAAGTGGGACGACACATACACCTATTTGCGGGAAGAAATAAGTCAGACGGTAGGAGGGTTACTTTATGATAGTGGTGACCTAGCCCTGGGTTAAAGAAAAGTGGTTTCATATGTTTTCCTATTTCTTTGTGTGTGTAGCCATATTATCATGAGGTTATATATATTGATTCAATACGAGAATGTGTCAAATGGTATGTTGAATAAGGTATTGAAGCTTCAGGGGTACCCTTATTGCCAAGGTATCATCCATCGTCGTAGAACTTGAGTGAGTTTTCGACAAGTTGAATAAGAAAACTTTAAATAATACGAAAAAGTATCGATCCATTTGCTCTTGGCCTAATACTTCAATATGCTTTCTATCTATCCCGTCTATAATCCTCTATGATATTGCCCCCCCCTTCTTGTTACAGTTATCTATACATTCTAAATATACATATATCTAACACATGAGACCTCTCAAGGTAAACCCCTATTTCTTCGGTGCTTAAGGATAACTCGTCGGCAGTGCATTGTTATAAGCGAAGACATTGTTCGGGTCCCACGTCTTCTTGAGCCCAGCCAGGCGCGGCAGCTTTTCCGCCCCGTAGATCTGCTCGAGGGTCTCGTCACTGTGCGCGTAGCTAACATACGCCGCTATGTCATCGTAGCCCGAAGTCGCGACAAAGTCTTCACGCAGCTCCTTTCCGAGTGCATTAGACGGGTCCGCAGCGCTGGTATCGGAATAGGCGAATTGGAACATCCTTTACTAGATTAGCTGAACTAGGCCCTTGTTATTGTTAGGCTATGTTATCCACTTACATATTTCCAAGCGCGTCCCGCCACGGATACGCGGTGTTGTCGTCTGGCACCGCGATGGTGGCTTGATTGGGGAAGATTTCTAGCTCGACTGTGCTGCTGCGCCCCGCGGGGGTTTGCGTGTAGTAGTTGGTCATCTTCTCGAACATGGACTGGTATGTGGGCGCTGATAACTTGCGCACGTTCGTCGTATAGATGCTGCGAATCACGTTGGCCTCACAGAAGACAGGGTCTAGACCGAAGCCTGCGGTGGTAACGAGTCTGTTCCAGGGGACCATGGTAACGGCCGCCGTGGATGTGTTGAGGTTGAAGATTGGCGCTATCACCTCACGTCCCTTGTCTTCAGGGCCGGCGTATACCCAGTTGGCGAGAATTTGGGACTTTGTTACTATTAGCGTTGAAAAAGAGGCGGAAATGGGTCTGGGTGTCGCTTACTGCATTGGTGGTTTCATTGTACATGATCAACGATATAGTAGCTAGCTCGGGAGGCATCACGCCGTCGAATTTTGCCAGCGCCTCGAAATAAGCCTCAGACTTCTCGGCCGGGATGATGAAGTCGACGTTCATGACTTGGCCATTGTTCACCAAAGGCGTGAGCTTATAAGTAGCCGACGTGATGATACCGAAATTAGCGCCGGCGCCTCGTATACCCCAGAACAAGTCTGAGTTGGAAGTCGCTGAGACGTCGATAACTTTGCCCTCGGCTGTGATAAGACGTACCGAGAGCAGCGCGTCGATAACCAGTCCATGAAGCCCCTGGTAACGTCCGACACCGGCACCTAGAGTTGCGCCGACTACACCCGGACAAGAACAGGAGCCAGTTTCTAGGTTGATGTTTAGCTCAAGGATAATATTATTGGGGCATATAACTTGACAACTTACGGATCTCGAACCCAGCATTGTAGACAGGATCTACGATATCGCGGAAGCGAGCCCCTCCGCCAACGGTCAGGGTTCCCGCCTTTGCGTCGACTTGGACCGTATTGAGCTCGCTCAAGTCAATAGCAAGTCCATGGTCCAACTTGCCCAAAGAGGTACCATAGCCGTGGCGGCCTCCAGTGGCGAGGAAAGGAAAGTTGATAGATCTTGCCAGTTTCACCTATACGACCTTGTTAGTCATACCTGTATACGTAAAGGAAATCTGGCTTTCACTTACAGCTTTCACCACGTCATCTTCGGACCCCGGGCTGATAGCCGCAACATAAGTAGGCGGGTCGAAAATAGTCCAACGTTCAGTCACGTCAGTGAACTGCTGCGAGTTTGGAAAGGAGAGAATCGTGTTATTAGACCACTTGGTAGTACTGAGTAGTGCTTTGATATCAAGAGGTGCTGCACTGGCTCCTTCGAAGCAGAGCCAGGCCGCGGCATACAAAATTTGAGAAAAACGCATGTTTGAATTTGAACTTGTATTCTATCCAAAGAAGGAAGTTGTAATGATCTTGGCAGCGAAACAACCTGAGACTGGGATTTTCCTTTAATTTTATACCTGCTCCTGAAGGGTTCATCCCCTCCTCGGCGCACGCCGCCTACGGGCATAAGTATCGTGACGGCCTCCATCGTGGTCCTTTGTCTGCGCCTCGATGACGGTCCGAGTTTAGGTGGTGATGAAGTCTTCGGTAAAAGCTCACCTTGGAGCGCTTTGGAAATAGGTGCGGCGAGATTGTGTGCCTAGCTGGTCTGGGAGGAATCTGACAATAGCGCGTCTGGCGTCTATAAACCAATGACGGGGTTGCAAATCTATTTTAGGCGTCTTGTTAACCTGTGGTAAGCCTCAAAGCCTCTTAGCCAGGTTCAGGTGGTCACCCCGTCGGATATTTACAGGCCATGGGACCTGAATCCACGTCGGATGATAATAGGCTTATTGAGCCGCCGTGCGTTCAGCTCCTAGCCAAATTCTCAGCTCCCTCGATCATACCTGTGCTGACATGCAAGGGGTTTGCGTCCGAGTGGGTAATAGATGTACTGTGCCATGATAGTGATTAGAGGACCTTACTTGTGACACTAGGAAAAGGTATCCATGATAGATTACTTTAAACTCTCCAAGAGCTCTACAGACTTATATTAGAACTGACTATAAGGTAACAGGAGCTTTAGTTTCCTTCCAGTTTAAAAATATTTGTATGAATTAGGCACGCATCCGAACGAGTAGGTATAGTAGACCGTTACGAACTACACCCCTACTTTGAGGTGTGTTCTCCTCTAGATACGCTAAACTAATAACGTGCGGGTAGGCCACATGTTCATGTTGCACTAATAGGAATGCGACGTTGGATGTTAATCCACATATCCCAATGGATGAGTAAAGCTAGGTTCTCCTGCCTCCATACGTTCTCTTTGTCGACGAGGGAGGGTCGGAAAAGGCGAAAGAACTATGCGAGCAGGATGGCCAAGTTAGTACATATGATACTTCGGGCCTGTGGCATATGTCATGCAGATTACTCACCTGAATTAGAAGCTTGTTCGTCTCGAGTAAGGCAATGTTCTTTCCGAGGCAAATACGGGGACCATAGCCCCAAGTAAGAATGTAACGCTCCATCTCCTTTTCTTTCTCAGGGTCTTCAAGCCATCGCCCGGGACGGAACTCTTCGGCATCGTTGCCGAAGACACCCTTGTCACGATGGATAACGTAGGGATTCGCCCCTATCTCGGTGCCCGGTGGTACCCATTTACCATCTAAATATAATCCATCACTACTAACATAACGTGGTATTATCATGGGTGTTGATGGTTGGTAACGTAGTGTTTCGCGATGGCAAGCTGAGAAGTAAGGAAGTTTCTTGATCTCCTCAAATGTAGGAATTGGAGACGAGAGTAACCCACGGCGATCGAAATCATCGATCTCTGCCACGAGCTCTTCGTACACTCCAGGTGTTTGGAGGACGTACCGGACAAAGCCACAGAAGAAGGCGGCTGTGGTGTCGGAGGCCGCCACCATCAGCACGAAACACTCTGTCTTAACCTCTTCCACAGCGATGGGACTACCATCCTCGTTCTTAGAGCTTAGGATATTGTCGAGAAAGTCGCCCTTGTGGTGGGACTTGGGGTCGGCGAGACGTTCTTGAAGGAGGCCATCTCGGAACTTTGAGATGGGTAAGCAAGTAAGCAGAGATAACTCCGCGAAGATTGACTAAATGAAAGATTCGTCTTACAGCCATGATTTTTCCCGTGCCGGAGGTATCTCCAGGTCGGGGCATGAACAACCATTTCGTAATGGGGCTTTGCAAAATAGGGGCACACAGCCATGGCAATGCGCCCACTATAGCTGCGAAAGGAGCCATATCGTGGAAGTTTTCAATCAAATTCGAGACATCACGCGCCTGACGAACGAAGCCGATTGGCTCGCCAAATGATAGCTGACATATGGTATCGTAGGCAAACCATCTTTCAAAGGGAGGGTCAGGGTTTGAAGGATGACCCGAGTTACCTAAGATAGGTAGATAGAAACTCACTGAGACCAAGCGGCAAAGTCCATTTTAACACCAGTATCGGCAAACCGAGAACCTAGTGCGGTAGTCCACTCTACGACACGGTCGTCGACTTGGCCCTCGAGTCTGACCAGATTGGACAAGGCAAAGGAACTGGCAACACGCTTGCGCTTACGGGCGTGCTCACGCCAGTCCTGGGTCTGGAACGGCGGCGCCAAATCGCCAAGGACTCCAGTAGTGTAGACATCGGTCTTGTCAGCTCGACGGTGGTAGATGACTGGTAGCAAGTGGGGGTCGTTGACTGCTAAGAGATTAGGGGCAGCACGCACGACAGGACCGTAACGAGCATGGTAGGACATGCCGAGTGTGTGAGCCTGCTTGGTGTGTAGTATCCATAGTTTGAAGAAATCAGATAAGGCAGCAAATGGGGGTCCGGGGAAGTGCCTAAGCGGGTGGAAGAAGACGTTGTAAATGCCACGGCCTAGGCCGTAGACTAGGGGGACAACCACAAAGGCACATAAGGCTAGGAAACCGACGAGTTGGTACATGATGACAAGGGGTATTGCTTATTTTGAAAAAGGGGTATTGAGGCTGAGGAGGACACGAGTCAGAGAAAGGGGGCTGAGGGAACAACTTCCATAGACTGTGACTCGGGCTGAAACAATCTCAATGTCCAGTCCGTTCCAATCTAGGACCAACAATCATACTTACGATATATATATAGAAAATTTTCTACATTTTGATGAGATGAAATGCTGGTAAACATACGCAAGTAAGCATTGTCTTACCCCAGATTATTGCTTGGCTGAACAATTGCCTTATGGAAGGATCAAGTAGCGGTACCTGGCTACGAGACCGAGGGGGCCTTTATGTTGTGTAACCAACAATGCCGTGTAACCACACTATAAATTAGCATATATATACCTAGTCGTACAAGACGGACTTAACAAACGATGCCCGCGGAATGCGCTTCCCTCAACGCTTATTATTTCCGCCTACGGGCCCCGCGGTTCCCGGTTCTACAGCTCGAAAAAACAAAGAAATAAAAACTACTACTATGCAAGCAATCAACCATGCTTACCCACCTACATATGATCCTACATATGATGGACCGGAAAGTGCTTCATTTTCTTTGATATCCGCTGCATAGGAACAATAGAACCTGGCAAATCATTTCCTCATTCATCAAGACATCATGGCGCCGTCAACTGTGACCTTCGACATAACTCCAGAAAAGGAAGCCAGCCAGAGTAATTGGCTCTATCGTCAACTCTTCATTTGCCCAAGTGCCGTCTCACCTCGTGATGTCAATCTCAATGGAAAGACCGCCATCGTCACCGGTTCTAACATTGGCCTCGGCTTTGAGTGCTGCCGTCAACTTCTCGACTTGGGCCTCAGCAAGCTCATCCTTGCCGTGAGAGACGAATCCAAAGGAAATGCTGCCAGACAGCGGTTATCCGCTAGCAAGAAAGCATCCAAGGCCACCATCGAAGTCTGGAAGCTCGACCTTTCCGTTTACGAGTCAGTCGTCGCATTCGCTGAGCGTGCAAAGACTCTCGAGCGTCTCGATATCCTCGTACTCAACGCAGGATGTTTCAAAACATCGCTAGAGCTCAACCCGAGGACCCACCATGACGAGATCATCCAGGTGAACTACTTATCGACAGCTCTATTGACTATCCTGATGCTGCCCGTGGTCCAGTCCAAGAACTCGCCCTCCACTCCGGGCCGCATTGTTTTAGTATCATCCGAGACAGCGGCGTGGGCAGTCTTCAAGGAAAAAGACGCTAAACCTCTCCTGCCCGCCTTCGACAAGCCTGATACCTTCGATATGCAAGACCGATATTATACGTCCAAAACGCTTGGTCAGCTGTTCTTAGTCGAGCTGACGAAGCGCGTGCCGCCGTCCGTCGCCGTCGTCAATGCATGCAATCCAGGTCTATGTCACGGATCTGGCCTGCATCACGAGACTATGGACAGTGCCCCAGGGTACATCTTTGCCGCCATTAAACGGATTATTGGTCGTTCAACCCGCATTGGCGCGCGTGTTCTGACGGACGCCGCCGTAAACCACGGTGTGGAGTCGCACGGTCAATACATCGGAGACGACAAATTGAAGCCGTAAGTACCTAGCTGCCCGCCATTTGTGCATTCATGTGCACACCGAAATAAGAAGACCGGTCGCTAATTATGAATCAAGGCTTGCACCACTGATCTATACTTCTCAGGGGGAGAAGCTTGCGGAGACCCTATGGCAGGAGACCATGGCAGAGCTGTCCTTCGCTGGGGCCGAAGAAACTATTCGAGCATTGAGCAAATGATGATTTGAATTTCCTTAAGGGCGGAATTGCATGTGGAGATACCAATGAATTTATAGATTTTTCTTTTTTTCGCTTAATGACACGATGCAATGCATCACTTTTTACTTTCGGTCGCATGCGAAGAAAATCCATCCATGATACTGTGGATCCCTGTCAAGTGATGATGTAATCATCATCATTAGGTTTAGCTATGAAATCTACTTCCTTTTATGATTTCTTAAATTAATATTGAATTGTTAAAGTTTTTATAAAATTTACTTTTAATTAAAAAGTTATTTTATAATTAAACTTAATAATAATAATTATATTATTATTTAATAAAGATTTATATATATTTTTTTATTATTAAAATTATTTATAATTTTTTAATTTTATTATTTTTAATATTATTATTATAATATATAATTATTAAAATTTTTTTAATAATTATTTTATAATATATTTTAAAAATCGTAAAATAATATTTATTATAAAATAATTTAATAAATATATAATAATATATTTATTATTATTATAATTTTATATTTTTTAAATTTATAATAAAACTTTTTTAATTTATTTTTTAACGTAATAATTTTTATTTATAACGTATTTATTAATAATATAATTAATAATTTTTTAATTATATTAAAATATATTTTAAAATAAATATATTTTATAAATTTATTATATAATTAAAATTTTTTATAATATTTTTTATATATTATATATAATTTAAATAATAATAATATAAGGGTAAATAATAAAGGTATAAGGATTTTTTAAGTTTTTTAAAAATTTAATATTATAATATTAAAACAAATAAATTTTAATATATAAAGGTTTATTATTAAATAATGTGTTTTTATTATATATATAACGATGATTTATTTATTATAAAAGTTAATAATACATTTAAGGTACCTGATAAACGACTTATTTTTATTAAAGTTTTAAATAATATTTTATTTTAAAAATTTAAATTTTTATAATTTTTAAAATAAATATTAAATTATTAAAGTTTTTATAAAATTTACTTTTAATTAAAAAGTTATTTTATAATTAAACTTAATAATAATAATTACATCATCACTTAACAGGGATCCACAATACGACCCAGGACGGTATAACTTTCTATAAGTAATATTTACTAACTGAAGTATGTACCTAAACGGCTGCTATTTATGTAGTAATGACAGGTACCTATATATCCCCACTATTAGGTAAGACACCTTAGGTAATAATCACCCCACCCTTAGTTCATTTAGCCACGAGAATGTTGCTCTCGAGCTCGAGATCCCAATTCTTGTCGCCATTCCTCAGAAACGGACTCAAGTCCACGTCAACTCCCTTCTCCGCCGCCATCTCCAGCTCGGTACGGCCAAATGCACCTAGGAATGCCCACATATTGCCTTCTCCCCTTTCGCCGTCGCGCCGCCTGATCTCGTAGTCTTCCCAGCGGGGCGACTTCAAAGTCTTCATCATGTGTAACACTGTAATGTCAAAAATCAGCAAGTGCTGTACTGGGAGTTTCTTGGGTATTCGGATTGAGATTTCTGAATCGATTTGAACAAGCTTATTCAAATTCCAAGGGGCAATGAACAGCCATCACTTACTGCTTCCACACCACAGCATCACCTCGCCATCCGCCCTGCCGCCATTCTTATACCAAGACTTACAGTCCTCGCCCCAACAGCTGTGCGCCGCATGCCACCCTGCCGTGAACTCCATGTATTGTTCTGTGGGATCGGCCTTAGGCATGACAGAATGCAAGCGCTCCGTGGATATCTTGAGGCAGGCTTGGATGGCGTAGTCTGCTTGGACCTCGTGCTTTTGACGTGTTAGCTGCCGTTTCTCTAGTGGGATAGCAAGTATGGGATCGCTACACACCGACGCGAGAACGCAGCCGGAACCCCAGTTACCTGTCGGCCCTCCGATGTGGAAGAAGTTTGGGAACCCTGGCGTCGCTACAGTCATGTAGATGCGCGGTTTCTAGCGTCACGATTGTAAGCTACATGACGACGATTTCAAGGGGCCGCGACATTACCTTCGCCCATTCCTCCTTCATGGTCTTTCCGCCAAGGCCTTTTACTGGACTAAGAACAGTTTAGAAACTATTTGAGCTCGAACGCGTCATAAGAAAGCTTACAAGTGCGGCGTATAGGCCACATCAAACCCCGTCGCGCAGACGATGATGTCGAAATCGAACTTGCGACCATCGGCTGTAGCCAGCCCGGTCTCGGTGAAAGTCTGGATCTCCTCTCGGACAGTACTCACATCTACAAATATTTTCTTCAGTGTGCTCTAGTCTCAATAATGTATCATTTTAGAGGACTTACGGTCTTGGATAAGCGCTTCAATGAAGCCCTCTCCAGGCTAGCTATGGATTAGCTTTCATATCACAAAATTCCAGAAACAAGGGATCTCACCGTGTTTCTCCTGCATCCGGGCCCAAAGTCCGGAATGAAAGCATCTGCCAACTCCTTGTTCTTCTCGCCAAACCTTTGGCGGATAATCGCAGTCATGGCTTTGATCGCCTCATCATGCGCCGCGCTATCGCGGATGAAGACGCTGAACCAACGCTGCAGGATCTGATCTACGTCCTTGCGATAGCGCAGGAAGCCCGCCGGGTCGATGCGCATAGCGCGCGTCTCGGCTTCAGTGTAGGCGTGCTTGCCCAGCGTCCCTGGCGCCTTGGACTCCGGCGTGTCTTCTGTCCCTGGGACGCGGATGTCTTGCAGCCCTAAGGGAGGTGTGATCCATTGCACAGTACGCGCGAAGAGCGTGAGCGATTTTGAGCCTGGTCCAACATGAGTTTTATTGACTTAGACAAAACTCGGTAGCAGGTAAAGAGTGCGACTTGCCTTTCGCTAGTTGGGGCGTGACCTGGATGCCGCTGGCGCCGCAGCCGATGACAGCGACCTTCTTGTCTGTCCAGTCTATGCTGGGATCCCATGCCGAGGAATGGCAAATCTTGCCTTTGAAGGCCTCTCTGTTCGGTACTGCGGGCCCTACATAATGTGAATGAGCTTTCCGCATCAATTCCAGGAGGAAGCTATCTGCTTACACTTCCATTTGTTCAAGGGTCCCGACCCATTGACGATGACATTACACCGATCAGTGAATCGTGACCCGTCCTTTCTCATCAAGTCAACGACCCCTGAAGCTCGGTTAGTTATTTAGAGAAAGACTACTGGATTTCACCCCGTTCTCACATTCTCCAGCCCCATCGTCCCACTCCGCCCCTAGCACAGTCGTCTCAAAGCAGATGAAGCGCTCCAGGCCATATTTCTTGCAGAACCCGTCCATATAAGCGTGGATTTCTTCCGCGTACGCGTAATAGCCGCTCCAGTCTGCATTCGGCTCAAACGAGAACGTGTATGAATGCGACGGAACATCACAGCCACATCCAGGGTACCGGTTCTCGAACCAAGTCCCACCTACGCCGGTGTTTCTGGATAAAGATGGTTAGCCCCCTCACTATTGAGAGTTATCCTGAGGAATGGTGGCTCTTACTTTTCGTAGCAGACGAGTTCAAAGTTTTTCAAGTATTTTTGTGCCTTGAATGCTGTGAGCAGACCTGCAGCCCCGGCACCGACGTGGATGATGCGGATGGGCGTCTGCTGCGAGTGAAACTGGTTGCGGAACTGCATGATGGATTAGAGTCCAAACGCTATACCGTGCTGTTCCAGATTATACAATGATTTACGACTAGTGATGATATCAGTTCACGCGCGGACGAGTTTGACGGCTATCATAGTGTTTGGTATGGTCCTGACCTAGTTCTGTGACGGATATCTCTAGAGTCTGCCTCGGAGCAACATCTCACCGGACATTTCACGATGACCTAGATCTCGGCCGGCTTTGCTGTCATTTTCTCCTATCTCGGCTTGTCTTTTGATGCCGTCTCCGAGCTGCATACACAGCTGCTATCGCAGACTCCAAGAGTTGTGCGCCAACATATACGATCGCTTGAGTCGAAGTAGAGGTACATCGTCAAAGAGTCCGATATTTTCCTTGTGTAACGGGCTTGGTCTGCTCTAGATCACGGAAGCTGCATTATCTAATGCGAGTCAGACTTCCCCATACTTGCATCAGACTCTTCACAACCCCGCAGGTGTCTCTTTCTGAAAGGTATTTGTCATAGTCGCAGCATGAAGTCCTATATTCTGCCTATCTCGAGGTTGGCTAAGTGGTGAGATGGTGCATAAATTGACGTGTTTGTTCTCGGCCTGCTCGTGATATTCCTGCTTCCACAAGTCTTGGAGCTCGCATACCAGTTGGTTACATTTACTTATCATGGATATTGCCGGATACGCCTTGATCGTAGGAGGAGGTGAGAGTCATTTCCGCTATCCGCTCGTGCGCTGATTAGTTCCAGGAAGCGGTATTGGAAGAGCCTGTGCGCTGGGACTTGCCAAAGATGGTGCTTCCGGTGTCATGGTTGCAGATCTCGACATTGACTCTGCCAACGAAGTCGCTTCAGCGTGCAAGTCTTCGGCTATCAACCCTAACTTCCGAGTGAGGTCTATCGTGGTTGACGTTACGCTCGAAGAGTCGGTGAAGCATGCCGCCGAGGACACGGCAGAGGCCTTCGGACGAATAGACTATTGCGTAAACTGCGCGGGTGTATGTGCCAACCTCGTCTCAAGGCTCACCGGCTTTGTTGCTGACCACCATTTGCGATTCTAGATTGGCGTCCAAAGCGATCGCGAAATCGCAGAGGCTAACACGGCCGAGTTCACCCGGTTCATGAATGTCAACGTTACCGGCACGTTCCATGTTCTCCGCGCTGTCTCCGCTATCATGAAGCTGCAGGACCCCAAGCCCGTCAGCGTCGCATCTACGGATCGTGGGGTGAGTCGCGGGGTAATCGTTACCATGGGCTCAGCCTCGTCCTTTGTGTCGACACCCCGGATGGTGCAATACACCACGTCCAAACATGCCGTGCTTGGGCTATCCAAGAATGCCGGTGAGCGAGTCTGACGATCCCATGCCACAAGCCACCATGCAGTTAGCCAAATCTCGTCTTTTGCTGACGCGCGTCGCAGCTCTTGATAATGCTGCATATAGCATCCGCGTCAACTGCATTTGTCCGTCGTGGGTGGACACTCCTATGATGCAGCGCGCCATCGCAGGAGTGCCGGGCCTGGAGCAGATGATCAACTCGATGGTCCCGTTGGGACGCATGGCGCGCCCGGAAGAGGTGGCCGACGCCGTCATCTTCTTGTGTAGCCCGAGATCAAGTTATGTCACAGGCTGCGGTTTCATTATCGATGGCGGAACGACCCTTACGTGCAAAACATGATCTATCGCCTATGCCGTCATCTCCTTGTATGACCCTTCGTAGATCGAGTCGAGCTATATGTTGCGGGTTGCGGCTTCATAATTGGTCTAGAGTACAAGACTAATGTATGCGATGCGCGCTCCCGACGGGCGGCAGACGGCATCGCGCATTTGAGCTGGAAAGGGGGGAAGAAAAGGAGGGGGCTTACGCCCACCCTTTTAGGGGGGATGTTGTGTAACCAGAACTTTGTTATTAGTGGTGGCCCAGAATAGCACTTTGATTTTAGACGCAGGCAGAACAAATTCCTGGCCTTGGCACGTTTGTGTGAAATTTCGAGTTGGGAACCAGTATGCAGATAAGATTCACAGTGACACCCTGCTCAGGAGTCTCTTTAAGATAATTGGCGAGTTGAGTCTGTTGGCTGATGCCCAGATCAGATACTCTCACGGCATGAAGGATTACAGCCCACCTACCCTTTAGGTGTGATATTCTATCCCGGATGAGGATTGGTGAGGATTGCTCTCGTTTCTATTTTGTCATCAAAGCGGCATGTTGGAGTAAGTCAAGATGACCAAGACTCGAAGCATGCTCATCAAGGAGTTACACTCAAATGCAAGCTCGCAAAGGTTAAATGAAAGGAGATAGGAGATAATTTGAGATCTTGCAGTAGGAGCCGGGCTGATTTCTTTACCGACGGCGACATCTCGGATGCCGCTAACGGGAAGAATGTTGCAAGTATCAGAGTAGCCCTGTATGTAATTCCGGTAACGAGTTGTGGTACAAAGCGATATCTTCAAATTTGCTACACTCATATTTCGCCCTTCCGTCCTTTGAGACCAGTTCGAACTACACATCTCTATAGGTTATCCATCTTTCTCACTCAAGTCTACATCATCCAGGATAATGGCTACACCACCTACAGGAGCAATCGGGTTCGTCACCGATGGCTTTCCCGCACCCGGCTTGACCCGTACGCGGCGCCACATCACTGGCCACAACGAAGAGGGCAAGTCTGTTTTTCTGACAACTGACAGCGGCGACCACCATCGTGTGATGGGAGAACAACAAGCCGTTGCGAATATCCTGTATTCGACCATGGAGACACCTATTGAGCTCAATGGGAATGTTGATATTCAGCATGCAAAGGAGCATGAGGTAAGTTGCCCGTCCTTCTCTAACAATTGTGCTCGGTGGAAGCGTCTAATAGACGTCAATAGCCGCCACTTCACTACCATAATGGGACTGTGCTCCGCATGATTGATTTCGGTCCCGGCGTTGAATCTCCTCTGCACCGTGCCATCTCACTGGACTACGGCGTGGTGCTCGAGGGGGTATTTCAGATCACACTTGATTCAGGAGAGTCGCGGATTATGCGCCCTGGGGATGTGAGTATCCAGCGAGCCACTTCACACAAGTGGAAAAACCTCACTGGAAATGGCACACTTCCTGGCCGTATGCTTTATGTCCTGCTTGACTGCAAAGATGTGATTGTGAATGGCTCAAAGGTTGAGGGCTTCCTTGGAGAACTCGAGAAGGAGTACAAGGGCCGCGGACAGTATTAGATTGATTATATCTTTAGTATTGCGGGAAAATGTTATTTAAATAGCGAGATCTCCCAATGAAATTTATAAAATCTCCTCGCATTTGTAAATATTCATTTTGAAGTGAAAAATATGACTCAGGGGTAAAGGGGGCCATAATGTCTCCGGAGATTGGGTTGCCAGGAACAGTCGCGAAAGAAATAGGCCGCCCAAACAACAGAAAACATCTATGAAACTACAATCTACCAAGATCAGAGGAAACAGTATATAATGAGAAATATTTGATATGAGGTAAACTCGAGTATTTTCCGGCAATTTCTCTTTACATCAATGGCCCAGGTACTTTACATTGGCAATGTCTTCATAATTCCTTCTTCAATTGAGCCCGAGTGGCATCTCTCAACTTTCCAAAATCAAATACATACCACAGAATGTAGTCCTGCAACAGAATCAGCATGAGCTCTGAGTCCATTGTTCGATGAAACCATACCCAGATAGTGCGGCAACCAAAGGTTTCGAAGAAGCGCACGATTCCCGTTGTCTTCCCGTACCAGAACCATGCTGGTGGAATTGGTTTCAGACTCTGCGCTACCACTTTCGCTGCGTATTGAAAGCGATCTGTGCTGTCTACAGATGAAGATAGGAGTCAGCCGGTTACCGAAAAATCTGGGTACATAAGACCAGGAAGAAACTTACCAGGTACTCTTTGAACGTGTTGCTTGAACTCAAGGGCAAGAGGCGAGAAGTACGATCCTGCGGACGCTTTTAGCTCCCATGTGAAGCACTTTCCGTTCAAGTACAAACCCTGTGGTAACTCTCTACTAGAATCGCTCTTCAGAATATTCGTGCCGATCTCACCGGAAATGATCTTATCGAGCTTGTTAGTCACCTGGGAAGCTTTAATTCATAAAGATGGAAGTTAACATACTGTCAATACCTTAACGCTATAATTCCCTTATAATCAGCTGAACGAACTAATACTGCCAGGATACCTCAAGAATACTTGCCCAAGCGGAGCCATCTCCAAACGCAAAGTGTTTCCCCAGTGATGAAGCGCCGCCTTGGTAGCATTATAAGATGCTAATGGTGGCTTTAGCGAGTATTCAGGCTGTCATAACATGGGACAGACTGCCTACCTCCATAAACATACGGAACGATGCCCCCGACAGATCCAATGTTCACGATGGTGCCAGCAGACGTGATAAGCATCTCATGGAAATGATGAACCATTCGCATAGGCCCAAGTACGTTGACATCGAACATCTTTTGCACGGCGGTGACATCTGTGTCGATTGCTGTCATAGTGTAGCCTAGTCGAGCATTCAGTCCCATAGCTCGTCACGTAATGGAGACGAAGACCTACATATTCCCCTACATATTAGAAAGAAGAGCATTGTTAGCCCTGTAGCATCCCTATTAGAGCTGTACGACTTACGCATTGTTCACCAGGATATGGAGACGACCTCCAGTCAAGTCGAAAAGTTGTCGTTTCAAATCGACAATCGACTCCTCGTTAGTAACATCGAGGGGGAACCAAGTGATCCCAGCCTTAGTGAGATGGTCACTTGGCTCGGATGGCAACACGGTAGCAATGGGGTGAAGGCCGGCAAGAGCATACTGCTTGACAAGTGCCTCTCCGATGCCGCCTTGTCCGCATCTAGACCTTATCAGTCGACGTCACAATATGATAGTTTGAGGCAGTCAGCATACCCAGTGACGAGAGCAAATCGACGGTGTTGGGCCATGTCCTTGATTTGATGCAAATCAAGTGCCACCTGGACTGGACTCTTCGCAAAACGTATCTTGGGAAGCTTGGAGATGAGAATGTACGTCCTTCAAAGTGGCATACTCTAAGCACGTACTTCAACAATAGGACTTTGATCGGGTAGAGTGCTCTGGTGTGTATCACAATGCAGTCAGACAGCAAGCATGCAAGAACGAAGAACCTTGAATCCTTCGGTTATGCACGTAAGACGAGATAAAGCACTTCTAGACGCAGTTAGATGATAGGACCTAGATACGAGGAGTGTGGCCTACGTTTATTACTCGGAATAGAGTATAGCGAGGTACGTTGACACTCGAATGGACACACTGCTGCAATCGGTTAGTCTTATGGTTGTCGAATTGTTATGAAAGTTATTTCTTCTATGGATATATTGTCAAAAGAGAGTACGTTGCTGATTCTTGGAAGACAAGTCGATACTCAATAGGCCTGGAAGAGGATACGATAACTCGTGGGTTCCTGTAAATTACTTTTAGTTTAGTGAACATAATCATATCAGTATTGAAACAGTAAGTCGAGAATTGTAGCTCCCACGAAAGAATCCATCAAGAATTCACGAAGAATCGCGCCCCTATTCCGTTGTATCCCGGTAGTCGAATCGCGAACTGCCGCCAACACCAACCTACATCTCGCCAAGCAGGTGATACACGATTCAAGCTTGCCGATATCCATTATCTCTACCAGTAGGTATGCGTTGTTTTCCAACTCGAATTGCAACCCAGCTTGGCAATGATCACCTGTCCATCCTGTTGCAATAGTTATTCCAAATGAAGCCCCAAACACGAAGTCATAGAAGTACTTAAGTTGGGGTATTGTGTCTTGTAGTTGTTGAAACATAAGTCCAATTCAGACTATTAAGCATATTACCTATCTTGATACGTGGAACTTAAACCACATAAGCCTTTATCTTCACAATGATGAGCCTACCTTCAATCGTGAATGACCTTCCCCGTACATCAAGGAAGGAAGCATCTGTAGTCGCTACTACCATTGTCGACACAAATGGCAGTGACAGCAGCAAACTAGACTCTCCGTCTGCTACAGTACCGCTATGTGCTGAAGACACGTTGGAGAGCGGCGGCGAGATATCCAGCTGGAGTTCCGTTGACGAAGAGGATCCTGCTTGTATCGTAGGCATAGGTAACCCACACTTCACCTCATTTCTTAACCAAGTCTCCGAGTCTGACTAGTCTCTTTTTTAGGATGCCGTCTCCCGGGAGGCATCCGCTCTCCCTCGGCCCTGTGGGATTTTCTTGCTCGGAAACAGTCCGCACAGTGCGCCGTTCCGCCAGAACGTTTCAACATTGGCGGCTTCTATCACCCTGATGGCAGTCGAGCCGGTGCCATGGACGCCAGCGGTGGCTACTTCCTGCAAGAGGACGTGCGCCAGTTCGAAAACAGCTTCTTTGGAATCAACAACCTTGAGGCTACTTACATGGACCCACAGCAACGCAAGCTGCTCGAGGTAGTCTATGAGTGTCTCGAGAGTGCCGGAGTATCCATGGATCATATCTCGGGCACCAGTACCGGCGTTTATGTGGGCAATTTTACTGTTGATTTCCAGACAATGCAGACCCGAGACCCAGATTATCTGCATCGGTATAGTGCCACGGGGTCCGGAACGGCTATCATGGCAAATCGGATTAGTCACGTGTTTAACCTTCAGGGGCCAAGGTGAGTCAGTGCTTCAGCACATAACTCTCAGCCGACCTTAGAGATACCTTATGACCAATGCGGGACCCCCTGATATGCTGATGGATATTCTTCGACAGCTTCACACTGGATACCGCCTGCTCATCATCCATATACTGCCTCCACAACGCTGTAGTTGCCCTCAAGACAGGTGATTGTGATGGAGCCATTGTCGCAGGCGCCAATCTGATCACAGCGCCTGAGCAACACCTCGGAACTATGAAAGGAGGTGTCCTCTCTCCCACTTCAACCTGCCACACTTTCGATGCCTCGGCCGATGGCTACGGAAGAGCAGAGGGTGTCAACGCGATATACCTGAAGCGTCTTTCGTCGGCACTTAGAGATGGGGATAAGATCCGGGCTGTCATTCGAAGCACAGCTATCAACTCGCAAGTCATCGTATCGTGTCTCTGTCGAAGTTTGAACCTAATAAAGCTACCACAGGAATGGCAGAACCCCTGGAATAACACAGCCTAGTGCTGCTCTCCAGGAGGCAGTGATTAGGAAAGCGTATGCGACGGCAGGTCTTCGCTTCTCTGACACCGACTACGTCGAGTGTCATGGCACTGGTAAATAGTACCTCATCTCGTCTTGAGAGTAAACTACTGACACCTCATGTCTCATGTAGGTACGGCAGTTGGAGATCCAATAGAAGTGGAGGCAGTCGGGCGCTGTTTCTCTTCGAGAGATGGCCCGCCCCTGATGATTGGAGCAGTAAGCCTAGCTTGGTCCCATCAACCAGTACAACTACTTGTTGTGATGAATCAAAGACATTAATTGGAGACGTCTTGTTATAGGTTAAAACCAACCTCGGGCACAGTGAAGCAGCCAGCGGGCTTTCGTCGATTATCAAAGTTGCGCTGGCCTTTGAGCATGGCCAAATTCCTCCGACGTATGGTGTTACGAAATTGAATCCGAAACGTGAGAGGATCTATGAAACCATCAACTGGACTTAGCTAATGTATCGCTCCAGTTCAGCTCGACTCGCTCAACCTCAAGATCGTCAATGAGCTTGAAGATTGGCCTCGAGCTATACGTAGAGCCAGTATCAATTCATTTGGATACGGAGGTGCTAATGCGCACGCTGTCCTGGAATCCATCGATAGCTACTTGCCCGGCGGCATTCAAAAACCACAAAATGGCGTGCACAGTGGAAATCAACTACTTGTGCTACCGGTATCTGCCGCGTCGAATAAATCTCTAGAAACACGTGTCAGGCAAATATCACAGGGCATTCAGAGTTGTGAGGAGGACACGAATATGCTAGAAAGCCTAGCCTTCACTTTATCGCAACGAAGGTCTCACTTGAGAGTTCGTAGCTTTTTAATCACTGGTACCGATATCGACGACTCGGCCCCTCCCACCGCGGTAGTCGGCGATCAACTACCATTCGCCTTCGTCTTCACGGGCCAGGGGGCGCAGTACCCAGGCATGGCCAAAGAGTTGCTTCAGCGAAATCCATCGTTCCTAGCCACCATCCGCGAACTTGATGGTGTGCTGCAGACTTTACCTTCTGATATAGCTCCGAAGTGGACATTGGAATCCACCATCATGGATTTTCCAAGTACTAGCAAAGTAAACGACGTTACTCGCAGCCAGCCTCTCTGCACTGCTGTACAGATAGCCCTCGTTGAACAATTGCGCGGCTGGGGTGTCCGTCCGGTTTCTGTACTAGGTCATTCCTCCGGCGAAATAGCTGCAGCGTATGCTGCTGGTCTCCTTACCGCAAAGCAAGCCATTCTCGTAGCTTACTTCCGCGGTTATGCAGTAGGACAACTGCGTGCGATGGGCTGCATGATGGCTGCCGGTGTAAGTGTTCAGGCTGCCAAGGATCTAATTAAAGAGAAGAACCTCGAGAACCAGGTTTGCGTTGCCTGTGTTAATGCCCCTGAGAATGTAACGTTAAGTGGTTCCGTCGAGGGCATCGATATCCTCATGGAAACGTTACAAGCTACCAGTAAATTCGTACGGAAACTTGAGACGGGTAAGCGAGCCTACCATTCGTATATGATGCGGGATATCGGGTCACTATACGAAGAACTACTCGCAACGCATCTGGACAATCACAATGGCTCGGGTGAACTCACGGCCAAAATGTACTCGTCTGTGGGCAATGGCGGCAACGACCTCAGAGTTTTCGCTGACTACACGCCTCTGGCCGAGCAGTACTGGCGTGATAACCTTGAAAGTCCCGTGCAATTCAGCTCGGCCCTAGCGCGTCTAGCTGCGGACGGTGAGTTCCATTTGGTCGAACTCGGCCCGCATGCCGCACTCAAGGGGCCCACGGAGCAGATTCGAAACGGACTTAAGCTTAGCAAGCAGCAACTTCGTTATACCCCCACACTACTCAGGGGAAAAGACTCAGACAGGTCCATGAAAATCCTCGCAGGTACTCTATTTCTCCACGGATATTCTTTGAACTGGTCTGCCGTGAACGGGTTGCCTAAGAATCCCAGTGCCCCAAGGCCTTTATACGATCTCCCGCCGTACCCATGGGATTATTCAAGTGGATTACTTTGGAGTGAGCCGCGTGCTAGTGTCGAGCTACGTAATCGTAAATATGTCCGCCACGAACTCCTAGGTTCACGGCAGTTGGCCGGTAACGATATCGATTGGAGCTGGCGTAATATGCTCCGGTTGAATGAAGTGCCGTGGATGCGGGACCATCGGTTGGAAGACCAAATTGTCTTCCCTGCTGCGGGCTATCTTGCCCTAGCCATGGCAGCTGTCTCCCAGATTCGAGGCTTTAGTCCATCTGAACCGCAAGTCGTGTATCAGTTCCGCAACGTAAGCATCACGGCAGCATTTGTCGTACGAGATGAGGGTGAGGAGGACAAGGATGTCGAGCTACACACGTCCGTGACCAAGAGCAGACTATCGACGGCGAACGCCTCAGCAGACTGGTACGAGTTTTGTGTATCTTCGTGGACAGCGGGCCAGGCTATCCAGCATTGTGCTGGGAGCGTGCGTATCGATATGCATCAAAACTCTGATGACTTCATGGTAGCAACCAAAAGCGTCGCAGTCGACAAGGACGGCTATGAAACCTGGGCAATGGGGAAATGGTACAACAAGCTCAGCAACGAAGGGCTGTGTTTTGGGCCTAAATTCCAGTCGTTGACCAGCCTTAGCACTGATGGCAACCGCGTGAGGACTGAGGCCATCTCTACGACGCGTTTGATCCAGCGCGATAATAATTCCTCAGCCGACACACATCTGGGGACTTATTACGCCGTACACCCGCTCGTCATCGACGCTTGTCTTCAGGCTGCTATCATGGGTGGCACAGCAGGCAACCTCAGCACGCTGCGGGCGCATCTCCCTGTCTTCATTTCCAAATGCCAGATCAGGACGCCCGGCCCTGAATGCGTTGACCATCAAGTCGAGATTCACACGCGGTCTACAACGACCGGGCCAGCGACAAAGCAAGTAGATTGCACACTTCGCGATGCAACTGATGCGCCAGTAGTGAACCTCGAGAAGGTCCATCTAGCGCTTTACAATGGCAAGACCACCAAAGAATCTAATAGCGACAACGAAACAACAGCTCTAGAGCGTCACCCTTGTCTTCGTGTCTCCTGGAAGCCGGATATCTTGCGCCTGCATGCAGACACCGCAAGCCAACTGCGTGAATACGTCACCAGTTTCATAAAGGTGCAAGACCCAGACCTCGCAGATGACGAAAGCGCTAGTGTAATTGGAGCATTGATTGATCTCGCCGGCCATAAGAATCCGCGAATGCGAGTGCTCGAACTTGGCGGTGGATGTCAATGCAAGTCAAAGCAATGGCTGGGTCTATTGGACAAGGACACGGCTTTCCCGCGCTGTCGGTCCTGGAGTGGCGGCGAGCTTGACGAAGACGGCAAGCTAAATGTTGAGAATGATGTGGGACCCTTTGACGTTGTTGTGATTCCAGGGGTAGGCGTTCATTCTTAGCTTTAAAAACCCCTATCTAACTCCTCACAGCTGGCAGCATCGGAACGCTACTGGAAAAAATACCCAGAACTGCTTGCTTCACTTGTCGATAATCACGGCATTATCATTAGTCGGACTTCAAATGTGGCGATAGAAGCCTTGAACGCCGTCGGTCTCATGACAATTGATGTCAAAAGGCGGGTTTTCCTAGCCATGCGACCTCCGAGCCGTTCAGTTCTGAATGGTCGAGATTTACTTCTTGTGGTAGGTGCAAATTCGCATCGGATACACTCTATACTGAGCTGACATTACCGTGCTATTAACAGGTTCGCGAGGCCTCTCCCGATATAATGAAGTTCGCAACGACTATTGCCAATTCTTTGCAGGAAACCGGCGTTGCTAAAGTAAACACAGTCTCGCTAACCGAGCTCGCCACGACCAAAGTCTCAGAGAAGCTTGTCTGTGTTTCTCTGTTAGAGATGGAGAGGGAATTCCTTGCGGGCATGAGTCCTGACGAAATGGATCTTCTCCGTCGACTGACGGATGTCGTTACAGACCTAGTCTGGGTGACAGGCGCAGATACATTAGGCAGCGCAGACCCAAACCTAACACTCGCCAGCGGACTCTCTCGCGCATTGATGCTCGAGCAGCCCTCGCTGCGCTTCTCGGTTCTAGATATCGGCAAGCCTGCAATAAGCGACGTGGAGTCGAATGCAGGGGCTATTTGTGCTAATATCATTAGAGCTTTGGTATCCTATCATGATATGGATGACAAGGAATTCATTCAATCCAGAGGACTTCTATACGTCAGCCGTTTCGGCCCAGACCAGAAACTGAACTCGCTCTTCAGGCGACGTCTCCAGACCGTGCAAGAGTCTGTGTCCACGGCAACTCTTGCCGAGACTAGACCGGCGCGCCTCTCTATCGGTAAGGTCGGCCTTACCGACACGATGCATTTCCAGGAGTTATGCGAGCCGCCCACAAAGCCACCGACCGGCTTCGTTGACATTGACGTTAAGGCCGTTAGCCTCAACGCTAAAGATATCTACACGATGAGTGGACGTGTGGAAACACGCACAGGCACAACGGCTATCGAGTTCAGTGGCGTTGTGAGAGCAGTCGGAGCAGACGTCGAGCACCTGCAGGTCGGTGACCATGCTGTAGTCCTAGCGCCGAATTACTTTAGCACAACAGAGCGCGTGCCAGCCTGGGCGGCACACAAAATGCTGCCAGGTGAAGACTTTGCTGTAATGCCGACGCTGCCTGTGGTCTACGGAACGGCCCTATATGCTTTGCATGATCGCGCGCATCTCAGAGCCGGCGAGTCGATCTTGATACATGCCGGCGCTGGTGCCTTTGGCAGTGAGTAGCATCCAGAGTTATTTGTTGCCCTTTTCGTTCTGACTCAGGAGCTTTCCCCTTTGTTGAATGAGGTTCTTACTCCTGAGCACTCGCCGGATTACCTATGAGCAATTGCTGATTTTGTATCCTGCAGTGGCGGCTATTGCAATCGCGCAACGTATTGGTGCCGTTGTTTACACGACAGTGGGTTCACAGGCGAAACGAGATTTCCTGATCCGCGAGATGGGCATGCCCGATGCTCATATTTTCCACTCGCGTGACGCCTCATTCGTAGCTGGCGTGAACAAAGCCACAGCAGGACGCGGTGTCGACGTAATCATAAACTCGTTGGTCGGGGATCTGATGCATGACAGCTGGGCCTGTATCGCGCATTTTGGCCGATTTGTTGAAGTTGGTAAACGTGAGTTAGTCGATGCCGGCAAGCTAGATATGCACGTGTTCTTACGCAACACGACATTTACGGCTTTCGATCTAACCGAGTTGTTCTTCCACGAGGACCAGTTCTACCGGGATATCTGGATCAAGTATGTTATCTCTATGCCTGCGTGAAAACTCTAGCATGTGCTGACAATGGCCGTCCGACTAGCAAAACGAAAGAGGCGCTTGAGTTGTACCGCTCTGGACAGGTTAAGCCAGTGCCTATCACCACATTTGACGTCGCCAATATTGCCCAGGCATACCGCCATTTCTCGACAAGGGATCGAGTAGGCAAGGTTGTCATCACTATGGATAACCCTGAGAGCCGTATCCCAGTATGACTACACCTGTAACAGAGGCAAATTCTCGAGTGCTAATAGGAACAATAGGTCATGCTATCCAAATATCGGGCCATATTCGATCCACAAAAGGTATATCTCCTTGTCGGATGCTTAGGTGGCTTGGGTCGTAGCCTGAGTCGCTGGATGATGTCTCGCGGGGCTCGTTCCTTCGTCTTCCTCGGACGATCAGGTGCCGATAAGCCCAGTGCGAGACAACTTGTGTCGCGGCTCGAGGGCGCAGGAGCGCACGTAATCGTCGTCCGAGGCGACGTTATTAATGCGTCGGATGTAGTAGCTGCTGTGACCGCATGCGAAGAAACTGGTCGACCCATCGGCGGAGTAATACAAGCAGCAATGGGCTTACACGAAGCGCTGTTCTGTCGCATGACTAACAAAGCCTGGCATACAGGCATACAACCTAAGTGGGCAGGCACGTGGAATTTGCATACTGCACTCGAAGGCCATGATAGTGCGCTCGATTTCTTCCTCCTGACTTCATCCGTATCTGGTAGCGTCGGGACAGCGACCGAGAGTAACTACTGCGCAGCAAATGGATTCCTAGACGCTTTTGCCCGGTGGCGACGACAGCAGGGTAAACCAGCGATCTCGGTAGGGTTAGGCATGATCTCCGAGGTTGGCTATTTGCATGAGAATCCCGACATCGAAGCCCTATTACTACGCAAGGGAATACAGCCATTGGATGAGGATGAGTTCCTACAGGTCATCGATCTTGCTATTTCCGGAATGAGCAATACACCTGATGGTCACATACTCACAGGCTTGGAACCTTTCGGTATTCGAGAGCTCATGGATAAAGGGTTCGACGTAGATAATGGCACAATGCAAGACCCGCGTACATTGCGTCTATCGGCAGCATTGGCTGCTGAGCAAGATTCTCGAGATACGGCCCTCGGAGGGTCCGCCTTTATCTCTGCAGGAGCTGCTGCCGCCCCTTGGCTCAAATCTGTCCCTGCTAGTATTGTTGGCTCGCTTGCGCCCGAGGCTGATGCGGATTCTCTTCACGCTGCGATCCTTCGGCTAGTACGTAAACGATTCTCGAATCTGATCCTCATGCAGCTAGATCAGATCGATGATAACAAGCCATTGGCACAATTCGGAGTAGACAGTATGATCGCGGCCGAGTTCCGCACTTGGTTCTGGAGCGCCTTCAAGGTTGATG
This sequence comes from Hypoxylon fuscum, assembly GCA_022578945.1. Classification (NCBI taxonomy): domain Eukaryota; kingdom Fungi; phylum Ascomycota; class Sordariomycetes; order Xylariales; family Hypoxylaceae; genus Hypoxylon; species Hypoxylon fuscum. The sequence continues at coordinate 146,436 of MU399818.1, read as the reverse complement.
TGCCTTTTCTTGATATTTTGAGCCCCCAGAAAGCCCTTAGCACACTCGCCGGGTATGTCGAGGCCAAAATTGTTGAGGCTGGAGAAGGTCCACCGTGAATTACCCTCAAGCACTCATAACTAAGAAATGGGATGCGCAGCTCGAATTGACAACTTAAAGCATAAACAGTGCCACCAGTGAAGAATATGATGTTTTCTTATGTGCATATAGGGGACGAGGTTCTTCTAAGTCCATAGCAATAGGGATAGATAGGGGAGACGAGATGTTAAAAGTTGTGGATTAATTGGCACGGATGACGATGACGTTACTTAAAAAAATACCATTCCAGTGACCCCTGTTATGTGTCACGTGAGCCCATGAGCCAGGCAGCTGGTACCCCCTGATGGCAGTGCTGCTAACTCCTTGGCTTTTTTTCTTCGTTTACCTAAAAAAAGACGGCGAAGAAGTTCAGTAAAACGACGACAGAGAAACATAACAAAATGACGAAAAAAAGAAAGTTTGACAAGCAAAACAACATGACGAATATATCCAATATAGGATAAAGTAACGTTAGTTGGTCGTTTCAGGATGATCAATCCAACCGGATACGAAATTTCTCGCGGCTACGATAGACAGCTGGCACACTTCGCAAAGTCACGATCATCAAAATCAGTCAATTCAATCAATTCAACCAATTCAGAATCTTTCGGGTGGGAATTTTGAATATTCCTCGACAGTAGTTTCAAGTATGAGTATGCGCTTTTTCAAGGATTGTTCTCTATGTTCCTCCCTAAACTATCCTGAGCAATATCTGAGCCTTTTCCGAATCACCCCACGTCTTGATTTCCACTCGGAGCAAGGTTTGAATATATCCCGTCAACGCCTATCAGTGCCTGTCAACTAGCCAGACTCGAATGACTAGGTACCTAGGTATTCTTTGAGAATAGGACAATCTCGATGTCTTTTTCATTGACGACGGCACTATGACACTATCTAGAAGTTGCAGACGCATGTTTAGTTCAGTGCGCGACTTGGCCTGCGACCCATTTGACTCGATCGCATCGCTAGCGGAGCTCTCGAAACCCACTATTGTTAACGTGCCTTATCCTCCACCCTTCAATCCAAGCCAGATTCTATTCTATTCAGGGCTTGGGTGCGACGAGATCTGGAAGTCGCCATTGTTTCTACCAAAGTTGGTCGACTTAGCGGCGCTTACTTGAAAACACGCAACGCGCAGTTCGATCGCCGAGACATCAGGGTTTGGCCCATCGTTCTTAGAGACGGAATCGGAAGTTGACGACCCGCCAATGTATGCGTGGGACCCGTGCCAGGACTTCCCTTAATAGTAGAGACGAAGCTAAATTCGTTGGGTGAATTTCCAGGGTCTCTTCGTTATGTATTTCGCTACCGGAGGGGTGAGAATGTGTGGCTACCTCGCACTTGTCACCTCTTCCAAGACGCCATATGTCTGATCAATTGAACCCTCGTGTAATTGGTACTTGACGTTGCTTCCATGCTAGTTGAGCGCTGTTTTACTCGAGGGTTCAGTCCTCGAAAGTGGGAGCTGTTCCAGTCGGAGTTCCCGTTTTATTCTTCGTTATTCTCCTATCTCGCCTATCTATTCACTGTCTTCCTAATTCGATTTTTTTTCTCTTCGTGAGAAGTCCATGAGGCTGTCGAAGTTGCGAGCCAGTTGGACCGGATTAATGGCGCGAAGGGCCCAGATTAGAGTGGCCCATTCCGGAAATTAGGCAAACTCCTCGGAGACTGGCTGGTCGAGATAGAAGCATTTCTCGATCTGGCTCAGGATGTGGTGGGTGCACCCACTCTCCTGGTTTTAGTAAACCAGTATACCTCGTCGCCTCAATGGTAGAACCCAAGCTGCTGCAGCTTAGCTTTATACCAGATATCATCGAAGAGATTATCGAGATAGCCTTTGGGGAAGGTATTAAGCACGATATTCGTGTTACGCTTGGCTACAGGATGGCTCTCCTTGTGATGAGGTTCCAGAATTGGCCACAATGGAAGCAAAGTTGTGTTAGGTGGCGTCGTCAATTTATCCGTCCGAGTCAGTGGTGTTGAGGAAAGAAAGTGAGACCGGTCATTGTGTTGAGTTCGCCCCAGCTGTCAGCGCAGAGAAGGCCCTTTCCTCGAATATCACCTTCCCCTCGCAATAGCAAATCCTTCATCGTTTCTCATTTCACTTTTCATAATCCATGCTTAACCAGTCTGAAAAGAGAATCATGATCCAGAAGCTGATAAAGGCCTCAGGTATCAGCTTGGAGACAATCCCAGGCAATGTTGCAAGTATCACCATTAAAGTGTCCACCACTAAGTTGACTTAGAAGGTCGCCTCGGACGTGACGAGTTTGGATAATCCTGCCCGCCGCGGCCATACGCAGTTCTTCCAGCAAAATCAATACCTTACAGGCCGTTCCCCTCCTACTCGGTATTTCGCTTCTACAAGAGTGATCATATCGTTGCCATATTCTTCCCCTTGCCCCTCCTGGCTAATTATTCTGAAGAGAAGGGAAGAATTGAGTGAATCCTTGCATGGGCCGCTCACTCAGCCAACTTTGTCGAGCTCCCTCAAACAAGTCGACACATTTTCGTGGACTAGGAACAAGTTTTACGAGGTAGTAAACTCCGTGCTGCTTCTTGGCAAAGTCTCGGTCCCTGCCGTTCTCGCAACCCGGAACCTTGCATTTGGACGTCCATACTTGTCCATAGGTTTACTAGAAAGTAGGTCAGCGCGGTCTGTTATAATGCACGGCAAAGGGGAGTCTTACTTCCGCGCACAAACATGGTGGAAAACAGTTTAATCTTGGTATGCCCATTGAAAGGAGAAGTCGAATTTGAGCAGTGGCCCACTACTCTACCTTGAGAGAAGGGTTGCGGATTTTCGTCATCTTCAGTATTATATCGACCCCATGCTCAAGTGTTCCCGGGCGCCAGCGTGCACGTCGGTGTCTCTGAGGTTTTTTGTTTATTAATTCTTTTTTCTTTATTACCATTCTTTCTTGGTTCCTGTCGGGGCTGCCGAGTTGGGAGTCATATCGGGGATCAGGTCGAGAATCGTAACAGGAGACATCCCACTAAGGGTCATACAGTAGTCATATCAAGAGCTATGCCATGAGTGATCGCCTCAGCAACATCGTCATCCTCAGCATCCTGATCGAATCCATAAACGAGTTAAGGGACTTGCTGATATAGGTCCCAGTGTGTTTCTCCTCGCTTAAATTGTAGAAGCGATTTGTTAGGTGACGTTACCAATGTCTAGACTTGCGCAGATCTGACTTAGTAGGACCAGACTCAGCATCAGAGCACCCATCGGCAAATGTCTTAGCAGCAATAGTCTGATGGTCATCTTTGCCATAGCCGTAAGGACTTTCGGAAGAGCATATGCGGACTCGCACATACGGGATTTGGCGACCCTTACCCACAGCCTCGTTGTAGCGATCGTGGTAAGTGTCGGATTGTACCACTGCGCCAAAGGGGTTTATTGATTTAAGATCTTCATTTTGTGTTTGACATTAACCTCGACGACCAGCAGTCTGCTTGTTGGTATAGGCATGTATTTATGTCAATCTCATCACAAGTCTGCCATCCCGTCCCACGAATCTGGTGAGTCAGCGCTTCTCAAGAAAAAGTGAAGAGTTTTGCCGAGGTTGGTGAAATGGATTGAAGGCGTGACTGATGCCATTCATTCATGTTAGTCCCAGCGAACCCATTCTCGTTCAGTCTATTGAAGTTATTTCCAGGGCCAGACTTAGCGATGGGGCGCTCATCGCCAGACGTCTTAGAAGCGAATTCATATAATTGGACTCTTGAAATTATGCCGATATGGGTTTGGTAAAAGTTTTCTCGCCTGTTCGTAATAGGCATTCTCGTTGCCAGCAAGTAGATGTTCATGTTAGGAGTCTAGCCACTTAGGCTACCAGGAACCAGGGAATCTATCAGAGTCATCAGGGGCTTCTCAGCCTGGACAAAGGAGGCTCATATATATGAACCCGGGACCTGCCCGTGGCCGCTAGCTTGTAGATAGGGTCCCTCGTGCCACAACAGAGTTCTCTCTTATGCTTCCATGGTCTGCATCGTGACAGTAAGGGTTGCAAAACCCCAAGAAGGATTGCACTTCTTTCACCAGGCACTTACGTGCCTTTTGGTACTCCTCTCTAGCGCTCTTCGGATGGCATTCTGCTTCGCTTGCGCTTGTGACAGACGGGGCCGTGTCATATAAAAAGCTCACGAATGTCCTTGATGCTATTTTATCAGTAGTCGAGTTAGGCTTTCGCAGCACCTGTTAACGTAGTCACCACCGTCACGACCGAATTAGGCTTCGATGTCTTGGGGTAGCAATGTGCTCAACAATTTTAAGAAAGGCGAGTCTGAGTGTTGCCTAGATAGCCGCATTGGTATCACCGGGCCTGTCAGGCACGGGGGAGTGATCAGAGTGATGGACCATACGATTCAGCGACCTGGCTGCCTGGCTACTAAGGGCTAGCAACAAAATGATCCTAAAGCTCCTTCATAATGCCATGTGTCTCTCCAGCTAGAAGATGGCGGAATGAAGCCTCCTTTATACACCTGCGAGCCACCAGCTACCCCCCTGGGAGTAGCCCTAGCCATAATATCCCCCCCTTACACTACTTGCCCCTGACAGGGCCGTACTTAAGTTTGGAGACCAGGGATCTAGCAGAGTCGATAGGGGCTCAGAGACAAGGACAAAGGCCGATCAGGTATGTGGACCCGGGACCTGCTCGTGGCCAGTGGCCACTAGTTCGTAGATATGGCACCTCGTGTCACAATGCAGTTCCTTCCTAGTGCTCTCATGCTTGAATCGCGACAATTCTTAGCTGACTGCTCACTGGTGTAATTGCCAGCCATTATCACAGCCTTCCAGTCAACTAGGCCGGACGTTGCTTTGGAATTCTTGAGCACACTTGATGTAGTCTCAGATGTAACACGACGTCCATTTAATGGGGATATCTTGATGACCGAGCGCCGCTGGAGGTCGCACATACGCGATTTGGCAACCCTTAACCACAACCACGTTGTAGCGGTCATGGAAAGTTTTACGGAAGGCACTCTGCTTCATCATCTTCCAGTACGGCCCCTTGCAAGTATCCGCTAGTACCGTGAGTGATTGATGCGATGCCCAGTGAGTATGACCCATGGTGAGGTACTTTAAGGCCAACCACAAGTAGTCTGCGCCTTCCTTCATTAGGCCCTCATATTAGTGATAATCTGTTAAATGACAATTATCTCATTTGCTCGAATTTTGGGGTCACTAGATGGTTGTTGTTCCCTTCATAGGTGAATCTGCCATCTGCAGTCAGCTCTAGCAGGCAATCAAACCCTTTTCCGGGTTTATTTAATATCTCGTCTTCTTTTATGCCTCGAAAATCTTATAGGCTCAGCTCGGATAGTATCATTCATGGGTCTCCGTCATGATAAGAAAATGCCATCCTCGGTGAATGGTGACAGAACGGGGAGCAGTCGATAATGGCACTCTGCTTCGAGGAGAAGCTACCTCTGATGTTCCCTTCACGTGGATCTGCCATACGAGGTCTTCACAATGCAGCAGTGGTTGAGACCGGTTGTAATGGACTGAGTTGTTGGTATAGGTGTGGAGTGCCGAAGGGATCCCTCTCATCATCCCAGTCGCCTTCCATATAAGTCAAAGCCTCAGACAAGGCAAGGCTAAATGAAACTTCGACGCCACCGACACGCACACGTAATTCTCTACCACGTGCTTGAGGATTTGATTGAAGATAATTTCTTCTGGAATATAGTCGCAATCACCGTCCACACAGCAAGCTCCAGTTAGAGAAGCCAAGGCAAGTACTGCAGAAGTATTTGCGGCAGAGAACCCGGTTTCGCTTCCGGGGGTAAGGTTGATAATGTCTAAGGTGCAAAGCGTCCCACATCTTCCTTTTCGTTTTACTCGACTTCGTCGTCGTTTTATTCGTCATCGTCTTATTCGTAGTTCTATTTATCGTTTTATTTGTCGTCGTTCTGTTTATCTGTTTTGCCGTTTTATCCTATGTTTGGTCCACCCTCTGTAGCAGCGTTGTGATCCTGAATCGCAGAATTGCTCTGAAATCCTGTGATATTGTGTGATGCCATTTGCTCGCATAGCTAGGTACTTGCCATATCTTAAGCCGACATCATTTCTCATTGAGAGTCGTTGAGAGCGCACAGACTAAGCAGACAAGATGTGTGACTGATGTGATCGGTGATGTGGACGAAGTTTCTTTGCTGGTCAAGCAATTTTTGGAGCGTCTTGGCCTCGTTCCTATAGTAAATTCATTGACCCTTAACCATGTTGTCGTTGGCATTACGACCTGACGTTGAAGCGTACGGCTCTCTTCTTGACGCTCCGCAACTATCTCTAGTCAGAGTGTGTCAAGTTTATTAAAAAGATGTTGATCTTATCTCATATCTGACACATCCTAGATGCGCTTTGGTGGTGTAGTCCATATCCTTCTCGGGCCTCATAGGCCTTCTTTAGCATGGTCATGTCTTTCAGCGCACCTTTTGACTGGGGCGTGTTGTGATTCAAATGCGCGTCTCTTTTTAGGTGCTGAATCTTGTCCTTTGATTCCTTAATTTCAGGTTTGGTCTGTCCTTATTTAGAGCTGGCGGTTGTTCAAGTGCGACCCCGGAGAGAGGATCGTTTCTCTGACTTGATCGGAGGAGCTGATAAAAGAAAGGGACGAAAAGAAAATGGTTAGACCATGTGTGTTACCCACAGTTATGACGGCGAGATACTTCGAAAAGGGGGCAGAATAGGTGCGCCGCCGACAGCCAACCTCTTGCTCCTCGAGTTCCTTGAGCACAGAGTGAACTTATTGGTCAATCTCCATCTTCGAATAATCGTCTGTGTTGATCCGGAAATTCTTTTCCTAATATTCTGTCTTTTCGTTTCTCTTTCTTTTTCTCTCTTTTGTCTTCGTCGTCTTTTCCATAGTCTCCCTACCTGGCTGGTGTATAACGCCAGATAAAACAACGGCGTAATAATTGCTCACCTAAGCTAAGAGAAAGTATTAGCATGTGATGTTCCTTAGAAGTGTACGTGTTAAGTTATGCTGAATGGTGCCGGCCTTGATCCTGCTTTAACTGGACGTGCCTATTCTTCCGCACTTCAAAGGACTGCCGCAGCTTTCTTGGTCGCGTTGTCTACATCTCTCTCCAGACTCAGTGGGTTGACTCTAGACGGTTTTGGCCATTAATGAAATTGTCGTGTTCTAGTGCAGAGTGTACACTAGAGCTGATACTGGTCTTAATTCATTTTCAGAAAACAACATCTGCTTGGGTTAGTGTTGGTTAGTTGGAAGAATAGTTAAGTTCAAGGGCGTTTAAGGGCGTTCGTTCACTCATTGTTCACATTTTGTCACGATGTAGACTTCTGGGGTACTGTAGAAACGATATTATCACGTAAAAAGGTTTCGGTCTTGGTATTAGGGTTGCAAGGCAATTTATTCTCGTAAGTCCTTCATCGTAAGTCTTTCATCCATGCATCAATCGTTCGTCCCCTAGAATATTATGGTCGACTCACAAGTCTTAGACCATAAAAAAAGAAACGGCGAAGAAAACGGCGAGAAAGTTGTGAAAAGGTCTCAGGTAAACGTAGGCACAGTGAGGGCTCTGCTGGTACACTCCCTTGATTGCACTCTGTTGCCTCGTTTTCGGTGTTGATCAAGGCATCGGCCAATCCACTTTCAACATTCAAAGGTCCAACTAATAAGGTGAGAAGGGAGCAGTGTCGGGAACCACCACACCTAATCCACCTTGGTGTACACCAAGTGTAATCAATTCAATTCCACTCCACCACACCAAGGCCCGTGCGTTAAATACACCCATTACACCTTGAGGCCATCGTGGGTATAATGGGTGTATTAGGTGTAATAATTATGGAGTTTTCGTGAGATATAAGTCCATTATTAATATTCATTAGTAAATTTGGTGGTAGCATTAACAATGAGGCTATTATGGCTATTGTGGCTAATGTCTGTGGCTAATGTGGCTAATGTCTGTGGCTAATGTATATATGTGGCTAAAAGGGCCCACATCCAACCTCCCGATATTTTAAAATTCGAATCTCCCAGCCCTTTTACTAATTCTATTAATTCTATTAAATTTTAAATCAAATTAGCCAATTAGAAAAATCGCTATATTAATTATTTCGTAAAATTCTAATCAGCCATTCAAATCAATTATTATAATCTAATATAAAACCCGTTAAACTTTACTAACTCTTTCAACATCAACAACACCAATAGCAGCAGCCGCGCGATCATGGTCATGATCATGGTCATCCAGGATAATAGCATCAAGTAATGTTATATTATAATACGATAAATGGTAGCAACGACAAGGTCGACAATGCCTTCGGTCCCACTTATTTCCTTATTCGGATATCGATATCTTTATTTATACTAATACACTAATACACCCACTATTACACCCACTCCACTAAAGGCCTGCTTAATACACTTAACGAGAGGCTTTAGTGTAATATATTACATCCACTACACCAAAGCCTTTAGTATAGTGGGTGTAGTGGTTCCCGACACTGGAAGGGAGTAATTTGTGTAGCGTATCGGTAGAACACGATGAATTGAATGATCGCGTCTATTCCTTAAATAGAGTTCTCGTTACTAAACGTGCAGATTTAGAACGTAAACGTAATAAACTGCCAAGGTTTAGAAAAAGAGATAGTCGAGTAGAATGACGCTTGGTTGGTAGGTGACTTTTAATCCCCAAAGGGCGAGTGTAGAAGGGAAGGGTAACGGCGTTGATGGTTTGCTTAGTGTTTTGTTCCTCCAAAGAGGTATTCGCACTCGTCGTCAAGTTCCGGGTTATTAAAAAACTGCTCATCAGTAAGCAGCTGCTGCTCTCCAGTAAAAAGTTCCTGTGTCAGGCCTTGGAGGAAGGAGTTGAAGTCGCTTTGTTCCTGGGTGTCATGCTGCTGTGCGGATTCACTGTCTTGTTCACCCAGAACCTGAGTCTGGTGATTAAGGGATGAGATGTTGTCGTTTTCAGTGGAACTACCTGGCTGGTTGTTGTTTTCCAGGTGTTTCTCGTTGTTCTCGCCCTGTTGTAAACCCCACTTCAACCAGGAGAGAGGGTTGATTTCACCTGTAAATCCATTATGTCCCTCAACTTCATGTTCCAGCTGGGGAAGTGTAGGCGTGGCACCATGTTCCTGCTGTGGAAGTGTAGGTATAGTGTCATAGGACGTGGATGGAGTCAATTGATCCAATGAAGGAGTATACACGGGAGCTTCATGTACCCTGCTCTGGTCTTGGTTAGATCCCATATTTTGGTTCTGAATAGGATCAAGGGATGACGTTTGAGGCATCTTCGGTGTCTGAGCCGACAAGGTCTTCCGCGCTTTTCTCGGCTGGTAGCTAGCACCAGGGCCTCTCTTCCTAGTCTGCCTCTGTTCAACTGAACCCATGAGAATAGTACGATATAACTGGGGTAAGTTGAACTGGTCGAGATGCTTGGGGTCACCCGCCGGAACTGGCTCGATAACATTGTACCCGTTTTGTTTCACCAGGTCGTGGTATTCGCTTATAATGCTATCTTTGTCAAGGTAGCCTGGGAGGTTTATGTCCCCATGTTTAAGCTTACGATGTGCGTCTGGACCTTTGCCCTTTTCAGGCTCGTAAGTATACCACGGGTAGGCAGCTTTGTGAAGAGCCAATTCTTCCTCTTGCTTTTTGATAAAGAAGTTCTTTTGTGGTGCGGGCAGCCGATTGCTCCACTGATCACCAAGTATTTTAGCTGTAAAAATATTTGGTTAGTATGTTCATTCGATAAACGAAAGGGAGATATCATGACTTACAGGCAAAGGTATTAGGGCCCTTAGCGCCTGTCTGGCCCAAGAGTTCAAGCCTTTTGACTATCTCGTGGTGATGAACCATCCTGTACAAGATGAAAGCATTCCGGCACCGCGGAAGAGAGCTCCAGTGGAGACCTTCTGGCCAGCCTTCCGGGGGTGTCTAGCCCACCGGAGGTCCTCGGCCGTCAGGCTCGACACCAACCCCCATGTTTCGCCCGGATACAGCAACAACATTACAAGTTCCATTGTTGGTAGGGATGTTGCTGTAAGTGCCACTGTTGCTACTGCTGATTACTTCGGCACTAGCACGGTTGTAGCCGGGGATAGAACTGCGCGACACATTGGAGGACGGGCCGGGCGGAGCCTCAATCTGAGATAGTTGGGGAATCACGGGGGAAGAATATTCCATAGAAGGTGTTGTGTGCGGACTAGGTATGCCCTCTTGCTGTAGCTCGGCGGAAATTCCAGGTATTCTAGAAAAGGGGCTGACATCATGCACTAGGCGGTTATTCGAATTCGGTGCCGGATACCCGAAGTTGGTATGTTCCAAGAACAGTGCTAAGGTTGGGCTGCCGGATAGTATACATGCCTCAACCCTGAAGCGAACATCATGATTCAAGATGTCAATGACACTACCCAGGATAATACGATTACCAGATGTAGTGTCGACGATAGCTTGTACACGCTTGCCCTGTGCTGCAGCGCTGTAAAATGAGTCAGAATATAACCACCCATGTCGTGAGTTATTGTGCTGTAGTGTGACCAAAAGTGAATGCAAATACACTTAATAGTAATAGAGACGGTATGTTGCAGGGAATGGCGAAGGGTGTTTGCGTATGGGTGGACAGAGGGATGGCTTACCTTGCCTGAAGGATCTGGACCTTCTGTTCCTGAGGAAAAGCGCTCCATACTGGAGCCGGAAACACCATAGCAACGCTAGGCAACTGGAGAGAACGTTGGGCGTCCATAACTGTGGTTTACGTTAGCATGCAGGACTAGGCATGCTTAATACATACTAAATGACAAAGCTCAGAACGTACTTAGGTCTATCTCAATCAGAGATGCTGTCGGATAAGTGTAGTCGCGGCGTTTCTTAATGATCCTTGTTGATCGCGTCTCGTAAAGGTAAAGGCCAAGATAGTAACTGTGACTGCGAGAACTGAAGTTATAGAAAGTCAGTTTAGAGCACCACAAACATTAGATTAATAACACGTTATGGCTAATTGCTTGCCTAGTGTCTGAGGTATGAGATATATAGATGGTGAATAAAACTGAAATTGGTGACGATAGTACTCTGAGAAGTGCTGTCGGAGCTTCTCTCCAGCCCGCGTCTAATCCACGTCCCAAATATTGGTTGGTAGAGGTGATGCGAACTGTAGATTCAGTACAAAATTGACAGTATGTAAACGTCAATCGAGCACCTCTAGGCGAGAGGATGGGAACGAGAGGGATGGGGAATAGGGAAACGGGGACGTATGTGATGAGCTTAGAATACCTTGAAGTTCGGCGAACTGTCGTTAGTTGGTAGACTTAGATAGTCTGGGTATGTGAATTGAAGTGGATGATGAAAAGAAGAGATTGATTGTAGTTGTGTGATGGTGGAGGTTGCGTTTTGTGAAGAGGACGAGGTGGTATTTTGTTGTTGAAGAAAGCTTTCCGGAATTCCAGGTACGGCAGGGAGAATTGTTGTATGGTAAAAGAGTATCACGTAGACGCGTACCCATCCGTTCTAATACACATTGGTTCCCATGGATACGTGTATCTAGGGTATCCATCCGTTCCTTCCCCGTGACCTTGATATCACCTAGTCAACTACGCACAATTATCTTTTTAAAACAAGCCCTTATAGCTATTTTTAATCCCGTCCAGCGGACAGGGGTTACTTTTTTTTGTTGCCCTTAACTACGTTTCCTGGCTCCTAATAGAATGCCTTCCGCGAGAAAAAAGCTTTCGACTTTTTTATCGTCTATCAAAGATTACTCTGTTCAGTCGAGCCGATGAAGTTTCCGGGGCTTGCAGAGGGTCGTGCTTCGTAGCCGGCTATAATGGAGTTTATGTATAGTTGTGCTAGGCGATGAAAATAGTCGAAACATTGTTATATGGGTTTTCAGTAATTCGTTGCAAAATATATAATATATAATATATATTAAACCAGGTTAAAAAGGCTTGTGAAATGAAAAGTAATATTAGAAGAAAAAAAACTTTCGTTGGTGTTGGTTATTAGGGAAAGGCTAGCATAATCAAGTTCAAATCTGATTAAAGTATCTATTATTCATTCATTGTTCACACTTTATCGCGATGCAGATCCTTGAGGCACGGTTCAGACGACATTGGTACCCGAGTTGCTGTTCACTTGGGTATTAATTGGTATTGCAGTGCTATCTATCTCTGGATGGCTCCTGTCCATGAGTTTTGATTTCCACCATTCCTTTGGTCCAGCCACAGTTCCTAGACCTTGAGGGTGATAGGACTATGGCGAAAATAACGTTAAAGGCGGCGAAGAAGACGACGAAGAAGACGACAAGGAAGACGACGAAGAGCATGGCGAAGAAGACAGCGAAATTTTATGACAAGGTGATCAAGGTAACTTCATGTCGTCCCATGGGGCTTCAAACCCCAAGAGGCTAAGGTAGTCGTAGTAAGATGAAGGTCAGGTTAGTGATCCGTTCGTTGTTCTCTTTGTTCACCGACTCCTATCGTTTAACCAACGAGCCTATTCGGATATCTGACCTATTGGTGGTCTCAGGGCCCTGTCCGCTCGCGAATGGTATCATTCCTTAGTTGTGCTTCTCAAACCATACATGGTGAAGGTTTCTGTGGTCCTCGGTCATTCCTCAGGTTCGTAACTGAGCACACTGTAGCAGAGATCGGGCTAGTATTTATTTAGTGTCTGCGGTAACCAGATCTATAGGTTCAACGTAAAGAATTGCAAGGTAGTCATCCACTTATGAAAAGTGAATCACGTCGGGAAGGGGGGGTAAAGGTAGGTAAAAGAACAGTCTTCTTTGTTGTTCGTTGAGTTGTAGCTTTTAAACTCCAAGCGGTGATGAACTTCAAGTATTAAAGTAGACGTATGTAAGTTAAAGGCGCTAGAAAAGTCCATTACTCTTTCGTTCCGTTCTTTAGGATTCGTCAAAAAGATATTCCAACTCGTCATCCACGGAATCCAGAGTTTCGCCGGCCAACGCATCATCAGCACTAGTAGTATGATCATTAATCTGATGATTCGCTTGCTGCTCGTCAATTGTATGTCCTTGTAAGCCGTATTTCAGCCAAAACAACGGGTCGACCTGGCCTTGGAGCTCATTCGCGGAATCCAGAGTTCCGTCGGTCAACGTATGATCAGTATCATCATTACACTGATGATTCACTTGCTGTTCGTCGGATGTGCTCCCCTGTGAGCTATAGTTCAGCCAAAATAGGGGATCGACCTGGCCTTCAAGCCCATTCTGGATATCCGCTTCCTCAAACTGAATACTATCGGATGCAAGGGTACCAGCAATACTCGCCGTACCATCCAGTTGATCATGATCCATAACAGGACTCTCCATCGCGGTCTGGCTCGATGTTGAGATCAAATCCACGTTAGAATTGAATGATACAGCCGAGGTTGATGATTTTGAGGATGCAGTATGTGTAGGAATTGGAGGTAACATGCCCTGTTCTTGGATCGGCTCCTCAATTTCGCTCTGGGTACTGTTAGGGTAGGCTGTCTCTACCACTGCGCGCAATTGAGCTCTGGACTTGCGACCTCTCCTTGACGGCTTTTGCTTGTACTCTGTCATAACAGAGTCAAACAACTCTGGAGCGTTATACTTCTCCAGGCCCTTGGGATGTCCAGCTGCAACCGGAAGAACAACTTGCAAGTTGTTGTTCTTGACAAACTCGTGGTACTCTCGCGCGACCTCTTCGAGGTCTAGATAACCCGGAAGAGTTATGTCAGGTGTGTTCGACCCAGCGCGCTTCCCCTTCTTCCTTTCTGGTTCGTAGTCGTACCAAGGGTATACTTGACTATGAAGTCTTGTTTCCTCCTCAGCTTTGTCCTGGAAGAACTTCTTCTGTAAGGGAGGCAAACGCATACTCCATTGGTCGCCTAGGATCGAAGCTGTTAAAGAATTTAGTTAGCAATCCATTTCAGCCAAAGTCATTAGAGCAATATCAAGGGATATCATTGACTTACAGACTATACTGTTCGGTGCCGCATAACCCAGGTGCTCAAGTCTTTTGACGACCTCGTTGTGGTGTATCATTCGGTACATTATGAAGGCATTTTTGCACCGAGGAAGTGCTCTCCAGTCAAAGCCTTCTGGCCAGCCTTCCGGGGGTATCTAGCCCACCGGAGGTCCTCGGCCATCCAGCCCGCTACTCACTACATTGCCATCTTGCTTCTCATGCCCAGCAATAGTAGTTACCTGGGATCTCTTGTCGTTGATCGAGGTATTGTCGTAACTACCGCTGCCGTTGAATGCATCAAGGTTTATATGCATGTCAATGCTCTGTGCAAATGAAGAGGGTAGGCCTCGTTTAGTGCCGCGCTGGCCTAGTTGATGTATGGCTTGTGATTGAGGAATCATCGTAGGAGTCTGGTTCGTAGACGAGGTATGTGTTACACAAGGTGACATAGTAAGGGCAGGCATGTTCTGATGCTGCAATCCGGAGGCTTCGGTGATTTGAGGAATTTTGGGAGTGGAGTGAAGGTGGCGTGTCGCTTGAGGATTGTATCTGGGATAATCGACACTGGGTCGATCCAGAAATAAGCCAAGCATAGGCTCCCCGAATTGCATGCAAGCCTCGATTTTGAGGTGAGCATTCTGGTTAAGTATATCCGTGACAATACCTAGAATTACCTGACTAGGGGACGTATTATCGAAGATGATCTGAACACGCTTGCCCGGAGTCAAGTAGCTATATAGATTGTCAGCATTTGTCTCTTTGTATAATGTGGTAACGTTCTTGATGTGCACGATTTCAAGGTAGGATAAGTGTAGATGCGAGAGCGAGAGCGGAAGAAAGGTAGCAGAGAAGACGGCGAATTAGACGGCGAAGAGAACGGCGAGAAGAGCGACGAAGTAGAGTTAATGGTGAAAAGAAAACGCCGAAGAGTGTGAGTTAATGTATGAGTACATATGAGTCGAGTTGGTGTTCTTTGTCTTTTTGATGATAGGTTAAAGAGAGGATTGTATGAGTAGAAAACTAACTTTGCGGTGTTGAGAACTCCGGCCTTGTGGTCACGGGAGAAACTTCCCCAAACCGAAGCCTGGAAAGTCATCACGACTCCAGGTCGCTGAACTGGAGACTGCGACTCCATGACTATAATTCGTGTTAATGGACATTGCTACGCGTCTAAGTTAGAGATCCAGAGATGAAGTCCAAACGTACTTATTTTAATTCCAATTAATGGAAATGTAGGATAGTATGGCTTTACGTAAAGTCCTGTAAAAAGCCTTATCGCAGTCTTTATCTGTCAGGGTTGTGATCACTAAGGTGACAGTAGGGATTCTTGTTCACAATCGAGACTTATAACCCCGAAAACTAAAAGCTGCAAAGAGTTAGTTTCCATGGTGAACGACAATGAATTGATGACGCGTCATGGCCAAATGCTTACGGTATTAAAGGTACCTAAACGAGCGAGTGAAATTGTCGCTGTGGATAATCCTTTCAACCAATTTGATCTTGCTGTACACGAAGAGTTCCTATCGGAGCCTTTTGTCAGTCCAAGTGTCATGCCTATCCCATGTAAATATTCTTTGGCAAGTGTGATGTGAGCTGTAGAGTAAGTACAAAATAGACAGTAAACATCAATTAAGTACTGATGGGTGAAGAGATGGACGAGAAAGTGGGCAAGGTCGAGTGTAATCAAAGGTACAGTCTTAGATAAGACGTACACAAATGTTACACACGACAATATTATGGTAGTGGTGATGGGGTCGTGGGCCATATGCAGTGAGTGATGGAAATTATCATACCTCTAGTGTGAGTGAACACCCAATAGTCTGTAGTCAATGGGATGGTGTGAAATGTAGAAATTGTTTCAGCTATGTAAAGTTGAAACAATTTGTCTGGTGCAAGAAACAATGATGAGAATCGGAGACGATTAGAAAATCTTGATGGTAAGCTTGGATGTGAGAAGGAAAGGTTGTATGGGAGGGCCCCCCAGTATATATAGAGAATGGTTCCCCCCTCAGTGTACGTATAGTCCTCATGCACACTGGGTACGGAGACAGTGAACTGAATGAAATACTGTGTTGTGCGTGGGTCTTAACGTGTCTTGAGTAGTGTGAAGCGTTAATAACACCATGGCAACGAGTTGGTGATTTTGGGCAAGCGCGATTTTAGACTTTTCTTTTACTGCCTTAGGTTGTTAATTATAATATAGCTGGCTGATTGGCCCAATGGTAGCTACGCAACGAGAAAATAATAACTACGTACCTTGATTTATCTCCATTTTCGGTATACGTAAGTGACACGTTGCTGATTCTGGGTGCTTGTTCCGCGGCAACGTACTAAAATAAAGACCCCATGTTCGTAGGTTGATTTTCAGATCAGTATAAGCACGTACCTTCTGCAGAAATAGGTATTACTGACTCTGCCAAACTCGTTAATCTTAATGGCCTTTAACCCATTAAGGTAGATCGGCCAGCCTTTGAAAACATGTACCTAGGTCCTACGTATTTTGCTTACTAGTACCTGAATACGTAAAGGACAACTATCTGAGTACACTCTTTCCTATAAATTGTGATGAATTTAGAATGGGATTAACGAATCATGTCTTGCGGTATCCGACATTAGGGGCTCGTGGGCAATGGAATAAAGAATAAAATATACTATTTTCGTGGTAACTGTGCCTTCAATATACCTACAATCAGTGTTGAAGTCGTAAATAGTGCCGTGAGTACTTTACCCAGGATACCTGGTACACCATAACGCTGGTGAAGGGAATACGAGGCATATCCCGGCGTCTCGGCAATGGAGATCCACTAAAACCCGGATTGGGTGGTTCAAAACAAGCCCCACCAAATCGGCCCCGCATCGGCCCCATATTTTCTTGGCTAATCAGATTGAAAGGGTCGCCGAAGTCAGCGGACAGGGGTGGTACGTGATACTTCCGAGGAGGCTTCAAACAGTTATGTGACAAGACTCACATTGGCTATACGTTGGTATTTAAAAATGGGAAATTTTCTCATTGAGGATCTAGGTCAAAGCACGATCAGGAACCCTAACTTCTTTTATATAGACTATATTTAATAGGATTTAGTTAGTTTAATCAAATAGCAGAGGTTTATCATTTGGTTCTACCTAAATCATGATTTATTCCATTACACACGCCAGTAATTGAAGTTTTCGGATTTTTGTTTAGCAAGTTGGCCTTTGTGGGTTGGTTGTGGGCTCATGCTAATGCTTGGGTGACTACCTGGAGACTCCATGCCTAGATTCTAAGCCATGAGATGACTATGGTAAGGATGTTTGCCTGGTCTGTCGTTCGTACAGATGCTATTCAGACCCCTAACTGTATCGTAAGTAGGCTATCTTCTACACGTCAAACCGGCATGTCTTGGATGTTTGAGATAGCAAAAATAAACCATGACGGCCAGTATAACTACGTCAGTATATTTCAAGATAGGATGTCCGAGGCAATCATCCAACCAGTTTTCCCAGTAGCTATGCAAAATCTATCTCCTACTTTTGAAATGCTGCATGTGCATAGGCACTATGTTCACAGCCCTGTAATAATATTAATATTATTGGCTCTATATTGGCTCAGCTTAGTGTAAGAGGGTTCCCGAGGAAAGAAAATTTGTCCCTTGAGCATAGAGAAGCATATGCTATTTGGAATGAGTTGGTATTTAAATTTCTGATATCTAGACTCTCTTCCTAATCCCTACCTGGTCTGACAATGACAAAGTTGCGAGGGGGCTTGTTTGTGATATTCGTCAATTTCTAATCCAACCTAACATCTGTTGACAGGCTGACACATCGATAATAATAAAGAAATATTACGTAGCGTTGGAAAAACCCATTCTACATATGACGAATCTTATGTTATAAAGTCCAAGCCCTGAGTATTCTTGTATTTCTTTTCGATAACTAGGTGAGCGTAAAAGAAGGAAATAAAAATAATTGGATGGACGGAAGGGGAATCGAACCCCTTTCCGGGCACCCGCTGAGTCAACTATGTAGCCCAATCTACTCCGTCTAGCCCAGTCTATTATACCTCTATCCCATAACCTCTAGCCCAATAGACCAGCAGGTGCCCGGAGCCCATCTCGCCCTTTTCTTCTTCTTGCAATGCCGTATCCTTACTACAGTATATGTTGTTTACGCCTGCCCGGTCAGAGTCCGGAGACCCCCCTTTGAGTTACGTTAGCATACTGTGCTGACACGGGGGCAAAGGGGGCGATGACCATCATCGTACGTAAGGCTAGGTACTGTAGTTATGTTGACACCTGAGAAACTAGGTAATCCATGTACCTATCTATGATACCTCCAAAAGAACCTACATAGGAAATACTCAAAGGGGTCCAAGCATGCTAGTTGCCTAAGGCTTTGAAGAAAAGCATTTAATGTGTCTATCGTGACTACTGATATGCCAACTTCTCGTTTAACTCGGCGTTCTTAACTGGATATATCTGTCATAGCACTCTTTATTTTTGGCAAGCCGCTCACATAATGTGAATGCAATCTAGAGGCGACATGAGGTTATTACCCAAGCACTAGTATTGCTTGTGACAGGGCCGTCAGGACCTATATAGATACGAGTAACAGTCTCAGACTAGTTGCCCTTGTTCGACTCACCCCTAAAGCCGAACCATTCACAATATATCACAGCACTTTCATAAGCAGACATCCACTGCTAAACATAACCGAAGAGGATATTCCACAACAAGTGTCAGTAATTAAATTACGTAACCTAACCTCAGCTACGGTAGACAGCACCCTGGCCACCTAGCTAGTAGCCTCCGAATTTGAACACACAGCGCAACAACTTTGCAATCTCGCAACTTTGTACAATGCCAATCCTCCTCCGCCTATGCGGAACGTGCTTTGCCTGCTTGCCTGCCTGGGTACTTACACGATCCACTTCCAAGAAGAAAAACACCAGTTACAACAACTGTAGGAAGGTAGGATATAATAGCAGCCAGCAACTAGCCATGTGTGTATGGGGGAAGGGGTGGCTATGCTTAGTCCTCCATGTACGAAATCTTGCGCATCTCGCCCAACCTGTGTCTAGCAGCAGCCAGCCCGTTCTCGAGCTGCAGAATCTCGACCTAGATTTGTAGTCAGCAACCGTCCATTCGTCCCTAGTACGTAAGGAGATAAAGCAATAAAAACGTACCTGCTGCTCCATCTCCCGCACCTTGAAAGCGTGCGGGTCGAGCTTGCTATAGTCGACCGCCTCGTCCTCCTGGTCGCGGTCCTTGATCATGCTCTGCACCTGCCGGACGAGCGCCCTGCACGCCGCGCCGACGGCCTTGCTAGCCTGCTCGAGGTTCTCCTGGCTCTTGCTCATGAAGCCGGCCTTGACACGGCTGGCGGCTACGAGCTGTGCCGTCGAGGCAGCTACATCGTTCGATGCTACGATGAGCTGTTCGGGACTGTTGCGGTTGGATAGCACGCCGTCTGCCGTCTCGATGAGCGTGTTCGTCGACGTGGCGACCGCCTTAGCCGCTGAGATGAGACCCTCGGTCCAGCGGTTGTTCTTCTTGTAGAAAGCCGTTCTGGAGGACGTTCCACGACCGGCCTGGACGATTTCTTGTTGCGTGACGGTAGCCGCTTTGATTAGCTGAGCAATGGCATTGGTAACTGCTAATGCAGCATCAAGTATCGAGTCGTTGACCTTAAGTTCATACGTCGAGTATCCATCGCGAGGTTTGTTCTTTAGCTTAGCAAGGCGGGCGGCAGCCGCTGCAATGGCATCTGCGGCCTTGCTCAGTTCTGAATCAACGAGATCACCCAAATCGCCCTTGTTCTTCGTTAAGTTGACATGCGGAGCGAAGGCATCGACGAGCTGGGTCAACTTCTGCAAGTTAAGGCGGACATCGCTGTTGCCGTTTACGAGGACGTCGGTCTTTTGCAGAGGGTCCATGCCCTCCAGCCGGAAGCTTTGAAGGCTACGGAAGAACTTAACGGTAGACTGTGCAGCCGCACGTGCGCCATTCACAAGCTGATCGGACTTCTTCTCGTCAGTAGCAAGACGTGTTAAACCCTTCGTATTGCTGCACACGTCCGCTGTAGCCCCGGCGAAGGCGTTGGTTGCCTTGATTAGTTCACCATGGGTGGCATTGGGACCATCGGCAATGAAGGCACTGAATGCGGTAGCAAATTCTGTTGCGGTCGACACAGCTTTCTCGACCTGTGATAGCACGTATGTCGGGGATGCGTTTTGGTTACCAGCTTGCATCGTCGAGTCTAGTTCGTACAAGGCATCGTCCACTCGAACAACGGCTGCTTGTAATACCGAGTCGATAATGTCGTTGATCTTGTCAAGGTTCGCCAGTATCAGAGCATCGATCTGGCCGTCCAAAACCTGGTCTGTGTCGCCTTGGTTCTGCTTCAACTCATTTAGTTGAATTAGAGTCTCGTCCATGCCAGCCTTATAAACCTCAAGCTCTTCCTCCTTGTCGCGGAGTAGTTGCTCAAGATCGGAGCTGCCATCATGTAGCTTAGCCTGGGCCTCGTCCAAGGCGCGCGACTTGGTGCGTAGAGCTTCTTCTAGATCGGCCATTTCTCTGTTGTACTTGGCAAGCATAGTAGACAACTCGTTACCCTTGCTTCGTTCGAGATTGTCGGCTCTGTCGTGTGCCATACGTAGTTCTCGCTTCAGCTTCTCGACCTCCTCCTTATTAGTACCACTAACCCTATCCTTGTCGTGAAGTGCTCGGTCTCTTTCTCGAATCATATCTGCCAACTCGAGGTTCTTCGTCTTGATTTCGCGCTCCAGTTTTTCACGCCTCTCGATAGCCTCTTGAGCCGAAGCTGCCTTTAACTGGACCGTCTTAAACTTCTGAAGGAGATCGAGATGCTCGTGACGTAATTGTGAGTAAAGCTTCGCCAAGGCCTCGTACTTCGTTCGCCAGGTGTTTACTTGCTCCTGAAGTGCCCGAATCTGATCATCTCTGCTATTTAACTGCTGACCAAAGTTGCCCTGAATTTGGGAGAGCTCGCTCTCGAGCGCCTTAACTCGTTGATCGTATTGCTGCAGCATTAATTGATCCCGTTCGTACTGCGCTCGCGCATTCAGGTTCTCTTGCTCAAGTTCGGCTAGGCGTCCCTGCGTCTGCCATTGAGCCTGCTGGGCCAATAGTTGTTCTTGCTCCATTCGTTGTTGCTCTGCTAAACGTCTTTGTTGCTCCTCGAAATCGCGCTGAGCTTGCATTTGAGCATCCTGCTGGGCACGGAGAGCTTGTGCCTGACGTTCTTGTAGAACTCTTTGCTGCTCTTCGTACTCCTTGTTCTGTCGATCAATCTCGCCTTGCCAGAACTCGGCAATCTCGTCCGGTTCCTCGGATTTTGGTGCACGCACAGGCGTTGGTTGGCGCTCGATCTCTTGCTTGGGGCGCGCTGGCAGTGCAGGCGCATTCTCATCTTCAGCTAGCAAGTTAGGGGGGTCTTGGGGTAGTTTGGGAATGGTAATCAAGCTTGTTAAGTAGCGCAGGTTGGAGCACTCGTAATAGAATTTAACCAAACGATAATGCTGTGCATCGTAACGTTGTCTTAGAGGCTCTAACGCATCATTATCACCAGTTGCTATATAGAATATTAGCCAAGGATTTCACACGAATTTGCTATAGTCGACGTACTCGAGTGCATAGCTCGTAACATGCTTGTGATGAACTTGTAAATCCCATAACTCTCGGCCACCAAGGGGACGATGGCCGAAATTCTGCACTCGTTGTTGCCCACGTTGCGAAAATGCGAGAATATCAGTTTCTGGAATTGTTCGATCTTGTCTTGAAGAGCCATCAGGTCAGTAATGGTCTCGTAGCCTTCGTTGGGATCGTTGATAGCCTTCAAGCTAATGTATTCCTCGTATTCAAAGGTGCCATTGAATTCGGGGTGCTGCTGGTGGAAGGACAGTTTGGCGAGCAGAAACTTGACGTAATCTCGGATCAAGGGACCGTATCCACGAACGCCTTCGCCGGCCATGCCTCGGTTGAGACTATCAATCCATGATCGATTTGCCATTGCCTCCCTCAAGGTCTGAGGGTGGCCCTCCTGTAGGACTCTGTGGATGGTGATTAAGGCCTTGAATGTCTGCACCTCGTCGGCCAAGATAGGTTGCCTAGAAGCAATATTCCCAGTCAGCCCATGCATATCTTATGTCCATACATATCTTATGTATGCCATGCATATATATATATGCTACACCGGTTCGACGTACACTTTCATGCCAGCCCAGAAGGACTGGGAGGACTTGTGGTCCCAGGTGTAGACGATGCAACTTCGCACATGTTTTCGTTTCGGGGCTGTTTCTTCGGCATTGGTAGCCTTTCGGATATTGATAGCGAGCTCGGCCTCAGATCTGGAGCGTTCGAAGTCAGCAAATATGAAGCTGGGTTCTCCAATCCATGAAGTTGTCATGATGGACACGGGTATAGATTGGTGTTGTGCATATGCTGCCTTCCAAAGGGAAGCTTAAAAAGGGGGAGAAGGGAGAGAACGGACCTAGTGTGGTCGAGACTACGAATGGTAGCCATGATGAATGTGTTGTTTCTCGTTTGACGTTTGTAGTGGTTGATTGTTAATTGTAGGTAGTGGTGATAGTAGTAGCCTCTTTCTCAGGCAAAGAAATCGGAATTAGCGGTTGGGAAAGAGCTTCCGAGTCCAGCTGCAGCTTCAAAAGTCACGGCGCATCGCTCCTACCCAATTTGTTCAGGGGGGGGAGATAGAAAAAGAGTGTGAGAGTTTACGAATGCCCTATTGTTTACCAAGGCAATGATATGATATATTGGTACTGAAGAAATAAAAAAGTAGATGCCTAACGTAGGCGACGTCAGCGTTCTCAAGATCACAAGCTCCTACCCTGGTGGAGTTGCCTGTTGCGCATCAAATAAAGAATCAAAGGTTGACGCAGCTTGGGGCTCTTGGAAGTCTTGGCACGCCACACAAATACGCGGCTGGAGGTGGGGCACATTTCCGAGCTATTCCTTTTAGACTGATATTCTTGTAGTACAGATAGTAACTACTCCAGATTTGCATCTAGAGAGGTAGCGTAGAGTCTAGCTCAGAGCTTTTCGTCACTGCGGGTCATTGGTCATTGACAAACTACAGCTACAACCTCGATGTGGCATTGGCATTATCTAATACCAACTCTGCTCATGTCAAAGCTGATGCTCGAGCCTGCTGGCTCATCCAACACACCCAGTTAACCTCGCATATACTTTGCGCATTCAACTTGCAAAGATCAAAGATGCGCGCCACCACAGCATGCCTGTCCAAGGGTTTCTGGGGGCGCAGCATCGATGAATTCAAGCGCCTCTCCGAAATAGGTATATACGTCTATGCTAGCTACTCTTCCATATCATATGCCTATCTCAGATACTAACTCACCACAGTATTCAAGTCCGAGGGTATCAAAGGCCCCTCAGGCCCGCTCCAGCTTCATAACTTCCACCACCGCGAATCCCTCGACGAGACCAAGCTGATGTGCGATGTCGACATCGGAGGCTACTCGAAAGCGTCGCTAGACTGGATCCCTCCCTCCCCACAAGACAACACCAACGGCCACGCGCGCTTCCACGGTATTATATCGACTGCCCTACCACCCCACAGACCCGAGATCCAGCGGTCCGGCTATGCCGCGTGGCGCACCCTCGACCGGCCACCGACGCTGTTCGGCCGCGCGCTCTGGAATATCGATATGTACACGTACCTAGCCATGCGCATAAAATCAGACGGCCGGAGTTACTTTGTCAACATCCAGACGGAGTCGGTTGTGCCTACAGATATACACCAGCACCGGTTATTCTCCAAGCGGCCCGGGGAATGGGAGACGGTGCTGATCAAGTGGAACGACTTCGTGCGGACGAACCACGGCTTCGTAGTCGAGCCGCAGACCGAGATGCTACGGCAGAAGGTCAGGTCCATAGGTGTCGGCCTGACAGATCGGGTCCCCGGTCCATTCGAGCTGTGTATCGAGAGGATGTGGACCACCAACGACATGAGAGAGGGCGAGGAACATGTAGAGCCGGCTGCCATCCGGGAGGGACAGCTGAAAGATAAGCACGGACGAAATATTAGCTGGAGCGACAAATGAATATCGCAAGTCTCGGAAGTTCGCAAGGCTATCCGACCGAACTCGTAGGTTTTATTGGCTATGTAACCTATGCAATGTACATGGAAATAGGCTACCTGCACGGTAGCAAACACGACAACACATAGGCTGTCATCGATTGGTTAGATGGGATGACGAAAATGTCATTAAGTCCTGCGGGGACAAGTACGCTCGCAGCCGATTACTGTGTGTCTAGATGGCTACCGTCGAAAAGGAGTAGGCGAGAAAGTTGGACCACCGAGATGGTGTATAAAAACTAAGATGAAACTCCTCACAGCCCCGAGATCACTCAAGCTTCGAAGTGACAAAGAGGGTATATTGTATGCCGTGCTCCCCATTCTGTTTCTTCCAAGTGCCAGGGAGACTATAGACTGCCTGAGTAGCACGAGCAACCATCTACCTCCTAAGCTATGGAGAAACCATGAGTCGAATGCTCAAATTTGAGATGTTGTTCCTATGATCCCAATACTGGCATATTGGGGATCATTGTGTGGTGACTTGGTCAAGGTCCATACTCGGTCTTAGTCTAGCTTTAGAGGTAATTTCTAACATGAATCAGCGTCGTTCCAACCAATTCAACTATCACCCAATGTCCAATGTCCACTACTACCTGGTTTCAAAGCTGGCAGAGGTTACAACATTCAAGTCGTGCAAAAGATCGTGACTACGCAACTGAGTCCCTCCTATCCCATAGGCTTTCCTCACACTCACACGTTCCACAAGCCCGCACTCTGATTTCATGGAAACAGTCACAACAACTTGGAATAATAGTCAGGCTACGCTCGGTGAATTGCGAATATGATATGGCTTCCAGCTTACAAGCTCTTCGCATCGTTTCTCCTTCCCAGATATAAAAGAGCATGTAGGATACGCGCTGCTTGGGAAGGAATAGTACCTGTCACTCGCACCTTGCACCTCGTCCCGTAGTCTCAGGAGATACCGACCAAGAGGCACATCAACAGCACGTCGACGACTGTAGGCTCGATACTACTCCCGCCTATTTTCGGTTACACGCACAATTACACCCATACCACCCCGCCCACTTACACAAGACACAGCATCCACGAACCAACCCAAGAATGTGTCTGCGGAGCTACAAGCAAGCCTGGTGCCGGCAGGGCGCGCACTTCTTCGGCGCGCACTCGTTCCTGCGGGACGACCTGTGCGGGCAGGCCAGGTTCTTCAAGACCGGCGCCGGCAACTGCGAGCAGGGCATCGTCGGCAACCACCTCGTGTTCCAGGACCCGGTCGTCGTCCTGTGCGAGGAATGCAGAGCCGCCCAGCGAGGGAGATGATCAGGTACTGAAAGCGTTAGGGGAAAGGGGCGGAAAGGTGGTGATTAAGGGTAAGGGGTGGACGAGGGATACGAAGATATACTGTCTTAGTTTTAAACCCCAGAGCCCGTGAAAATCTGCCGAGCAGATCGGAGTGGTATGATGGAAGGACGCCTATAATAGATAAGGTACCATTCCGATGTTTTCTAGCAAGACACCACAAACACGAACACCAACAAACCACCAAAGCAGCGTTAATATAACAAGCATAATAACTAGGCGAATTGTGCCAAAGCCAAAGAAACCCAAATGGAATGATAGTCGCGTAGTCTAATGGTTATGACATCTCATTCGCATTGACAAGTTCAAAGTCCCTGAGAAGGTTCCGTGTTCAATCCACGGCACGACTATATTTTTGGGAGGCCTATTGGGAAGCTTCCTTATTGTGCAAAGACCAATACCTTGGTTATCATTCATAATAAGATCTTGGGGAATCGTGAGTTTCATTCATCAGCCTATTCGCAACTCAGGCAAGTTACGGCATGATAAGTAGTCTAAGACCTTCATATCGTCATGCGTGGAGCATCTCTACGTATGGCCAAATAAGCCGCCGCGTAGTCGTTCGCCAGCACGTTATCTCCCGAGACCTTCATGATCGTAGCCTTCTTAGCCATCATCTCGCACTGCTTGTTGATATCCTCGACACTCGAGTAGTGGTTAAAGGCCTTCTCAATTGCCTCTAGCGCCTTCGTCATGAATTCCCTCCTCTTGTTCGACTTCGGGGGCATCTTGCCTGCCATACCTATGTTAGCATCACCGAGGTGCGCATATAGTTTGCCGGTCATTGCAGAGTTCTCGCACTCGAGGCTACGGGGCAGGACTGCGGTAAGGAGCTGAATAGCTGGTTCGAATTCGCCAAGCGATGTTAGGATGTTCGCGATTGCTCCCATTGCCGGCCATAGATAAGGCATGAGACGAGCGCGCCAGGCCACGTGTGCTGCTCGCACGGCGATGGAGAAGCCCTTCTGTGGTCGACCACTCTTATCAAGGAGCTCGGCTTTAAGAAGGAGAAGTCGAACTCGCAGTCCGATATCTTTGTTGTCATTTCGGAGTGATGTTATCATTTTCTCTACTTTAACGAAAGCTTCGTCGCATCTGCCTCTACGAACAAGAAATTCGATATGGAGGCTATCAATGACAAAGTTCAGATCAGGTTCCAAATCTTCATTCTTGGATTGGAGAAGTTGCGAGAGCAATAGGTCCGCTCCATCGAGGTTGTTTTGGTGAAGGTCTCTCCGTAACTTGATTATACCACGGAACTTGTGCCAGTACTGGCTCGGTTTCCAAGTCCGGAGTGAATTGGCATCCATGCCTTCTAGTAGTTCAAGGGCTTCATCATATTTGCCCTTGAGTGTTAGCATCGAAGCTTGGCGGCTAATGACCTTCAACTCGTCGTCGAAGATCGAATTGCGGGCGTGACACCGGATAAAAACTTCGCAGGTAGTCACGGATAGGTAAGCGATTCCTAGCCTGTCCCATAGTGCTATATTGATCGATAGCTGGGAACCAACCATGCTCTTCATGTTGCGTTGCACCAGGATTTGGGAGCTTCTGACAAGATTTTCGACGGCCGTGGCTACGCTTTCACCGTTCGAAAGGCCCATCTTTGCCTCACTTATGAGTGCAGAACTCCACAGAGTCCACATGCCAGTCTCTTTTGCCCTGCTTCGAAGGTACGCGAGAGACTCCTTTCCGGTACCGAGCATGCTATTCGACTCTAGTTCCTTAGTCACTTCGGGATGCGCTCTACCAAAATGAAAAAGCCAGTTGAGGGCAAAATTCAAGCACGTCATGTCGCGGTTTTCCCTGGCAGTAGAAACAGTCTCCAACATTGCGGCAATTGCTTCCTTATAGCAGCCGAAGTCAGCTTGCAATACTGCCATGTTCATCAGCGCATATTGATAAAATGACCGATCCCTATTCTGCATCATGTAATCAAAATATCGGTGCAAGTAGTCGAATGCCGTTGAGTAGTCCCCCGCCCTCCACGCATCTAAATAGCTTAGGTAGTGGGACAAGCTTGGTACGATGAAGCTGTCGTTCAGCAAGTCATGGAACTGGTGTTGTATCTCCAAGGGTATTCGATTGCCGTATTTTTGCATCTGCTCGATTTGAAACTCGAGGAGCTTCTCGATATCGTCGGTGCTGACTGGTAATGTCGAATTTGGATCAGACCTGAGCATGTCCCCATATGCTATAGAGGCGACAGCTTCCACGCCTGAGCCCCATTCAGGCTCACTAGTCAATAGGACTTGATCGAAACTTAGTCTCTGGAAAGACGGTGTCTTCCTCCGATAATATGCCGCTGTGGTCTGGCGATATCTAACAAAATCTTTCCAGACTTCGCCCGTGTCGTGAAATCGTAGTCTCGTAAACTCGAGTTGGCATCTGCGTACGAAGGAACCGAAGGGCGAATTGCGCGAGAGCAATATGACTTCTGGGCCTGGAGCTTCGATGCCTGCCTCGGCGTCGCGGCGGAGTTCATCCTTCGGCTTTTCCAACAAGGTCGAACAGTGGTCAATGAATTCATGCAAGGCATGAAGTGAATCGATCTTCCACAGTCTGTCCAAGAAGACATACCACAGATTTCGACCAGGTATGCCAGAAGCAGCCGTATGAGGCGCCAAGACTTTCTCGAAGTCCGCGATAGATATGACTATGCTGACAGTTTTTTCGGCATGTTCCCATCGCTTTTCTGGGTTAGAGGATGGTAAGGAGCCATCATTGTCAATTAAATACGAAGTTATGAAAGAAAGTACGTCCACGATCGAAGACGTGGGGACGGCCTTATTTGTGTATAGCTCAATCAGAGCGAGGAGGCCAATTTTGGCCGGGTTGAGAAACCGAGACATGAAGCTACAAGTCGGGTTCCAAGTAGCTAGGGATGGTGAAGCGTTCGAATATTGGTTATCTCATGTTCATTGCCATCTATGTTGCCCTTGTAGATGCACTGAGTATGCGAATAGCCATCGCTAGTTGGCTGATCTCATGAGTACCTAGTACTTCTGATTCTGGGCGCGTAGCAGTGAAAGTAGAATTTATAATCGGGACGGGACGCGTCAAGAGTACGCATGAAAAGTTAGAATAAAAATTTCTACGCGACTTCCGTTTTTCCAAGTGCAAAGTCAATACAAGTAGGTAGCTTTCCTTCTCTTGTGTGCTCTTTCCTATGAATGAGCGTGCGTGTTGAACGTGTTAAGTGGCCCCACCTTCATATGCATACTCATATCATATGCGACTAACAGGTAGTATTGAAGGCAAACATATTAATTCACGTATTCACTTGAAAAATACTGCAGAGTTATGTATGCAATGGAAATTCTGGCTGTTGCTGTGAAAGTATTTTGTTAAGATGGTAAACAGTCTTCGAATGATAAGAAACCTGTTCAACGAGAGCTTTCCTAGGGCCATGATCAAAAATTAAAACGAATTTCTAGTAAGGAGGTGATTTCAACCTTGTAATAAATGTAGTTTGTGATTCAAGACTTGAAGAGCTGAGTGGCAACATAATATAGCAGGTAGATTCAGAGTGCATGTGATGCATCTGAATGTGTTAACTCTAAATTGTCGCGGTTGAGCCGGATACTACATAATGATAATCGTTTGTCAGAGTGGTAGGATGATAAACGCCAGGTGCCAGGACGGCGGTAGCGAGCTTCCCAATTTTTCTTCCTCTTGGCCTCTGTCACTATTTCAGCCTCATGCAAACCTCTAAACTTCCTCTCATCCAATAATCAGTGTTTAACTGTATCGACATATTGAAGCAGAAGTTCATATCATGTGTTATGCTCCGCAATGCCTTACCTTGCTTGCCCAACATGCGAAAAGAGGTAGTCAACTTCAGTTTACCCGCTAGCACCGGACCATGTTACCTAATGACCACCATGGGTACTATATTTTGGGCATCGTGTCATCGTATCTATTTAGATTTATTGATAGGAAAGGAGCAATACCTATTTGACCCAGCATCTTACGAAAGAGAAGAGTGGAAGAGAAGAGTGGTGTCGTAATAAGGGCATTTCCGGTTCCTATGCTATGAATACTTCGTCATACGATACGGATTCCCCCTCCCGCCACACATGAATAGGTGGTATGTACGAAGGTCCGGGCCAAAATTTTGGAACATCCAATGCTTAGGTAAGCCACGTGTATGTAGATTGAGTCGCACAGTACCACTAGTGTCATAGTGGCTTGATACCCTAAAGATATAGCGCTAGCCACCTAAGCTGTAGTGGACGGGCCACTATCGGCTTATCATTTAGCGCATTGGCTAATACAGTACGAAATACTAGGTGGTCCCTACCAACACGGTGGTAGGATCTGGAGATGTTCCATAATTTTGGCCCGGACCTTCGTAGGTGGTGGGCATTTTAGATACCTTCGGAATGCTCTAGATGACGACACCTAACTTATGTAGGTCCTTCGGGCGTTATCTGGAACCCGATCAAGAGGACTGGATACGAGGCACTCAACATGTCTCGGATGGTACGAGCATCAGCCAACTTAAATATTAAAATGGAAGGACAGCGACATTCCGGTGTTTTCTATTGATATTGAAAGAGGAGGGATTAGGCCACTGAGTGCGGGCCGATATCCGATTGGGAACGGGAGATACTTAGCATTAGGGTTAGAGGTTTCAATATACTTTGTGTCAAGTGAGAACGGAAAATCGCGAGAATGAAGAATGATTTCGAAGTCATAGAACATGTGAGGTTACTGATGTCACGAAACAATCTGGATAAATGCCCGCGAAAGTCCCAGTCGCTTCTCTTATTGGCCAATTTCCTAAGCCAAGATCAGCCTAACCCTGCTAGCATTAGCTGTAGTGGGGCATAGAAGAAAAGAAAAGCCCCTCTCAGCCCCCCTAACCCCTGAAGCTAGCGTATTCAGCCCCTAAGGCCGTCCGAAGGCAAAACATCCGACCAATCAAGGTAGTTGTTTCCTTGATTGTCGGGATACCCTGGGACCATTTTGTGCACCCTAGAAAGCCAAGATCAACGTCCCTGGTCCTATCAGCATCGCCCAGAACCGTTACACCTGATTTTTTCGAGTTAGTGGAGATCACAGCAACCTTGTCGAGCACTTCTGAACAAATCACTGAGCCCAAATCAACGCGACTAGGAACACAAAAAAATCAACCATTTCACCAACCGGTGTCTGGGATATCAAAGGATTCCATACTTGCGCTGGATGCACTTGAGAAGTTTCCGACGTTCTGGACTGACAGACATACGAGTCTAGCGTGGGTTCAAGACTTTTAGCAAGCTAATTGACAAAAAGGAATCGATACGAATTGTGAAAAACTCGTCATCTCAGGGGTGAAGTTCATCGTGGTGAATTCTTGCATAAACCCCATGATCTGCCCTCGGTGATCGTCATTTATTCACTTCCAAGTGCTCTGTTCTCTTGCGACTCTTGACGAGCCCAATTTTAAACCTGTTTCCTTCTACGTGATTTGTTGACGATCGTTATCCTGGGATAACTAGTGATTCGAGTGACAATCACAATCTTTGTACAACTTCGTGACAGCTGACAGCCTACTCCACGAAATATTCCAACCACCATCTTTTGGAAGTCTCCCCAGACTCGACTAGGCACGTTTGGTCGCAACTTCCAGTTACCCGTCTAAAGCTGGACGTTCATTCAATCACCCACTCACTCACTCAATTATTCATTCATTCAATACCGCCGACAATCATTTTTACCGGAAACCAATCCATTTCATTAAACACACCACCACGTCAGATTCCAACCCATCTACCGAATAACCACGATCCTTAACTGCCCAGGCAATATATCACCACAAGCTTATTGCCCCGTCATACCCCACATTTTCCTTGTTTGGAAGATATCAAGTTCTCATTATCGGCTACCGGCCTGGCCTCCCGTTTACCAAGGTTAACTTCACAACGACAAAGGGAAGGGTATACTACCCTTAGGTCATTATACGGTCGGAATTGGTTCTCCAACGACTTCTTTGTTTCTCTCGACTCTCACTCAACGAGACTACCTAAGGACGAGCAGGTTGTTACCGCGTCGAGGACAAAGCCTCATTCGAGTCTCACAAAGAACTGGACCCTATCTGTCTCGGGCACAAGCATTGTTCTCGAACACAATGCATTCATAGGGTTTCTTACATCAATAACGTTCTTTGCCTTCGAGGCTTTTGCGCGAATCGCCTTTCCTCGACTATAGATTCTTCTTGTCGCCCCTCACCCGCTCGTTTCTAAGGCTTCTGGTTCCCTTTGGACTTTCAATTTCATTCTCATCCACATATAGTGAATACTGCTAGCCGGTAAATTCGAACATCATGCCGTCAATAGGGCGCCGGATCGCCGCCTTCGGGCCCCTCACGCCTACAGCCATACTGGCACTTCGGGACTCAAATGTGCCCACTGAAACAAAGGAGCAAGATGCGGTAAACACTATCGCTCCTTTCTCCAGCTCCCTGAATGGGGTCGACCAACCTAGAAACTTGTTATTCAAGGACATGCTGTGGTGGACGTTGGGCATAATGGCGCTCATCGTTCTCGCAGTTCGCCTCTTCGAGATAGGATGGAGCAAGCTACGACACGTCTCTGCCATGTCGGCCCCAGCCGCGAGGCAAAATTACTGGAAGAAGTCGCAATGGAGCTGGATGCCGAGCTTGAAAAAGAATCTCATGTACGCGCCTTTGTGGAGAAAGCGACATAATAGAGAGATCAAGCTTTCTTCTGCCGTCAATATGGGAACGTTGCCGTCCCGACTTCACGCCGTCATCCTGGGCATCTATTTGATCAGTAACATGGTCTACATGTTCTACGAGGACTGGTTCCAAGAGAACCGATACTCTCTGGCTGCCGAGATTCGAGGGCGCTCAGGTACACTATCTCTCGTCAACATGGTTCCTCTCATCATCATGGCAGGCCGAAATAACCCTCTCATCTCCATGTTGAAGGTCAGTTTCGATACGTACAATCTCCTCCACCGATGGATGGGACGCATGGTCGTGATCGAAGCCGTCATACACACGATTGCCTGGGCCTACGTTGCGGTTGCTGCAGACGGATATGATGGAATGAACGCCAGGCTGGTTCATGACAGTTTCCTTGCGTCTGGGTTCGCTGCAACCATCGCCCTTGTCATCCTCTTCTTCCTTGCCCTGTCTCCGGTTCGACACGCTTTTTACGAGACGTTCCTGAGCTTCCATATTGTCTTGGCCTTCATCACATTTGCCATGACTTGGGTCCACTGTGCGACGGCAAGCCTTCCCGGCGGACTCCCCCAGCTCCCATGGATGATGGCAATTTTCACTCTCTGGGTAGGAGATCGACTCGCTCGCATGTTCCGTCTCGCCTATTGCAACTGGTCAAGACAGCGGGGCATCACCGAAGCTACTCTAGTGCCTCTACCTGGTGATACAACTCTAGTAACGATGCACCTACCTCGTTACGTAGACGTCAAGCCGGGAACACATGCCTACGTCCGCTTCATGGGAATCAATCCTTGGGAAAACCACCCGTTCTCTATCGCCTGGGTCGAACACCGTCCCGGAGACGACGACGAAGCAATTGGAGAAAAAGAAGGTAGCGAGGAATCTCGACTTAGGACAGGAACCACATCCGTTTCTTTCATCATTGGTGCCCATTCTGGTTTCACTCGACAGCTCTACAACAAAGCGGTCTCTGGCTCTAGTCGAATCCGAGCCGCGATGGAAGGCCCGTACGCAGGCCACCACCAACTCGACTCGTACGGCCATGCTGTCCTGTTTGCCGGCTCGACCGGCATCACGCATCAGATTTCGTACCTCAAGCCATTGATCGAGGGCTTCAACAATGGAACGATTGCCACAAGACGGGTCACACTCGTATGGATAATGCGTGACACGGAGTCGCTAGAATGGGTGCGACCCTGGATGGACGAGATCCTGCGAATGCCGAATCGACGGGATATCTTGAATATACGACTATTCGTTACGCGACCGAAGAACACTAAGGAGATTCACTCGGCGTCTACCACGGTACAGATGTTTCCAGGACGACCGAACATCCCGACACTTCTTAAGAAGGAGGTCGAGGAACAGGTCGGCGCCATGGTTGTCACAGTCTGCGGACCTGGTGCCCTGGCAGACGATGTGCGGCAGGCGGTTCGCGAGATCCAAGACGAACGCTCCGTAGTGGATTTTGTTGAGGAAAGTTTCACTTGGTAAACAACCATCAAACTCTCCTATGGCACATTCGATCCAATCGGTATTTCAGTTCTTAGGGGTATCAATGGCCATCCGCTGTCAGGATGAAAGCCACATAGGTCTACCAACCTACCCCTAGGAAACTTCGGTTAAACATGGAGGCCATCTTTTCTGTCTTTGCATTCGATCATAGCTCGGCGTTGGAGGGGTGAACAGGAACAACGAGGAATCTTTGCTTTGCTAAAATACTGGCTTTTTTTTTAATGTTCATAGTTTCCCAAGATACCTTTTCACTCTTGAGGTTAGGAGGTCTTCCTGTACATACTACGTACCTCAATTCTCCAAGTCTTGTCCATAAAAGACATCATTATATCATTTCTGTCCGACTGACTATTGTGAAGTTGATATTAACTACCTTAGCCACTATGCGTGACAGTAAGTAAGTATGGGAGCAGAGATGTTGTTGTGTGTCAAGGTGACAGGCAGTATGGATGTCCGAGTATGGCAACCCGAGTAGATCGGGATTTGATTTTACTCGGTACTGTGCCAAGACACCTACCGTCTCAGACAGGGAATATGTATGTATGTCATGACATGCATGCTCCAAACCCCGTTAAATGCACTTGCCTTTTGCTACATATGCTTCTTTGTTCGAATGCTTGCAGGCAACTAGCCGGGGTATTGCCCCTCCAATTCACATGCGTGCGGTTTAGTAGTGTACAATGCGGTACAAATTCTTTCATTTAGATGCACATATGTACAAGGGTAAAAAGTCGCCTGACTGCGGGGTTGTTCCCGTCCTGTAGAGCTGTAGCCTGTAGGGCGTGAGAAACCCCACCTTCTACAAAAATTGACGGGCAGTGACGGCACTGCAAGACCAAGACGGAGACGGGTCTGAAATTTTTATAAAAGAAAATAGTTCGTCAAAGTGGGAGCACCGGATTCTGACTCATAGGCTTGACCAGACGGACCAATTGTTAGGATTTAAACTCTAGGTATACATACGAATCAGGTCCCTACTCACTTTTTCTAATTTTGCCATCGTGAACCCCTTCTTCTCTGCCGCATACGTCTAGAAACCCCCCCGCGTTACGCCTCCAGCTGCGGTCCCACCTTCACCATGCCGATGTAAGTCATACCCAAAGCCCAAGATCGCACAAAGACATTTCGCCGGCCCATGGGACTAGAACTTTCAGCTAAGACGAAATTTCTTACTATAGGCTTAAGGATCCTTCTAAAAAGTACAAGAAGTTCACCCCTCTTAACCTCCCGAATCGTCAATGGCCGTCTAAAACGATCGAGAAGGCCCCACGATGGCTGGCTACCGACCTAAGAGACGGAAACCAGAGCTTGGTTGACCCAATGGTTTGTCCAATGACATTTCCAGCATATACGTACATGATCTGACAATTTACCGCGTAGAGTGGCGACGAGAAATGGAGATTCTTCAAGATGTTGGTTGACCTTGGCTATAAGGAGATTGAAGTGTCCTTCCCCTCTGCGTCGCAAACCGATTTCGACTTTACAAGACGTCTTGTCGAGACTCCTGGCGCTGTTCCCGATGATGTTTGGTTACAAGTTCTGGCGCCATGCCGTGAAGATCTCATTCGCCGCACTGTTGATTCTCTCAAAGGTGCTAAGAAGGCCCTCTTGCACATCTACCTCGCCACGAGCGAGTGTTTCCGGCGCATTGTGTTTGGATTTAGTGAAGAAGAGAGCCTTGAGCGAGCGGTCGCATGCGCCAAATATGCTCGGTCCATCACTAAAGATGATCCGGAACAAGCTGGGACGGAATGGGCTTTCGAGTTCAGTCCCGAGACCTTCTCAGATACTAGCCCAGAATTTGTTATCCGGGTTTGTGAAGCTGTCAAGGCCGCGTGGGAGCCCACGGCTGAGAATCCTATCATCTTCAACCTTCCGGCTACAGTCGAGATGTCAACACCTAACGTCTATGCCGACCAAATCGAGTACTTCTGCACCCACATTAGCGAACGAGAAAAGATCTGTGTCTCGCTCCACCCCCACAATGACCGGGGTTGTGCTGTCGCTGCTGCCGAGTTGGCGCAAATGGCGGGAGCTGATCGTGTAGAAGGGTGTCTTTTTGGCAATGGTGAGCGGACAGGCAATGTTGACTTAGTCACCTTAGCCTTGAATCTCTACACCCAAGGAATTCACCCGAAAATCGACTTCTCCGATCTGAACCGGGTCGTCGACACTGTCGAGATTTGCAACAAGATCCCTGTTCATCCCAGGGCACCGTATGGTGGATCTCTTGTCGTATGTGCCTTCAGTGGTTCACACCAAGATGCCATCAAGAAAGGGTTCATGCAACGGCAACAGGAGGGCAAATCGTACGAGGACCAGTGGCAAATGCCATACCTCCCTCTCGACCCACAGGATATTGGTCGCACGTACGAAGCTATCATCCGTGTCAATTCCCAGAGTGGAAAGGGTGGTGCTGCTTGGATTATCCTTCGCAAGCTGAATCTTGATCTTCCTCGAGGTCTACAGGTCTCATTCAGCAAGGTGGTGCAGAGACGGGCCGACCAGTTGGGCAGGGAGCTTTTGTCAGACGAAATTACCGATTTATTCGAGCGAACATACTTCCTCCAGGAACACCCCCGCTTCAACATTATCGACTACTCTATCTCCTTCGACCGATCGACG
Organism: Hypoxylon fuscum; assembly: GCA_022578945.1. Taxonomy (NCBI): domain Eukaryota; kingdom Fungi; phylum Ascomycota; class Sordariomycetes; order Xylariales; family Hypoxylaceae; genus Hypoxylon; species Hypoxylon fuscum. Next base: position 110,164 of record MU399818.1, on the reverse strand, counting down.
TCTCCTGCCCCACCACCAGCCGGCGGAGTACAAGATACCAGAAACCTGGCTCGTGTTTTCGAAGGTCTTGTCGCTATCGATGGTAGGGAATACCAGCTTCGAGGTCGTGGTAATGGTCCGATTTCGTCCTTAGCGAACGCTCTGAAGGGCATAGGTATTGACTTAGATGTTGCCGACTACAAAGAACACGCCATAGGTGGCGGTCGTGAAGTCAAGGCGGCTACGTACATAGAGTGTACGGCTGCTGGCACATCACAAAAAGTCTGGGGTGTCGGCATACACGAAGATGTGGTCCAGAGCTCTCTCATAGCTCTTCTGGGTGCCGCCAGCAACGTAAGTGTTTTACTAAGTCAACCCTAGCCAAGTTTATATCTAACAGCCGCTTTTAAACAGTTCATCCTCAGTCGACCCGGAAGCCCGATCATTACAAAACACCCGCAACGTAGCCTCAGCCAAGAATTGGATCTTCGCAACGGGGGAATGAAAGTACCTGCCATCTCCAATGGAGGCACCACAACTCACGATACCCCATCCGAGGCGATTAAAGTCTTAGAAGCCAGGGCAAACGGTATGTAAGCCCTAATGAAAGGGAGCAGTTGCAATATTGGTATTATAGGGGAAATAATACCATGGTCCACTAGCTCTAGGCATGAGATGGTGGCTATTTTGCTAGCAGTGTATGGAAGGAAGCATGCTTTATTTGGGGGGTAAATTTCCGGTGTGCATCTATCTGCATTATCAAAACTAGGTGAGCTGTTCACGACATTCAAGCTGGGTGTTGAGCATATCGCGTTGCATCTGAAAGCATCACAACCTGGAGAATAAAAAGTAAAATCGCATTCCTAAAAGTAATATTCAATACCTACCTACCTAGGTACATTAAAAGTTGCAACACTTCAATTAGGCCATCATGAACTCCTGTGGCGCTCTGACCCTGGTCCATTTCTCTTGCCCCTCCCCCTATTCATTCCCTATGTTCATGCTATTAGTGTAGATAGCACTATGTTTATACAAATTCAGACGACTAATCAATTTTGACCATTTTTTCGCAGGTATATCAATAATACATATGACTATTTGAATTTGATATTTGATACAAATTTGCATTTGGACAAAGAATGGAAAATTTCTAATTCATAATCATTTATTTTAAGTGGGACTGAAAAAAGACAGTAAATAAATATTGTTAATGCCATTGATGATTGAGGGTTTTGGCCCCAGTCTGACATTGTCAGGGGCTTGGAACGCACCAGCCAGTATGTGGTGCCACCACCTGGACAGTGATCTTGGACGAATGCGGGGAAGCATGGCAGGAAGAACTGACAATCCGATTTCGCAAACATGTGAACCCCTAAGGCTTCCAGGCATGTATTTACGGTACGCAGGTATTTTACTGATTACGCTACCGTTGGTTTGATTAGCCGGGAAAAAATTGCTTTGGGGGTTTCTAGGCTGCTAGGTAGGTAGGTACTAACTAGCTAAGTGAATAGGCTACAGGAGTACCTACCTAGGTTCGTGATTGAATGTAGGAAATAATGTAGGAAATATCGAGTACCTGTATTTGGGTAGAATAGCTGCTGTGCCCTACATCTTCGCTGGGTACGGGTACTGAGTTGCGTCGCGGCAACTGCAGGCTGCAGCCTCTTGTGGATTGAAGGGTGGTGCCTGGACGAATTACGTCCGCGCACTAATTGCTTAAGTTTTTAGGTACATGTCATTCCAGTAAGGTACTTCGTCATGCACGTATTAAAATGTATGTACCTCTCAGAGTGGCTCACCGTTCTTTCTTCCATCCACCGTGCACACACCTATCATATTTTTTTGCCAACCTTTAACTCGATGTTTAACTTGCTACCTTTTCGAGAAAAGCATAGAAGTTTCTTAAAACGTCAACTCAACTTACCCAGTAGTTATTCGACGCACTCATCTTTCTCCTTTTGCGTTTTACAATTCGCGGTCGCAAACTTGTTCTGACAAAGACAACCTTACATTGAAAGTGATAAATCGGTATGTACCGCTTTACCTTTTTTTACCTTGATTAACCCCGCCAACGCGTTGGCCCTTTCTAGCAAATTCGTCATTTTCTGGTTACCCTAGTTAGTGTATGTACCTGTCTCTAACACCGTACTTACCTTCTGGGGGGGGGGAACTTTGCAGGCTCGTGATTGTCAACAAAATAAAAAGGGACCCGCTGCATCACTCCGCCTACCTCGTTAGGTTTATTAGGGAGCCAGAAAAAATAGGTCGCTACTCGCGCAGACTCCATTCTATCCACTGACGACTTCTGCATTTCTGCATTTTTTCGCCTTTTTCTCCCAATCTTGCTTAACGTGTCGCCGACGAATAGACAAACAAACGTCCCTTCTGCTGCGTCGATCCAGCAATAATACAGTCCTTCGAAAGACAATTTTTCTTTTTTGCTTTCCGGACTATTTTAGGACATTCAACTTTTTTTCAACGTCGACTACGAAACAACTTCTACTACCCCCCATTTCTCTACACCACAATTAATAAAGACCCCCAGTCTACCATCTACAACATTCGACTTCTCAAGATCTGGATTCGAAGTAAAAACAAAAACCGCAAACCAAGTTATCGGCTGTGTAGACAAAATGGCTGATAACAGTGATATCAACACTGTTCTCAGCAACTCGCTGTCGCCCGGTAAGTAGCATGTTTGGCGCCTCTCGTGCTCGCAACCTCACCTTCTTCACCTCATAGTTTCCTAAGCTCTCTGCTAACCCTTAATTTTTTCCCCTCGTCTCAGACGCAGCTACGCGAACTGGCGCCGAGCAACAGCTTACCCAAGCTGCTGAGAACAATTTTGTAAGTTTCCATTGGCACGTTTGATATCACTGTCTACTGCGTAATCGCTAACCTATTATTTTTCTTCCCTCTCTAGCCCCTCTACCTCGCGACCCTAGTCCAGTCCCTGGCGGACGAAAGTGCCCAGGGCAATATCCGAGTTGCCGCAGGTCTCGCGTTGAAGAACGCCTTCAGTGCTCGCGAATTCGCCCGTCAGCAGGAACTACAGGCCAAATGGCTGCAGCAGACGGATCAAGAGACTAAGGACCGAGTCAAAGCACTCGCCCTACAAACCCTTGCATCCGACAATGCGCAAGCTGGTCAGGCTGCTGCTCAAGTCATCTCTTCGATCGCTACTATTGAACTCCCCAGAAACCAATGGCCAGATCTTCTACAAGTCTTGGTGCAGAATGTCAGCACTGGCGCGCCGCATCAAAAACAGGCATCCTTGACCTGCATAGGATATGTCTGCGAGAGCCAAGATGCCGACTTGCGAACCGCGCTGATCGGACACTCTAACGCTATTCTGACCGCTGTAGTCCAGGGTGCTCGTAAGGAAGAGACGAATTTGGAAGTCCGCTACTCGGCCATTTCCGCGCTCGGCGACTCTCTCGAGTTTGTTGGTAACAACTTCAAGCACGAAGGCGAACGAAACTACATCATGCAGGTCGTTTGCGAGGCCACCCAAGCCGATGATGCGCGCATACAGCAGGGTGCCTTCGGCTGTCTCAACCGTATAATGGCGCTCTATTACGAAAACATGCGCTACTATATGGAGAAGGCCCTGTTTGGTCTGACGATCCTAGGCATGAAGAATGAAGATGAAGACGTGGCAAAGCTGGCCGTGGAGTTCTGGAGTACCGTATGCGAGGAAGAGATAAACATCGAGGAAGACAACGCGCAGGTATGTCTTTGCAGCCTACAGGAATTTCATAACAGACTAACGAAAACGTTGCGTAGGTCGAGACTGCTGACCAGATGCGTCCGTTCTATAACTTCGCTCGTGTCGCGACTGGTGAGGTCGTCCCTACCTTACTGAAGCTCCTCACCAAGCAGGACGAGGATGCCACGGATGACGAGTACAACGTGTCGCGTGCCGCGTATCAATGTCTCCAGCTCTACGCTCAGGCTGTCGGCCCTAACATTATCCCGCCTGTGATTCAATTTGTCGAGCTAAACTTGCGATCCGAGGATTGGCATTTCCGAGAGGCTGCGGTCGCTGCCTTTGGAGCCATCATGGAGGGACCTGACGAGAAGGTTCTAGAGCCTATAGTAAAGCAGGCCTTGCCCGTCCTGATCTCCATGATGGATGATAGTTCCACTTTTGTGAAGGATTCGACAGCTTATGCGTTGGGCCGCATTACGGAAGCGTGCTCCCAGGCTATCGATCCTACCCAGCACCTTGATCCTCTAGTTCGATCCCTGTTTGCTGGTGTTCATGATTCCAAGATGGCGGCATCCTGCTGTTGGGCACTGATGAATCTAGCCGAGCGTTTCTCTGGAGACTTCGATGCAGCCTCCAACCCTCTTACGCCTCACTTCAACCAGAGTGTCCAGACGCTTCTCGCTGTCACCTCTCAGCCCGGCTCCGAGACCGCCGTTCGTACTACTTCTTATGAGGTTCTCAGCGCATTCGTCCAGCATGCCGCGACAGACAGCTTCCCGGCTATTGCCCAACTCTCTGACGTCATCATCAAGCGACTTGAGGAGACTATTCCTATGCAGACCCAAGTCGTCAGTATCGAAGACAAGATTGCGTTGGAAGAGATGCAAACAAGTTTGGGCACCGTCCTACAAGCGATTATCCAGCGGCTGGAGAAGGAGATATCACCCCAGGGAGACAGAATCATGCATGTCTGCCTTCAGGTTCTCAACTCCGCCGGTGCCAAGTCTAGCGTTCCCGAGTCGATCTTTGCTACGATTAGCGGTCTAGCCAATGCGATGGAAGAGGAGTTCGTCAAGTACATGGATGCTTTCTCGCATTTCCTATACAACGCCCTTGGAAACCAGGAAGAGCCTGCTCTTTGCTCGATGGCTATCGGCCTTGTTAGTGACATAACACGATCAATGGGCGAGCGCAGCCAACCTTACTGTGACAACTTCATGAACTACCTCTTGAACAATCTTAGGGTTTGTTTTATCTCTTTTTAAAAAATTCATTTCCTTTATCTGGATTATGTATCTAACAAATTTCACAGAGCACAGCCCTTTCCAACCAGTTCAAGCCCGCCATCCTTCAGTGCTTTGGTGACATTGCCAACGCCATTGCTGGCCACTTTGAGACCTATCTTTCGGTTGTCGCTCAAGTCCTAGTACAGGCTGCCACTGTGACGGCTGCCCCTGATGGCTCCTACGAACTCTATGATTACGTCATCTCTCTTCGAGAGGGAATCATGGACGCTTGGGGTGGTATTATTGGTGCCATGAAGATCAGCGGGAAGAGTGAGTGATCTTCCAAGATTGTTTAAAAACAGTGCACCAATGCTAATGATTAAATAGCCGAGGCCCTTCAGCCATTCGTTCAGAGCATCTTCCACCTGCTGAATCTTATCTCTCAAGATATGAACCGCAGCGAGGCATTAATGCGATCGTCTATGGGAGTTATTGGGTAAGAAAAATGTCTCCGACTTTGAGTGCATCTGCTAACGAACAAATTAGTGATCTAGCTGATGCTTACCCCAATGGTGAGCTCGCCGAAATTTTCAGACAAGATTGGGTCACTGCTATGATCAAGGAGACCCGAACAAACCGCGAATTCCAGTCACGCACGATCGAGACAGCCCGATGGGCTAAGGAGCAGGTCAAGCGACAAATCGGCGGCACTGCCTCGGTCATGCAGCAGACTTGAACCCAAGGATTTCACTGATTAATTCCTCGGAAAAGCCCTTCGTACAAAGATATCACCACCCATCACACCCGATCCTCCCGACGTGCAAGCCCGACTCAGGTTTAGCCTTGCAAGCAAAGTTCGGAGGGGAACCCAGCAGCACCGATTCCCAAGCCCCAAGCCCCCAGCCCAAGCCCCCAGCCCCATCCCCATCCCCCGCCAATCTACCCTGAAGAAGACCCATGTGTATCTGTATATAAATCCCCAAGCCCCTGTTCGTTACCCTAGTAATCAAACATCCCCTACCCCCCCAATCGACGTACGGAAATTCACTGCCCACGCCCCACAGTTCCCCGATACACCGCACTTGCTGAGTTTTCCTTCGGTTTGGACTGCAAAGTCGATCCGGAGATATGTCTATTCCCTGTAGAGAAGATCTTGTCATGTACGCCCCCCTACTTCGGATGGGGCCACGAATTCATGTAACGAAGGTGGAAGGATGAAGCAGAAAGAAAGAGGATGTGTATGAATGTCAGGAGAGAGTGGCCATAAAGGCCCGCGACGCACTTGGCTGGGGTTTTTTGTCGGTTCAAGTGAATAGACATACCAGAAACCCGTTGGAAGTTCCGGAGAGCCTTTTCGGGAGGCTGGTCAGGTGGAGAGTACAAAGAGATTGGCTACGAAGAGCCGTCCACTCGACAAGACTCACTCACTCTGCTCTGTACGCGAGTGATTGAAAAGTTCCCCTCTGGTTGTTAGTGGGCTCGGCGGCAGAAGTTTCTACGATCGGTCGGTCAGCCAACTTATTTCACCGGCCCCAGTTCTGCTCGTCTGGCGCACGGAAAGTACGAAAGTGCATGATACGGAGGTAGATAGGCTAGTAATTCACAAATGAAGAGGCTTTTCTACCCATTTGACGTCTTTTATAACCGACTTAGATGGATACGTCGTAGACCTGTGGTGGTGAGGTGACATGATGTAGGATTACTACGGGATATGTGACATAAAGATAAGGTAGGTAAAGGTAGGTAGATATGAAAAGGGGGCTGTAAGATACAAGTTCTCGTAAGTAAACCCTACCTATGTAACTGCCTAGGTACTTAAATCATAGATGCGTAGGTACCTACCTAGGTAGGTATGAGCTCTGGGTAGACTAGACACTTGAGATTGTCCATGTTTGATGTTTGTCCAAATGTCTCCTAAGCCCCGTGACAAGTACAGGTACCTTATGTTTAGATATAGCATGACTTGCCCTGACAAAGAACACAACGCGACGAGACGGTGTGACAGAGCCCCATGGCGCAGTGGAAGCGCACCGGGCCCATGACCCGGAGGACCTCCGATCGAAACGGAGTGGGGCTACTGCTCTTTTTTTCTTTCATGTTCTTCTTTCACTTTGGGCCTTCTTAAACGATAGGTTTGTATTAGTGGCAAGGTGGGAGTTGGGCTTCTATGAAGGTCCCTCCCTCATGGATACCGTACGATTGCTAGGCATGGCTAAGCAAGTATGAATGTATTGGTGGTAGACGTATTTCTTTCACCTCAAGGGATGAATATTCCGTGTCAGTTTTGAAAATAAAATAGGATAACGTTTGCTCCCTATGTTTAAATACACACAGCCAGACCGGAGGCTGATGATCTATCCTCGATGATGGCATATATAACTATAAATATGTAGGTAGCTTATCGTTTAAATTCACTTTCCTCCTCCCGCCTTTCCCTTTGCCTATGTACCTTGGCAGACCTGACGCACCTTATAAACACCACCAGCCCATTTCCCCCACTCGATAACGTAACGTAAAAGAAGAGACCGCCTATTATCCCAACGAGGAATGGTATAAATAAGAAACATAACGCGCACTCTAAATCCGTACTTTTATGTGAATTCGCGGTAGATATGTAGCTAGATATGTATAGTGATATGTGGTCATGGGAATGAGATCGTAGTTGTACGAGTCGCTAGCATTGAAACCATGCTTTATCCGTAGAAGAGGCAAGGTAAGCAGCAATCCTTGCTGACGTATGGAATATGACAGGGTTGATCTCGTCTAGATGGTGAGGAAATGCCAAAAAGAGCCTTCATTTCACCTCCCTCCCCTCGAGAGACGACGGGGTGAATGCATTACCCCGGCCGAATTGAACTGGGCCGGGGTAATAAGTTGAATGGTGTGAATGAACAGTCTATGAATAGCAGCTGTAGTCCTTTCCCGGGCCATGCGTCTAGGCCGGCAATGACAAGACGCCTTCGCCGGTTCGCGCCGTGTCTAGTTTAATGCTGGGGCAGATAACTCGGTATATCGTACGTGCCGTACATGACGCCCGCCGCATCCGTCGTGGTCCACTGGCCGCCCGCGCCGTTAACCAGCATCTGCAGGTTGCTGTCAAACCCATCGTTCAGCGGCGTCGTCCCCGAGTACTCGGGGTAATACGTGGCGGTGGGTTGCGGTTGCGGTTGGTGCGGATGTGGGTGTTGGTGCTGATACGGATCCATTGCGGGCGGTGCTGGTGCTGGGGTCTGGTGCGACGCTTCGACCAGCATGTCGAGCCCCGAGTTTGGGTATACATGTTGCGCGGCGTAGCTCTGCGGGTGCGGCGGTATTGGGTGTTGTTGGTGATGTGCTGATGCCGTTGCGTACGGCGCCTGCGACAGCGGCGGCAGACACACGGGCTGAACGTAGCCCGGCGGCGTCTGCTGCAGCGGCGCGAGTCGGTGCGGCTCGGGACCCTTGCCGACGGCAGGACGCCCTCGTTCTTCCGCGCGTGGCGTCAGCGGATCAGTGCGCAAGCGCTTGCAGAAGTTCATAGCTTCGGGCTGCAGCGAGCTGGTGGTGGTCCGAGGGTGCATGACACTAAGAGCGTAGGGTTGAGGCTCTTTCTGGGGGTGATGTTAGTTTCGACCGCAATTCAGCTATGGTCTTCTTGGCGAGAGGGACTTACTCCGTCGGTCATGGTGCCGGCTTGGAAGGATATTCTCTTGGGGTTCGGATCCTTGTACCACTTCTCTAGGCCATTGCACCAAGTCTCGGCGAGCGGCCATGCCTTTTGGCATTCCCTTAGTACGGTGACGATGCGGGTGTACATCGTGCGGCCTTCCGCTTGTATGGTCTCGAGGTTCTGGCCCGCGTGGTGAGCTTCCACTATACGCCCTCGGTTAGTAAATTCTGAGATAGATGGCATATTCATCCTTGAGGGAGATCCTACGTTGGGGAAATTTGCATAAATAGGAGGCTAATAAGCCACAGCCATAGATAATGAAACCCTAGAAATTTTAGTAATGGGTACTCTGGTATAATGACACCTCACTTACAGCCATCTGAGAACCAACTCGTCCTATTTCAACATCATCTTCGTAATGAGCCTCGATCTGCGAGTACAGTTTCCTGACATTGAAGAACAGCTCCGCCGCCATGTCTTTGTAGAATTTGACCTCAGGGTTCGAGGGGTTCCCTTGAGCATGGCGAATCATGCTTAAATTAAGATTTTAGAAGCATTCAAGCCTAACGTGGGTGGTAATCACTTACTCTTCCATGTATTCCTTGCGGAGCACGATATGACAAAGCCGGATGCAGCCGGTGAGACCGAGATACGCCTTAGGCTTCAACATTAGCAACAGACTCCGACAGCGGTAAGCATCACTATCCTCACCAGGTCCTCTGCGTAGTTTCTGTAGCCGCTCAACGTAACCCTACCAAACGTATGCTCGCTCGGGAGGTTCTGTTCGAAGTCCGCGAGTCGCCTTGTCAACTTGGCGTATTCGCTGTTGCTATCGTTGGGCCGCCCGCATTTCTTGTTGAAAAGAACTCGCCGGGCAATGATTCCCCAGAGATTGTGCGCTTGCATCAGAGACGCAAATAGCGATCTCGGCCTGAGGATCGTCAGTCTCGGGTTTTGGACAGCTGGCGGTGTGCCGTCGAGGGCTGCACGTTGCTCAGGGATCGTGCCGGCCTCGAATTCTCTTTCATCGCTGGGAAGGAGGGCGGTGATATCGCCTGGCGCAAGTGATAACGGCTTATACGGGCCTGAAGAGAGATTGTCTTGGCCTAGAAATCTAGTTAGAAGAGCTCAAGTGCGGTTCTGTTAGTCTAACATACTATGTAACATCCACTATAGGCTCAAGAGTTAGTAGATTGGCACCTACAGTAGAATCAAATATATGAGAGGTGAAGGATAGATTCAATGAGCTCAACTAATTCATGGGGTGGACTCACAAATGTGCGTCTAGCAGATTCTGCCCTCACTCGATGATCTACAGGCGACTGCGATGTGATCGGACTATATGCCTCCTCCCGATGGAGTCTCATTAGTGCAGCCATCCTGAAAGCGATACCTGCACTAATCTGTTTTTATTGTGAGAAGGCCAAGTCTGTCAACGGCTCACTTGGGGTCTCATCTTACATAACTTGTATTTGACTTGCCGCTCCCTTGTTCGGCGATACTAAGGAGGTAAAAGGCCTGGCATCTTTCTAAGGTGGGTTGCTGGTACAGCTCGTGAATAGCAAGGCATTGTGCCTTATACATGAACTCTGTCGCCGCCTTGAGCCCCTCGCCGTGTGCTGCTATAATAGCCTTGTTGAACCTGGACGAAATGGCTAGAATACTCAGCAAGAGAAATACGCTCATGGACGAAGGGTTCTCTTGGACCTGTCTAGGAAACCTCTTCTTAGGGATGAAGCCTAGTTGGTAGTAGTTCTTGGTAAAGGTATTGATGCCGTCGACGATGGTATCGACCCCCGGAAGTAGCTCCCACTCATTTTCCATATTAGGAGGCTTGTAGTCATTGAGCGCACGGTGCAATGAACGTGGAGACGTAGGCGCTTCCCTCTTGACTTTGACGTCGCTTTTGGCCCTCTTGTCAGCCCTCTGGCGTGGGTGCCGAAATTGACGGTCCTGGTCCGAGTCGCCACGAGTAGGAAAGGCGCTATGTTAGTGTAAGCTTTGGGGACCTAAGGAAAGTGAAGATCAAAGATTGTTATTAGAGATTTGAATACCATTCTTCTGGCACGTTCGCTTCTAGGCAAGACTTGCAAGGGGGTGCCTTCTCGTGAATGCATTTGCTGCGCATCCGCCGACATCTACAGAGACATTAGGATTTCGTGACGACTATTAGCAGGAATCCTCTAGGCAAAATAGTAATATACCTTCGGCAGGCTATTGGAGCACGTCGCTTAATAGGCGGCGCATTCGGATCCGGGGTGGATGCAACGGTGGGTGTAGACGGCGGTGGAGACGAAGACGGGTAGGTCTCCGGACCTGACACCATCATCATCCACAATGATGCTTGGTGAAACGGGGCGTTTAAACGTCTTGGATGGACTCTGAAGTCACACAAATAGTTCCAATTTTAGGAATTGGGTCCGCCGTGTAACTAATAACTAGCTCCCGGTTCTACGACCCATGAAAGAGAGGGACCGCGGCGGGTTTGGCCCAGTCCTGCCTAGTCATACACTAGTTCTCGAGGCCGGGTCCGGGGCTTTGGTAGGTATCTAATATCTAATTCAATCAATTTCAAAGATGCGATTCGTAAAAGCGCCGCAGAGACATTTGCTATTTGCGTTCGTGTGGGATGTGTATACTCAAGCGAGAGAATTTACTCAAGGGTAGAAGGCGAGACCGACGTTTCACACGAGATATGGTTGAAAATGGCTGGTCCGTGGAGAGCCTTATGAGATTATCAATCCAGTTCGATCTCCAGAAATAAGGCGAGTAATAATTCGCAGGTATCTCTCAGATACTACCCTATCGATCACACCCCCCGGCAGCCTATATGTAGCCTAGCGTCTAGCCCTGCTCTCCCACAGATGGAGGTACATAAGCGAAACCGGGAAAGCACCAGCAGCGTCGTAATGCGGTGAATCAAATCCTATGCGGAAAAGTCGAGAATTCGAAAAAAAGATACGGAAGCCAAGTGGTTCAATACAACGTTGTAACACGACGACTACCTATATCGATAGGCGCTTAGACTGCTACATAAGTAGGTAATTAGTATGACAAACACGAACCGTAATCCGCGGATATACACTTGAAGTACCTCTGTATTGTACAGATTAGGCACTCGGCATGGATCGAGACAGCCAAGCATTCGGCCCGCCATAAATCGGAAAGGACCCGCGGGATATAGCAATCCTGGGGTGAACGACCCTAGTTGCAGCTATTGGGTGATCACTTTTCATGCACCATACAACTCGACTACATGCCTCAAAATCAAGCCAGAATCGAAACCGGTGTGATGGGCCATACCAATACCGTGACCCACAAGCCAAATACCGGAGCACTGTGCGGCTGAACGAAGCCGAAGTCAACGACAATGGAGATCTTTGGAGCCACGCTAGCCTAATCAGATCCGCCACGCCACTTAAAGCTGAGCGAAACCCTTGTCGAGGCGAGGCGCTCACCTACTTTCTCGGTTTCTCGTGCATGATGGTTATCGACATCCATGGCTCCGGGGCAGATCCCGTTGCTACGCCGTTACTCCACAATCTAGACCGGTGAGGATAGGGATGTCTTGCTTCAAGATCACCCAGTTTCCCAACGATCCGGGTTACCCAACCCAGTCAGTGTTGCACCAGGCTGCCTGGCTAAGGGAGGAAACCCAGGCCGTGGGCTGACGGGGTCTGCCCGTTATTTTCACGAACCTGGCTCTAATCCGATTCAAACCGAGACCGAATGTCTGGAAAAATGACAGATGGGTTGAGGTTGTCACAATTGTGATTCTGTCGTCAACTTCCAGCTGTGCGATTGGCTGCCCTAGATGCCGGTATTACAATGAGCATGCATTTGCATCCATGCCCGACCAGGTGGTTCACGGAGAGATTCCTCCTCTCGGACCGTCGAGGCCTGTCGGGTAGCCAAATATTGGTAATGTCGAAGACCCGAGGGCGTGGTACTGCGGCCAAAGACGAGAAATCATATATGATATGACGAGCTACGACCACCAACATAACAACATCTACCTCAAGTATCCTATACGACACAAGGTCACAAACAGATCAGAACGAGGAAACGGGTAACCCGGAGTCTCAGCCGTGCTCTGCTGTTGGACGCCAACGTGGCGTCTGACTCGGCGGACCTCGGCCCTACATGTCTAAGATTTATCGAGGAACCCAGTCGATAGGGGCGTAAGATTCAAAATGGTCCTAGAATAATACTCTCCCTTCACACTTATCAGTGATCCATTTACTCAGGAGATATTTGTCCGTAGGCGCCCAGATAATACGATGTATCATATGAAGTCCTATCACATTGGTAAGGAGGGGTATGGAAGAGCTGCCATGTACAGCTTAGAAACCTACATGTAGGTAGATAGAATGTGACTCATTGTGATAGCACTTCTTGCTTTACACGGAAATAGCTGATTGAGAGTCGTTAACTACATATTCTTAGTAGTTGAGATACAAAAGTGAAGAAGTATGAGATGTCACGTAGACTAGTATTAAATACGCGTAGAAATTTCACAAAAGAGTCCACATATATCACACAGATCCAACACTCAAAATAGATATCTCGCGAAATCGCATTTCGGCGCAATGTCATATTGCTAGCCATCCTATTATATGAATCTTCGAGCGTCAGGGCTCCCGTAGCCGCGTCTCCGTGAGCTCTGCTACCTATGCCCTTGGCGCCGCGAGCCCGGCCCCGTTTTCGAGCCCGGCAGCGCATCCCGTATAACTACAAGTCCCAACCCAATCCAAAGTGTCTCTGAAGACGAGGTTCCTCCCCAGCCCGGAAACTAAAATTTCTGCTTTCTCATCCGAGGGCAGACGTAGACGTAGACGTAGACAAGACCAGCCCAGCTCCCAATAATAAAAAAACGCCGATTCCGCTAAAAATGCTCTTCCCAATGCCTGCACAACCACGATTGCCCAATCGCCCTGCCGGCCGCCCAATCGCCAACTTGATTCTAATGAATAAGTATTATACATAATAGTGGTCTAAGGACCAGCGCAAAGAAATATGTACGCGCACAATAAATAAATAATGCAATATCTAAAGAATGAACTTTTGTGCGTGTGAGGCGGGTAGGGATATTATATCGTTGTAGTTGTTGTGTTAAGTATTAATAAACAGACGCTTCTTATTCGAAAGCGCCAGGAATTGTAAGTGAAAGTCTTTGAACCTTAGCTTCTGCGCTGTTTGAATCCGCAGGTTCGCTCACTTCTCCGGTGCTGGGCGTAGGGGTCAAGTGGTTCTCTGCCGCAGTAGTACTCTGGCTATCAGAATTCAGGGTTGTCTGCTCCGATTTCTTGTCGTCTTGGTGAGGTTCGTCCTGCTCAAGGGTAGACTCCAGCTTGTGGGTTTCGATAGCGAGACCTACAGCTCCGTCTGTCTTATTGGCATCGGTCGAAGCCCTATTTGCCTCTTCGCTATTCCGGATAGACCTTTCACCGATGCTACCGGAATGGCCATGGCCGCCCGCTGGAACAACGCCACCTCCTATGCGACTCCAAAACATTTGGTCCCGCAGACGGACACTTTCTTCCCAAGCAGCTCGCTCAGAGTCAGCATCGTCAGCACGCCAATGGCCATCCTTGACCAGGCGCAAGAAACCGAGGAAGTCACAAGTCGACCTCACTCGGTCTAGGCAATACTTGCAAAGAGGATATCGCTGGGCAGAGTCCGACTCACTCGTCCGAAAACGATGGTTGCGCAGATGTGGCGGATCTTTACGCGCCTCACCACAAAGCGAGCAAGGATAGAACTGAGGTTTGCTGATAGACGCGAAAGCAGTCGTTGTTGGCACCGGGTCTACAACAAGGGTCCCCTCGATCATGGCATTGAGCACGGATCGTCGGGCAAGCCAGGAAAGACCTGGCGCGATGTCAAGGCGCAAGGTAGGCTCAATATCCTCAGCTAGAACTCTCTTGTAGAATTTAGTATCCTTTAGAGGTGGTAGCGCGATAGAGGCCGCAGATCCTGTGCTAAGGACTGAAGCGGGAGTGTTTGGCGTTTGCGGGGAGACATTGGTGCTTGGTGTTCCCAGGGTAGAAAGAGAAGCTGTCGAGGAGTTAGATGGTGCCGAGGCGTGACCAGCGCCGGTGAAGCCTAGAAGAGGATTCAATCCACTATATGACCCTGACGAGGCACGGCTATTTGAAGCTTTCTTGGACGTCTGAATGAGCGTCATGAAGTCATCATAGGCAGGGAGATCGTTTCTCAGGACGGGATGAATAAGGTGATGGAGATTTGTCGGGTATGTGGGTGGTATGGATTCTACGACAGCAGAATGCGAACCTCCCTCGGATATATGAGTATCATCGTCTCTCGAGTCGAATTTGCTAAATCCGGGCGACGAAGGCGCGGTACCACTATGATCATCGCGCTCAATCGTCATTTGCTCCATAACGAGTTTGAGCTCCACTAATTGTTCCTGTTGCGACTTCAGGAGGCTCTCAGTATCAGCTAATTGGGCCTTCAATTGTTCGTTCTTCCGGTGGAGGATATCGTGATCCTTCTTGGCATCCTCCTTGGCCGTAATAACCATCTTGTTGGCCTCCTCGAATAGGGATACTGTTAAAGTTTCGAGCTCTTGCTCGATTTTCTTTTTGTCCTTCTCAACCTCGGCGCGCAGTCTCTTCTCCTCGACAATACGCGCGAGAAGTTTGCTCTTCTCGGTCTCGACACTCTTCCGCTTAACCCAGACATCGCCAGACAAAGTCTCTTGCTGTCGTGCTACCAATTCTTCTAGTTCTCGTACCCGTTCTCGAGAAGCCTCCAGATCCTGTCTCGTTTCCGACAGCGTATCATCAAGGTTAGTCTGGTGGTTGATCGCATTGATAAGCTTGGTGCTAAGCGTGGCGACTTCCTGGTCCAAATCGGGATGATGGTCACTGCCGTCTGAGGGACTCAAGGCTCGCGTTCTTGGGTCAGGAATGGTACTATGATCCTGATCCTCCATTAAAGAGCTTGTGGATGGCTGTCTCCTGGGCTGAGGTGAACTAAGAGTATTGGAGCTAGTCGGAACCATCATCTCCGTTACATTTGACGAAGAGTGAGATTTAGTCGGGGATCTCGACCGTGACATGGCGGATGGTGACATGCTTGAGAGCGATCGAAGATGGCCAAAGGTACGCTGCGGACCGGGACTTGGGCTCCGGTGCTGCGACCAGGCGGCGACGTGGATGAAGCTGAGCCAGGTCATGTTAGTTAATGGTAGATTAGACCGGGGAGGCTACGGATTTTGGCGATCCCAATTCTATATGGCGGAAATAGAAGATAAAAAAACTAGATGTAGTACGGAGAGCGAAACCAGCGCAACTCGTGGTTCAAGGCGCCCTTGTGAAATAAACTACACTTACGAATCCAGCTTGACGGCTGGTGGACCACGAGGTCCAGAAGACGTCGTAACCCGCTCTTGTGTGTTTTGTACAATGGGGTAGATAGTTTATAGATAAGCTCGTGAGAGATTAAATTGCTTCAGAAGAGTCTAGGCAGAATTCCAAAGGTAGGGAGAGCGCTCATCAGGTCGATGTCGTGCAATTACTGCTATTGTTGTGAGACCTATGTCGTAAAACCTAAGACCAGCTGACTGTCGGCAATGGGGTATAGGCGTGTATTCGTGCATTCGTGTAGGCACGCAGACAGGTCTGAAATTGGCTTAATTAGCAAGACGACCTCTTCGAAATGTCGCGCAATATGATGAATCTGGTGATAATCGGCCGGTCACTGGACTTTCGATAATTGGTCGTTTAATTGTGGCATGGGGGAGAGAGAAGAATAAACTCTCTTCGGTGGACTCGGCAAGGCAAAGGCAATGGATGGAGATAATACAATTACAGAATCGAAGGATTTTGGAGATAAGGTTGTGTAAAGGTAGGACAAGGTAGGACAATCCATCCATAAAGAGGAGCTGCAGTCTCCCATGTGCTACTGGCAGCTGCGGAGTTGGCAGTAATCAATGACAGGCCTAGGCGCTCGCGAAAACCACCAAACTGACCTATCCATGCAGATGAACAGGGGGTGCTACCAGCCTAAACCAGCTAAACCTGACCCAAGTGGCGGCTTGTACTGTGCAGGGGGTACCAAGTAGCTGTACAATGGGAGCATGTGTGAAGTTAACTGCACGTATGTATTGTACAATGCCTTACCTTTGAGGATCACCGTGATCGTTTTTTTCTGTTCTTCTTTTTCTTTGTCGCAATATGCTACAGTATGTGGATTAGGTATGGAATGAAAATGTTAAACCGAGGTTTTCCGATCAACGGATTGGGCTGACTACTGAACGGTCGGCAGCGGGCGACAAAAAGAGAAGTAGTGCGCTAGACAAACTAGAACCAGGCTAGATGCGAGCTGCGTGTTGTTGGTATGAGACAAGACGTGGTGGAATGACGATAATTAAAAGAGTTGCAGGCAATTTAGGTCGCATGCAGCCGTAAGTGGTCAAAATTAGGTGATGAAGAGGTAGGCTGTACAGATTAGTATAGTGTAGCTGCGACCACACAGTTGACCACCTTAATCGTTACATGTAGGCCTTAGTAAGGAGACCGTGAAAAGAAGATGTTGAAGAGAAACAACAAACTCCTGAGCGCAACCGTGCAGGCTGTTGAGTGTGTGCGTTCAACAAACGGAACAACCTATCGGAATAGACAACGTTAGGTCAGGTACATAGGTCACCTTAGGCTCGACAGCTCGAGCACCAGCGCATTGTTCACGTTACCTACGGTACATATCTACCCCCCATTATGCACATCATGGGGAATGAATCACAAGAACACAATATTATGTAACAATCAAATTCATGTCGTCATTGTTGTTCTTCGCAAGTAATTATTTGAGCACGGGTGTTCAATATTTTGACCTTTTTAGTGCCAGCATCATATTTACCTAGGCATTTTTAAATTGAATTGGACGATGGGAACCTTGTCTTATTTCATTTCATCGTCGTCATCGTCATCCAAACGCCGTTTGCTGAATTAACTTTCCAAGGTTTCGTCGTATTCTTTTTTCTTCCCGTTACCAAATGTGGTAATCAACACATCTCGGCGGGAGGCACACAGTTCCATCTCGCCTAACGCACTCACCCTCTTTGCTAATCCAACTAACCTGAGCACAGTGTCCGCAATCATTAAGCGTCTTAGTAATCTTCTAAAATCCTCTATCTACATAAAAAGGTACACGGAGTTTCACTGACTCAGCACCCCAAGGGCACAGGTGTATTAAGCTCCGGGCCAAAAGAGAACGAGTTCGCAGACCCCTGCCTAAGAAAAGAAAAAAATATCTCTTTCCTAAAAAGCCTGAAATTCTTTCCCGCCCGAGCGGATCCTTTCCAGGTCCGTCCAAAAGCTAATCGGCCCCCTCACCCACAATAGGCTTAGAGCCTCTCGACGGATGCAGTTGGCCTCGGAAACGCTATGAGATCTTTGGGAGTTTGCCCATCATCGTATCGATGAACCCCTGTTCTCCCTTCTGCAGCGCTTACAGATTCACTCTGATCCGATAGTCTCCTCACTTCGTGTTCCCACATCACGTCGTTCGTGTCGCCAACCAAACGCAGATAACAATACGACTGCGAGTGAGGGGCACGAATTATTCCATTTGATACGACAGTTAAGCGACTGCCCAGGTGAAGTTTATAAGTATTATAGTATTCCTTATCGATCTTCTGTGTCTCCTCTTTTTTTCCCGTGTAGCAGTAAGCTTCTTGTAAACGGATCTTCAGGAGGTAGGTTAGTAGGGTAAAGATCGAAGTAGTGGTACCTTGCAAAAGTTTGCGGTACATCCTAACAGTCTGCCGAGGCCCGGGGGCTAGGGGCACTACTCCAATAGTTCTACCATCCTTCAAGAGGAGCCTCGAGCGGAGAGCCTCGACTGCTCGATCTCAACTCGACCGAAACGCATGATTCTAGGCCGGGTGATGATGCGTCTTTATCCGCCTGATCTTCGGGTCTGTCTGTGCCTTGTGTTTCTGCGAAGAGCATCAATCCCCACGTACGGAGCTTTCCGTACCTGCGCAGCTGCGTATCAGAAACAGTTTTATCCGTAGAGTTGAAGAGTTTGTTTTTTATTTGCTTATTGTTCATCACCCCCAACCAGTCACACAGACTGATAGAGTCGTGGTTTTGAGCAGCCCCCAATTACTGTGTTTGGCCCACATGCAGATAGTTCCTTTTCCGTCCGATCACCAATGCAACCAGACGAGACATCGGGTAGTAACCCGCTGCATGTAATCAACTTAGCCTTCAGGCACCACGATAGGAATGGAAAACCGGTAGCCTACAGCAGTCAGTGTCAGTGGTTAGTGCGCAAACGGTCCGTCAATGCAACGCCAGCAACGGCTGTTTGCAGTGACAAGTCAGCGTTGAGACAAATCGTATTCCTCCAACCACAGTCTGCGAGAACATCATAGCGGCATTGAGCGGGTTGCATCCCGCGCCCATGTGCTCGTGTCCGAAGCGTTTCAAGAGTTTCCTATTTCTGGACGACAGGCTTGGCATATAAGGCCTACATATCATAACCTCAACTTCGGTTTCTGCTTACATATGTGCATAGTAGTATCAATATGACGGTAACCTAAGATCGAAATTCAAGGACAATATCTGCTTTGTTGTAAATTCTAAACCAGGTACCATCACCAGCAACCTGGATAGCAGCCACGATAGCTTGCCCCGTCGCACTACTATCACGAACCAACCATATTGAGCCGCGACATCAGTCCACCATTTCGCAGCAGCCAACGTCATCAACTAACTCCAATCAGCCTCACTTCTAGGTTTTCACGTGGGCTCTAGGTTCGTTCATCTGTTCCTGCGTCCGCCGGGAACCTAATCTACCTAGTCAGTCCAGTCCAGTAGACCGGGACAAAGCAAGTTAGATTACTACTGGAGATATCCTAAGTGTTCATTAGTTAGACATACCTAGGTAGGTAGGACATAACCTACATGCAGCTCAACTTGCGGGGTATGCCACGTAGGTATTACACCACGGTGAGCTAACAGCTTCAATGGCATCAGGTCTATAGAACCTAACATCGTGCAAAGCCGACGCATACGCACATGTCCCCAACAAGCCATTCTTCAGCATATGCTCTTAAGAGTACCTTTCTTTCCTCTACCCCAGAATTTGTCTGTATGTACCCGATGTAAGGGCCCGTTCATGTTGTTTCTCGGCTGGGTAGATACTTGCATATGTCATTTCTGCTTCCTACCGATTGGCAGTCGATGGAGAGTCCGAGACGAGAGAGTGCGGAAGCCTGGCTGTCTTTGACATCCTTGAAAATCCGTTGAAAATGTCAACTATACGAGTCTAGAAGTACCTAGGTAAGAGGCATGTTTGAATTTGAGTAGGTGCTACCATATATTTGATGTCTGTAGGTAGGAAGGTACCTACATGTAGGTACTTCACCAACTTTGCTAACATAAATGGTGACGTTCATACTTGCCTCCCGCACAAATAGGTATGTATATTGCATTGTAACTACCTAGGCACCTACCTATAGTTAAAAAGTGAAGAAGGCAACATGCTACATTTGGGGTAGATATCAGTCTTGTCAGGAGACTCTTCTGATCATGTTTTCTTTCTATCGTCAACAGAGGACATCCAGTCATTCGTATCATACCCTAAAATTACCTAAGTGAAGGCATTTTATCAAATCGTACAGGGTCACACATTTACACCGCCAACACCCGGCATGGCTTCTCAACCGACCCGCAGCCTCGGTTGGAATGGTATCGATTGGGTCGGCGGTTGTTACATCGACCAGGGGCTATTGGAGCAGCGCTATTGGGAGAGAATAGTCCAAGGCCTCCGCGGACAATTGACTTCTTGGGCCGAAATAGATCAGGTAGAGGAGCTCTCTCGAACAGTTAGACTGCGACAAGCACTCAACCCCTTCCTACCGCAGAAGGAGGGGAAGTATATCCCGGCGCAACTATCGATATGGGAAGGCTTGCTTAGACGTCCGATGTGTGTCCCAACCAAAGTACTCGCGAGAGTGATGCCGGTCCAAAAACACAAGGATGGACAAGAATTCTATGTGAAGACGTGGTCGCTCTCAGTAAAGGAGCTTCAAGTACTTATGGAATATCTCCAGGAAGAGGAAAAGTTACTCCAAGAATTGCATGCTTGGGAAAAGGTGATATCAGAGGAGAGGCTTGAGCCTCACAACCTTTTGCATATCCGATACATTGGTTTCTGCGACAGCGACGAGCAGTCTAACCCTAGTTGCGGAGTAGTCGAGGAGTTTCTTCTCGCAGTAGAAAGAGCTCTGCCCCAGGTGGCAAGATCTGTTAAGGTCCATGATCTCCTTGTTCCGAAGCCCTATCTTTCGAAAAAAGAAGCTAGCAGACTACGCACAGAGGTATATATCGCATTAGTCCAGATATTTGGTGGCCTCGGTGGTACAACACTTACCAACCGATACGAACACAATGACTCGACTCAATCTTTAGCGTTATGGAAACATGCTTTTACCTACAATGCCTTTGAAGCATTGAACACCAAATTCAACGAACGGGCCATCGCACATGGAACCGACTGCTCTGTCGGCCTTGCACGCGAACTGTCGGTTCTATTCAAGGACATCAAGAAATATGTCTCGAACCATCGTGACGTGACTGGTACAGCCTCGCCAGAGCTAGCCTTGGGTAGAAGAAAACGCAAAGTCCTCCAAGACCAATCGACCCCATTTCTATTTCAAGGAAGAAAGTCAGTGATGGTGTTTACTAGGAATGGAATGTATCTGAATGACTACGTCGTTGGTCGGTCGTACTTCGCCGGCGAGAATCGAGAGGCCGATCTGATGAGGGACATAGTCAGAAAGATGGCTAAAGCTAAGGGTATGGACGCCGCCCATTTCGAGCTCTTCCCCTATTACTGCCTCGCTCCTTGGCCCAAACGTGATAGCCCGAAAAAAGCCGTCGTAAGTCCCTTGCTAATACAGGAGGTGGAATTCATGTGGAGGTATCTGAAGCTCGTTCGTCCCATGATTTAGGTCACCTTGGGAATGCAAATGGCGGGTATCACTCAGACAGCTCGTCTCAAAAATTCCTCTTGCCAAGACGCCTACAAGAATTGCCCCCAATCATACAGCCTCAAAATAGAAGACTACCTCGACATGCTCGCACGGCCTACCCTGGTAGAGCTAGAAGAGACCTTTTACTTCATCCATGTTCCCCTGCTAGACCCTGGACGAATACGGTACGAGTCTTCGGGAAATACCCAATCGATACCTGAGATTTTCATGGATCTGTCGATGGAGTTGGCAGTGTTGACCGCGGACTCCGCCATGGAGGTATTGGAATACTGGGACGACGTTGATCCGCACTCCAGGGAGATGTGCGAAGCGATTCTAACAAGGCTCGAAAGGAGGCTGGACAGCGTGGCAGGGCGAGATTTCATCTCGGAGCTAAATAAATATCGAGAGGAAGTAAAGAAGTTGGCCCGTAATGAACCCCTTATGTTCCCTGAAGGGAAGAAGAATACCAAGGTATGAAGTAAAGGAGGATAACGAGAGAATGCGGTAAAATACAGAGCGGCGAGAGTAGGAAACACAAAAAGCGTACGAAATAACGAGAGATGAGTTTTAGACAACATAGCTTCTTAGTGAATTAGCGTTGTCACGTTTAAAACGTGAAATAAACAATACTAGCGTCAGTAGAATTATGCGAAATATTTTGCCGTGAGCTTTCTCAATACCTGTCTGTCACTGAACGCCCTCCTAAGCTTTAACGTGGATAGAGGCTCCTAGTCATCCACACAACCGCCAATACTCGTCATTACCCCTCTCCAAAACAATGAGAATATTGGCAAATTCCATGTAAAAAGTCTACACAAAGATTATATTATGCGACTTGATTAGAACCTGCGTAGCTATAAGGCACCTGGGGAGTGGGAGCAAAACCCTTTCCTAACAGAGTCTTCCACCAAGACAGGTTGAAGAGCTAGAGATTACAGATAGGCACTCTTGATCTAGCAAATTGTAATGCTCTGCGCCAACTGGTCGCAATGCCACACGTCAAATACAACGATGTCCAAGTAAGTCAGCATTGCAGTTCTACTACCGCGCGGACCCAACAACACCTTCAACCACCACTCCTCCCTCGGGGTTCTCTTTGCGCCCGATTTCCGCCTCCTCCAGCGGAAGCGCAGGCCCGTCCTCGAGGATGAATCGACGATGCCACGCACCGACGAAGAGGCCATCAGGATCAACGCTCTCCCGGACCTTGCGCCACTGGCGCAGATCGCCGCCGTACATGCCCTGGATGTCCGCGCCGTGCGTCTCGAAGTTCTTCGCCCAGTGCGGCCGGCCGCCGAGATCCCGCATCAGCCACTCGAAGGCCTCGTAGTACCGATCGCGACACGGCGGGTCGGTGAAGTACGGTCGGTAGAGCGTCGCGTTGAGATACAGCGTCGGGCCGTCGGGCACCGTCGGGTCGAGATACGGCCTGCTGTTCGGCGCCAAGGACTTCGGGTTGGAGGGCGACGTGTTGGACACGCGCACCTCGACGGGCGCGTGCACGTAGAGGCCCGCGGCGGAAAAGGGGATGTTGTGTGGCACGTAGTCCGGATCCGAGGGCGGCAGGTGGTTGAGCCAGCTGCTCAGGCGTCGGAGCGCCTCGGGCCCCTTGTGCAGCGGGATGGCCCACTCGTTCACGAACTGCGAGTACAGGCAGTTCATCAGCAGCGCCTTGCGGCTGGGCTGGACGGCGCTGCTGGCCGAGCCGTTCCGGAAGCCGTACTGCATGCCGAACACGAACCACTCGATCCATGGGGTTATGCGCGGGAGGAACTGCGAAACGTATAGTAGGTTGTGGTAAACGTAGTAACCGAGGGTGCCGTCGTAGTAGGACGTTGGCGGGTCGGCCAGTGGCTTGTCCGTCTTTTCCGCGGACCAGACTACTGCGCGCCGGGTGTACGGATACCACCAGACCCTGACGAACTCGGTTTGCGTCCAGAGATCTTTGTCCCATGCATCGAGCATCTTCGTGTCAGCATCAATAACCTGCTGCCAGCGCAGCGTGAATTCAGGTACGGCGCGGAAGGTGACTTCGGTGATGATGCCGAGAGCGCCAAGAGAAAGGAGCGAAGCGCGGAATAACTCGGGATTATCCTCGGGGGAGCAGAACTTGGTGGTGCCGTCTGCGATGGTTATGCGCAGGGAGAGGATATCCTCCGACATCAAGCCATGCCTGAGACTCGATCCGTGAGTGCCGGTAGAAATAGCGCCAGCGATGGACTGTTGGTTGATGCTACCCAGATTCGGCATCGCAAGACCGTGCTTCGCAAGCTCGTCGCATAGCGCATACAATCGGATCCCCGACTGCATGACAACGATGCCGCTGGCAGCGTCAATAGATAGGATGCGGTTGTACTTGTCGAGATTTACCAGCCAAGACGAGGTGCACGTCAGCGAGCTAGGCGAGTGCCCGCAGCCGGTGGTCGTGATGCGACGACGGCATTTATGCGCAACCTTGACGATCTTCTCGATCTCGGGCAGCGTCTCCGGCTGAAAATACAACTCCGGCCGCGACAGGAAGGTCTTGGCCCAGGTGCTGTGCACGTGTTCGGCCTTCGCGCGGAAGGGAATGTCGTCGGCGCACTTGGCGACCTCGGAAGCGACCAGAGGATCCATGGCTGCGCGCGCAAGAGCTGATGCTGATGCGGACGATCACAGAATCGCAGCCGGAAAATGCGATGAATAATTTTTTTGCTGCTATCGAATTACGTGATTTCTTCCCGCTCGGGATAACTCTAACAAACGACTAAGGCAGGTAGCTCTATGATTTTCAGGGTCCAAGGTGGTGGAGCCGGCAAACAAAGCCGAGTGAGATCGTTTGCGTCAACACGTCCAGTAGGAGTATTTGGTATTTGAGACCTCTCAATCACCGCGACTGGTGCGAGGGCGGTCGATGTGAGTCAACATGACGGGTCTATTAGCCTCTGTGATCCTACTATCCAAAATTATTAGCAAGCAAAATAAGATAAGAAATATTGCACGGTAAGAGAAATTCTACTCTATGGATGGGGAGTTCAGTCGATTCTAGAACGCTTCGATGCGCTCGGGTTCGGCATTTTGGTGGGGCGTGGCTTGCATTCGTAGATCTTCGTCATTGCTGAGGTCCGTGATTGGCTCATCTGGATATCACTGTGCCATCCGAAAAGCAAAAAGCACATGGCTGCGCTGTTACGGCGCGAACCTAAATGCCTCACTACAGGCCGAACTAGCGAAGCTTCGGTAGCTGCACGTACATGTTCACGTTCATATTTTCATATTTTGGTTGGGTGGCAGGAAGCATATGCGTTTAAATACGCACCGAACGAGGTTATTTACTTGTGGGTATCTGTTATCAGATTCCTTCGGGAAGATCCGTCAGCTTATCAGATCCCCCCAGCCCCCCTATTCTTTGACTGCATATTCAATTATGTACATCTATGTAACCTAACTTGGCCCACGAGGACGGAAGTGGCCTTTATAATCACTAAAGAGGATATCTTCCAAAGGCACAATACAACTTCCATATACGATACCTACAGTGAGCCTACAAATGTCTTTGTGAGAACATGAGATGCCTAGGGAGCAAACTTTCAGGAGGGTAATTTCAATAATAACAGCTGTCCAGCTGAAAGACAAATTTCCAAGGCATGTATCAATATAGGAGGTAGAGATATAGCTTTCTAAGGGCCTAGGGATTGTATTGAGTCTCTTCCATCTTATTAGAAATATGGGATTCATAGGATTCGCAACTGGGTACGAAGTTATCACCATGGAAATGTAGCAAAAAGCTTGTCCTCTTGAGTTTCTACCAAGTCAAATAAATCCACATTTCCCGGAGTTATTCATCTCATATCAAACGGCAATGAATTGGTCATCCGTATGCTGTATGTCTGGTCTAAAAGGGGCGTAAATCCAAGAGTCTTTACCTAATGTCAAGCTCAACATAAGCGATAGGAGAAGCATCAGTTTTGATAATCAGGAAAAGAGGAGATATTCTCCAATGAAAGGAAGATGCATACTGTATAAGTCCGCTTATCATATCGGAGTACGGGTCCCCTAGGTAACAACAAGATTAGGAGGGCAGAACGGCAATTAGTTACCTGAGTACCTACCTCGGTACCTACTGTAGGTGGTGCAAGTGATGTGTGGTTGACGGCCTGATAAAGTCGCAAAATATGAGATCAAGGTCCCTGAGTTGTAAAAGCAGTCTCCAGATTTATATGCTCGTGCCAAGAGAGCCTTACTTTAGAAGGAATATGCAATTAGCACCCAAGTGTGCACACAAGCACGCGACTTCCTTAGTTGTCCATACTACACGTGTGAAGGCCATCACCCCTTCCTCATTGGACTGAGCATCACATTTTTCAGTCCGGCATGACCTCATCGACCGGTACACTCTCTCATTATTTAAATATTGGTTCTCGCCTCCACCTCAACTTCATCTTAATCACCTCCATAACGCTCTACCCCCACATTCATTCTCCCCCCTTTTATGACAGGCTCCCTCAGCATCCGTATAACCTCGACAGATATATAACGATACTAGTATTCTGACTGGGCCGGGAGGCCTATATATCCAGTTCTCGACGTGGATTGCGCCTCGAGTACTATAGGCTCTTCTCCAGGCTCGATAGACGCGATCTGACGCGCTAAGCGTCGCCCCCTTTTCACGATGTTTTACAGTCACGAAAGTACGTATGATTCATCCCTATTGTGCGCTGCCATTACTAACGAAACATTACAGTTTTAACAAACAGCCAATATGGCGTGGCGACCATTTGGTACGTGACTTCCAATACCCTATCCCCGTCTCTCTCATCCGTTGCCTTGCTAGATGATATGCTGATCCGGGCTAACGTTTTGAAGGCTGGTCGCGACTGTTGGAAGAGGAACCAGCACCAAGAAGGTTACCCGAAAGGCCATACAAGAAGTCGATGTAAGGAAAGCATGCGGAAAGATCATCGAGCCGGGCGCGCCCGTGGCCTTGCGCCTTCAGGGCCACCTCCTTTACGGAGTGTCGCGCGTCTATCACCAACAGTGTTCCTATATGCTGGCCGACTTGCAGAAAATCCAGACCCACATGCATATTTTCTTCACGAGGTTCGGTCAAAACCAGCTTGATCCAGAGGCAGGCCACGCAAGGTAAGATGTCCCTATAACATGGCCCCACCGGGTTGGTGGTGTATAGTATGTCTCGGTTGTGACTTACCTATTCTTCTAGGCCGGAGAACCTTCTAATCATGAACGATCCCGACTTTGTTCCCGACATGCAGCTGCCTAAATTCGATCTCGATGCTTTGGTAGCAGCTGGTAGTCAAGGAACTAACAAAACTTCTTCCCAAATGTCTCCCTTCGAGAGTCTTCTTTCCGGTTCGCGCAGTCCTGGTCCAGGTTTCCATATACAGCTCGATCTTCCACATTCAGAATCTTCCGGTCCTCGAGGTTCCCCCTTTGGTCTTCAAGGCTTTTCGTCTGCCAAGAAGCCGGAAAGTGAACACATGATCATGAACCCAGAAGACGATGTGTTTACCGGAGGTGGTGACTGGGGAATGGAAATAGACGAGGACGGAAATATTATCGAGGTAGCTGAACCTAGAATCGTCCAAGACGAACTCGAACTACCTCCTCTACCACCAATGGACATCGATGAACACGGAAGAATGGGTGCCGGCCAGCAGAACCAACCAATTGTCGATGACCAGGGTGATATCGTTATGATGGAGGAGGAGCCACGACCTGAAGCCGAAACCGGCGCTTTGCCAGCACGTCAGGTCCAAAACGAGCACGATCCCTTCGTAGATGACGAGCAACATGCACAGCAAGCACAGCAGGTGCCCGCTCGACGAAAGAGGAAGGCTCGTGTCATGCATGCGGACGAAGAAACCCAAATCTCAAGAACCACCATGAGGGAATGGCAGGAGAACTACCTAGAGAACTGCGCGATGAAGAAGGTGCGAGGGACCACGGCGGCGCAGGCAAAGGCGAATGCCATGCTCCTGACCTTCGGTCTCGGGTTAGGAAATATCGGCCAGAACCTCGGCCTTCCGGGGATGGTTCACCCTCTTGCTCTCGAATTCTCAGGCGATTCCTTATTCACCGCTTTCACCGGACTCGAGGTCCCCCGACTGCGTCGTGGCACACGTCGATCCGCAACCGAATCCATCGAAGACGACGAGGAGCAGGACGGACGCCGCGTCAGACCGCGACTCGGGGAGGAAGCCGAGCAAGGCCGCGGCCTCGGCGGCGACGACGTCGTCATGGTCCACGACGAGCCGCACGTCCACAGCTCGCCGCCCGAAGTGGGCCGCGAGGCGCAGGCGGCCATGTCCGACCACATGTCCTCCGCCATGCGCATGCCCTGGAACCGCGGCTCCTCGCTCATGCCCGGCTCCGCGCAGAAGGGCCGCATCCCCTCCAGCCCGTTCGGCAACCGCGGCGACCTCCAAGACATCGCGCGCTACAGCGACGGCATGTCCGTGGGCGATTTCGGCTTCGACGTGGGCGGCCTGCACTCGCAAGACGACCCCTTCGACGTCGCGATGCCGGGCGCCGAAGGCGCAGAAGCCGCGGCCGCGGCGCAGCAGCAGCAGGTGGAGTGGCTAGACATCGAAGGGCAGAACTTCCTGTCGTTCATGGACTCGGCGGTGCGCGCGCACGGGGAGCGGCGGCGCGACGACGACGCCGAGGCGCAGCGGCGCTGGGTCGCCTTCGACGACCTGTTCGTGGCGCGCGAGACGCCGCGCGCCACCGCCGCCCAGGCCTTCTACCACGCCCTCTGCCTCGCCACCAAGGCCAAGATGCAGCTCGACCAGGACGGCGCGCCCGCCGCGCCCTACGGCGCCCTCTGGATCGGGCTCCGGCTCGACGACGACGACAGGCCCGCGGCGGCGGTCTGACGACCTCTACCTACATCAGCGTCGACATCGACATCGACATCGATATAAGGAATCGCTCGGTTACATCGGATGGGCGTTCGCGGAATTAAGAAATAAGCTTACGATTACGAATTACGACTTACGACTTACGAAAACCCGATCCTGATCGCGGAGGCTCGGTGGGTGGGATATCGCAAGAGTGATAGTCTAAGGTTAAGACGAAGGCTGATCTCACAATCAATCCACCGGCATCGACATCGGGATCGGGAATGAGGAGATCTAGTGGGAAACTAGGTGAAGGGAGGAAAGGAGGAAAAGGGTAAGATTTTTTGTCGACGAGATTTGCTGGAACTGCGATGCTTCGCCTTGAGCTACTAGGGGATACAACAAATGCGGAAGCTGGCGGGATGGCTCGTCCTATGACGAGAGGAACGAAATGGATGGATGGATGGATATGGATGGTCACCTAATCGTCTACTGGTCCGTGGTTTGTGGATGTGCTTTCACATCGATTGATACCCGTTCGTTTTCACATGCAGAATGGACCGTCTACCTGTGTAGATGCGATGACTTTAATTCCATGAAAGGGCATCAGTCTAACTTCTCATTCTCATTACTTGTGACTAATTGACTAGGTACCTACTTGCTTGCTTGCTTGTAATGCGGAGCCCAAATTACCGTATACATACATATCAGGTAAGCTATTTAATCGTAGATCTCGTCGTCCTCGCCCACACCCTCGCGTTCTTGGAAGACCATGTACTCGTCTTCCGGGACGTCTGCTCCCATGACCAACTTCCAGGCGTCCTTGACTGGCGCTAGGCAGCTGTCATCGAACGCGAGACTGAGAGACGGCGAGGGGAATGCGAAGGTGGAAACCTTGCCGTGAACCGTGTTCTCGGGCTTTCGAGCAGTGAGCGATTGCTCATACTGTAGTTTATATAGGCAGACCGGCGTCGCAGCTCCCGCGGGAGTGGCGGCGGTAAGCAGGTCGTTAAGCGCCGACTCAAGTCGCTGTATAGACTGCGACCCGGCTAGAGTGGTCAAGTATATTACACCTAGTTGATAGAAAACACTGGTTAGCTTTGGCTCTCCATCTGCTATCCATGAAGTGAAGAAGACATTAAAAAGTTGGTGCATCAGTTTGTCAGAGGTTATTGATCGTCAGCGCGGTTAGGCTCAGACAATGTAGATAAGTATTCATAGTTTGGATCATCATAACACCAGGAAGTAGTAGGGCTAGAAAAAGCAGAAGAGGAAAGGAGGTATGATACTTACTTTGGCCGGCGGGACACTCTCCCGTCTCGCTGGAATGCACCAACGCGTATATTGGACTGTCTGGTGGTGATGTGGAGCTACCAGGGAAGGCTACAACAGCCACTGCTGGTGTGGGCGCGCCTTCTACCACGACCTCAAAGACAGTGCGTAGGGGTGAGTTGACTACAGCAACAAGGCGGGTGATGGTTTGGGTCTCAGGCGCAGCTTCGTTCTGCGATGTGACGAGCTTCGTCGTGCGAACGCATAGTTCATTTGACAAGCTAAGCGATATCTCGTCGTCCTTGGACTCGTTGTTCTGTATCCTCGTATCAAGCATGTATATGCCACCGCCCACGGCTCCGGCACGGCACGCTACCTGTGCAATTTCCGACGAGCCGCCCCATTTGGGGTATACCGCACAGAAGCCAGGGCCAAATAGGCCCGTGGAGGTGAGGTGGCGCTGGATCGTAGCCAGCCCGTCCACTACTGTCACATGGCCATCCAACGTCAGTGTGAGAGCGAGGATGTACTTCTGTAGATTCCGGTCTAGCTTGAACTCGCTAACCAGGAATTCGGAAAGCGGCTTCTGCTCCTGGCCCTGCCAGAGCGGTCTCTGCTCGTCGGAGTCGTAGTCGATGACGAACTTGAGGAACTTCATGAGCGACCGCTTAGACCGGGCCGGTATGGATTTTGTAGAGAACACATCCTCACGGCTGCTGGGTATGCGAGCTAGCTTAGAGCTGCCATCACTGGCTTCTGCGTCGAAGACAAAGAAGGAGCCGACGGCGAGGAACTCGACCTGCTTATATGCTCTCGACGACACGAGCTGCGCTAGCAACTCCGACCGGGTGTGAATGATCTGGGGTGCGAGGGCCAGCGCATATGCTCGGGGAGACGACAGTCCTTTTTCTGCAGCTTCTGGATGCTTCCAAGTGCTCGCACTGTTGAAGATGGTCTGCTTCGTGTTCAAGTCTTGTGCAGCAGAAGCTCCAGCGTGGGTATTAGCCCAGCTCTCCGCCTCCTGCAGACTGAAAGCAGCTTCGTGCTCGCCATAGTAGTCATTCGGGTCAAGGTGTAGGATGCGTTTCTTGGACCGCGAGAGCGCTCTTTCAACGCGTGAGCAGGCTGGGTCAGTCAGATCAAGCTCTCGATTGACAACTGCTACGTAAGAGGAAGAGGGAGAAGAGGAGGGTTGCTTACAGAGCCAGTAGCGACTGCGACAAGCCCGTGCCGCAGATCACCACGTCCCATGGCTCGTCTCCCAAAGATTCCATTGTGGAAGAAGATGGGGAAAGTAAACAGTTTGGGTTTTCGAAAATTTGTTGACGGGAAAACGAAAGCTGCAAGGTGGAACTGCACGGTGGGGCCTGACCTACATAAGTTAGGTGGGGGCGGACGCCGAGAAGCCGGTGCACGGACCAACGCAAACACCAAACCTCACCAAACTAAAAATATTTGGGGCTTTTTATTTTCTCTTTTTCTCTTCCACAATCACCGCTTGCCAGCATGTAGCGTTCTATACCCCGAAGCGCGACGACGCTGGCAAACCGAGTGGCCTTTCAGTAGGCTGCTCACAACTGAGCGGAAGACCGAATTTCGTCCCGTATCTACTGTCCTGGAAGCTCGCGCCTGATAGGATGGTTCGAAGGGTTGATACATCTCATGTCGAAAGTGACCCTCTGTGATGAACTGGCATTGTCCATGTCGGCTGCGAGGAATAAGAACATTTACCAATATCACCTGTCACCTACGTCCTCGGCAGTGAAAATTTTGAAAGATGTCGAGGTACTGTTTGTTCTAGGTTACATTGCGGTAAAAATGCTTTTAAAATGTGGTAGTGAGTGTGAATACTACATCCGTTTGATCTGATTGACGGCACAATGAACGAGAGTTAGTTGTAGATGAATTAGGACACCCATGTAGGGACTCTGCCAAAGGTTTCTAGCGAATAGTCTTGCATCAATAACTTTTATTGAATTGGCTTCACCTTCACGTGCAAACTTGTTACACTTGACACCATGTTGGGTGGGTATCTTTAGATTACTATTGCAAGACAGCATTGCTACCTATATGTCGGTGTTGAGAACCATTCATTGTCTGAGATTATGGTCCTAGGGGTTTGTATCGACGGCATCGCGGAACTCCTGCCAGCGCGCCGCAGCCACCGTAGCGAATTTCCTCATCACCATAGGTCCAGCAATCGTGCCACCACTCTTAGATATTGACAAGACTTTCATGTCCCCTTCTGTGCAATCAACCACCATTGTCACCGTCTCATCGCATAATTTCTCCTCCAGCCTATCCGGGTCCACGAGGATCCAAAACTGGCCGCCGCCTTTCTTCTGCTTCTCCTTGGCTGTGAACACGGCCGCTGTACAGGCCACCGGTAGTCCGCGTGTGCTTAGCAAGGTGGGTTGTTGTCGTCGGGAGCATAGTACCATCTCGCGATCGACGTCCCAGTAGGCGTGGGGAATCCTAGTATCTCGTAGTGCAGCTAGCATCGCCGCCCAGGCTACGTCAAAGGGGTTGCCGTCAAAGGATATGAATAGGACATCGATGTAGAGCACCCAGTATGCCTTGACCTCCTTCATTGTTACTCCATCAAACTCTTCCACTTCGTCTTGCTCCATCTCTCCCTCGCCTCGTCCTATGGTCTTGTCGTGGTATATTCGCAAATCCTCCGCTTCCAACAGCTTCGAGCTATGCAGCAGCGAGAACAGGCGCGTGCTAAGCGTCTGCGCGAGCGTAGTCGGCGGCACGCCGGGCAGGAAGTTGGGCGCGCATCCGGTCGCCAACTCTACGTTCGGAACGAGCAGGTCGTAGTCCCGCAGCTCGTTGCCGCTCGCGTCCTCGTCCGCTTCCGGTACGTGGTAGTTCGGGATCTGGGAGGTGAGCAGAGTCTCGCCGCGCACGCCGCATATGACGGTGGTGTCGCCGGAGCGCACTACGGCACTACCGTGAGCATGCGATAGTGACGTGGTGTTGATGCTGTACGGGCGTGATTGCGTCGGCTGTCGGCCGTTGGTGCGCGCGGATGGCGTAGACGGATCCGGGGGTTGGAGGTTGGCGAGAAGGAATGGATGGGGGGAGAGCTTGGCAAAGGTTCCGCTCGATAGCGTTAGGGAGTTCGGTGTCGCCATGTTGTGTGGGTTATGAGGAGGGCCGAGGTGTGTGAGACTGGGATTGGCAAAGGACACAATCACGAAGAGTTGCCAAGGCTATATCCAAGTCATGATTGAATTGTTTGAAGTGAACTTCTGAAATTTGAGATGGGCCTGACACAGCCTCGTGGGGCTTGCATTTTACGGTGGACCTTGCAGATCTTAAATCCAATCACAGATAGGGACGGTGCAAGGCTGAAAACCAAGCAGGGTTTAAGATAAGACCGATAAGATAAGATTGCGTTCCCTGTGTAATACATACATACATACATAGACTAATGGTCCCCTGTTGCTTAAGTAATTTAATTCTTAACTACTATGTACAACTATCACCACATTTCTACGACGATCTCTGAAGCGCCGCAGCCAACGGGCTGCCATCCATATAGTACTCTGCGCTACCAACCAAACCCTTCTCCTCCCCGGCCGTCACCAAGTGGACCACGGCAAAAGCTGGAACTACAATCGACTCTTTCTCCGGATCGTTCTTCACCCGCCATGTTATATGACACGGCTGGTAGATCTTGTTGTCTACCAAATCTTTCATGAATAGTACATGTATTAGCTAGGTACCAAGGTTTCGCAGAGAATTGGGTTGAGAGTTCGATCCTACCGAAACTGTCAGGCTCGTGATGCATCGTCTCTAGTCTTTCCCAGGTTGTACTGAAGAAATTGTGGAGGGTGTCCAGACCCTTCATGACAGGCATGTTGCCGAATTGCACCTTTGCATCTTTGGCGTATATTTCTGGTAGCCTAGACACGTCCAGCGAATCGTTGGCCGCATGGAACTTGACGATTTGTGAGCTCTGGTATTTATACCTCGGAGTTGGTTCGACTCACCCTCTCTAGCCATGCTTGGACTTCGGATTGTGTCGTCGGAACGAAAGCCATAGTCTTATAATCCTCTCTTAAGATATACGTTGAGTTGAAATGCTTGGACACCAACATAATATTTCCATTATTTCGTTACACTCCCTCATGCTTATACTTTCCATGCCTACCTACGCGCACTTGAAAGCTGACTAAATCGTGAACATAACCATTTTCCTTTTTAGGTAAGGTTAGGTCCAAATGACAGGATGGCGGATTTGTCAACTAGAAGCTACCAAAGACTTAGACTCTATTACGAGAATTCCATGTAGGTTTTTGCTATCTCTAGAATAGGTATAACTAACTTAGATACAATGGAGTCGTCGTAGTATGGCAATCCTGGGTGAAACTAGGTTCATCACCATGGCCTTGGTGATGTCTAGGATTCATGGAGGAAAGAAGCTTGAAGCTAAGTTGTTCAGCCATAGATGAACGGTTACAATTCTAACAAGATCGAAGATGCCAGTTGCGGTCATTATCCACCGGTACGGACAACTGATTGCATAGGGGCTGTCACAAGACCAGCCGCGGAGACCAGACCGCTTAGTGTGGTTGACCTATCAGATTGTCATCAAAATTGAAACAAGTCGAAATAAACGATTCATTACGAATATACCTAGGGACCTAATGTCCATAATATCATGGAAGTTGTTTTTATATCACAGTGTTAGAGAACATATTGTAAAAGCTATATGATCTACTAGGGTGAACAATAAGGAGCAACAAAGTTGATATAGGGGTTAATGACATGGTCACTGAATTGTTGCTAATGAACTTAGATGAGTCTCCTGTGTATACCTATTTAACGATGCAGGATATCATTCACTCCACCCTAGCGGGCTTTGCTAACTAAGAAATCGTGTCTGGTACGTATTCTCTAGCAGATCTTTCTGTGCTTCGGGACTTCTACTAAATTGGCTGCTACTACTCCAGCTCATTCATTAGGTAGTGTAATCCCCAAGTCCTGAGGTTTTCGTATCTTCAGTCGGGAAAGCGCATCAATATACAGCTCAGAGTCGGGTGGTATTGTTACTCTTGCAGAAACCCGTTGCCGGGGTTTCTGTTCTTGATACAAGCGATTCCATCACGCGTTGCTCCAGTGAAGACATTCCGATTTCCCAATAACCACAGTACGTACCACAGTACATTGACAAAACAAAACAAAAAAAAAGGTACCCGCCTCTACCTTACGCCCTAAAAATTTCTTCTACCTCAGGTGCCTATTTTTCTCTCTCTCTCGCTTATATACCATGTGTGCCTAATTCCCTCCCACCCAACTTTTATCTTCCGCAACCATATGAACACGACACCCAACTTTCTCAACCTTCCCAACACTCCCACACTTAATCTTTATATTTCTTCATCGCTTCATTTGTTGCAACCCACATATGTTAATGTAAGCATAACCAATCCCCGAGTTTCTCTTCTCATTTCCATCAACCTTCTTCCCATCAACCAATGTCTTCATGTTATGCAGACATCATGCTCTGTTCTTGTTGATATCAAGAACGGTCAAACGTGTCTTTTTCGAAAGAAACCTTCCATTGACCTCAACTT
Source organism: Hypoxylon fuscum (assembly GCA_022578945.1). Classification (NCBI taxonomy): domain Eukaryota; kingdom Fungi; phylum Ascomycota; class Sordariomycetes; order Xylariales; family Hypoxylaceae; genus Hypoxylon; species Hypoxylon fuscum. The sequence continues at coordinate 74,887 of MU399818.1, read as the reverse complement.
GAGCAATCTGTTTACGCGTACTTCGAATTATTTGCTGATATATTAGAACAGGTCTGGTTGGCAACAACACTACACACAACTTTCTCGATCCTCCCAACTCTCCCACAATTACCGAAATCATCAATCATCACGTTCAATATTCACCCTACTCGATACATAAGTTTTCTGCTTCCTTTTTTAACCCACACATATCAATGTAAGCATAACCAATCCCTAAGTTTTTCTTTTCATTTCCGTTAGCCCTCCTCCCATGTACCAACGTCTTCCTACTGATGAAAAGACATCATGCCCTGTATCCTTTCTATAACCTCAGTTTAAATTAGTCGCGAAGCTCCATTGAATAATCTGTTCGCGAGTACTCTGAATTATATACTGACGCATACCTAAGAACAGGGCTAGACGCGTAACAACAATAATTTATATCATCCCTTCGGTAGAAATCCCCCTTACCATTGGTGGAGCTGGAGTTCATTCATTTGACTTCAGGTCAATCTATCAACATGATATCACAACATGGCACTCTACCTACAGTGGTTCCCGCCATCCATGATACCGCCGAGATGATAGCAGTCAATCCGAAATGTTTCGTCAGCCTCACATCTGTCACCTCCCCTACCTAAGTCGCCCGATCTTTCACGAGATATGCTCATAGCCGACTACAAAGAACAACACCTTGCAGCCAACATGCAGACTATCACTCTAAGTCGCGTCTAGCAGACAAGCAAGCATCATAACTTAAAAGTATCACTAGGAGAAGTATCCAAAAGCACTACTTTTACACTATCTCCAAGAACCACGATTTTTCTCCCCGCCTAAAACAGCACTCCCACTCCTATCCAAGCTCCCGAATTACGCCATACTACTGCATCGGATACACTACCTAGCAGTGGAGTCACATTCAACCAGCTTTAGATTTGGCGTTGGCAAGAGAAATCGAAATAATCATACGACTACAAGATAACAGTCTCTGGGGAGGAGATAGACTGGTGCAGTTCTTGAATTGCAAGCAGTACAGAACAGTTTACAGAACAGTTGAAACTCAAAAAGAAGTCACTCACAACCATCCCATAAAGAGGGGAGAATCGAAAGGAAATTAACAAGCCAAAAAAAAAAAAAAAAAAAAAAAAAAAGGCACATATACACCAACTATATCCTTTCAATATGGAACGTCCACCATTTCATTGCTAGGTGTGGCCATCTTGCAACGAGAACGTCACATATGAAGGATCATCACCGCGAGTACCATTTAGCAACTTCTTGCGTCTAAGGACGTCCTTTTCAGTGAGTTAAAGATGCTCAAGAGTAAGTTAATCTTGAAAGCTTCTAACTTTCTGTCTAGCGAATTTGGAAGTACTATGGGGCTTGCGTCAAGCTTGTGCTCATGATGCTGAAACGGAAAGGGTCGTAGAGACCGACATACCACAAAGTAAGGGAGAGATAATTCCAGTGTCGAGAAAGTTGTCGCAGGCCATGACCTGAGGAGAGCTAAACAGACAACGAAGTTTCAAGTGTGGGAGGTCTTGAAGGAGACTAAGGAGGCGTTTGGCGGCGAGGATATCAGAGAAGGTCAAGTGTGGGCAAGAACATGGCGTTCTAAAGATTCACTTCCCATATGGCAAAGGTCATCAATCGGTGAGTAAGGTCCTGCTTAAGGCTAGAATTGCCCTCATACTAACCACCTTGATAGGTACCCCTATTTCAGGTCAACAACCGCTGCTCGGATCATCTCGAGTACGCCTTTCATCAGCTGATGGTGCCCTACCTACATCGTACACAATGATACAAGCATTCCTGAACCTCACTTCAAAGTACAGTCGAGCCAACCTAGAAGGAACTACCCGTTTACAAGCTTGCATATACAGAACTCCAGCGTCACCTTTGTGTGGCTGCAGAATGGCTCTTCTGTGCAGCGACTTCACCTTCTGCTCGTCAGTCAAGCGTGCCTTGGCACTGCCTATTGCATTGCAGAGGTGATTTAATGTACGGGGAAAACTTCTAAGGTGGCGAAGGCCAGGAAACGATTATGAGAACTCGGGCATTGCATGTCTCATCGTGGATGGTGGAGGATGGGCTCATCTCTCAAGGCAACGCGAGCTATTCATCCAGCACTACTGAGTGTGTTACATGGCGAGGGCTTCTCAAATGCAGCGAATCACATCACCAACCTAGCTGCCTACACTTTACAGCAAGGCTAGAGATTGAGATCTTCCTAGCAACAGCAGGATTGGCATCGACAAGACACCTACAGCGGCATACCTCGGCTGTGGCGAAGACGTCGTACGATGCTTTCCATGCGCACAGCGCTCAACAAGCTGCAGTATGCCTTGGTTTCTGCCACTATCCATGTACGGCGAAACCAAACTTAGGAGGAAGCATATTTCTGTTGCAGGCTTGCAGAACTCCAGCGTCTCTCCACGAGACAGCCAATGGCTCTTCTACGCAAGCGACTTCACCTCATGCTTATCAGTCAAGCGTTGCCCATGGCATCTGCATATTGCATAGCAGAGATGATTTAATGCAATAGGAAGTGCTTCCAACTAGGCGCGGTGTAGTCAGGAACGATAGCCAGAGTCTGAGGCTTGCTGTGTGCTTTGTTGAGTAAGGTGTGCATGGCCGGTGTCATTGCCCTGTCTTCAAAGTAGCTTGGATATGCTGTTATGGGTGTTTTTCCATTCTAATTCTTACCTGCTTGCTAAGAGGTAATCTTATCTACCCCTCCTGTTTGACGACGGAGTGACCATCGAGATGAGTAATCGACGACAGGATCAAGCTGTGTCGAAGTCATCCTACCCACTAAAGTCAATACCCGAACCACTTGCGCGTCAGCAACCGGGCGGTCACGATGGAGTCCAACAAGTCAGAATTGTCCACTCGTTAAACAGCATCTTGCTAGCCTTTGGAGACAATCCAAGGTGTGATTAACATCAATGAAGCCTTACAAAAAAAAAAAAAAAAACCACTCACCAGCAACAACAATACAACACACGAAGCCACTTCTAGCAAAGCATGTCTCCGTAGACTTGCTAGTCAATTTTCACTCTTCGTCATGGCGCAACACAATTCTTTCGGCCACAATTTCCTACTTACCACAATACCTCATAAGCCAACAATCAAAGATCACGCAGCAAACATTCAGGATACCACCTAGCTGAGCTAATCCTTCAAAATGAGCCGCGATCATATAAATGGTAACCGTTGAGATCAACCTTTACCGAGTCATCGCGCCGTCAAGGGGGAAACCATGACATGACAGGCGTTGCTCCAGCCACTCAAAGAGGAACCGCTTGAGATTGAAGTTCCGATTGATACGAGTTAGACCTTTGCCGTATGGGAAATCGAGAAAGCTCTGCGCAAGCATTCGCCTGATAGCCGCTCCTTGGGGGATAGCTTCGACTAGGCTCTCGGCGACAACGCGGTCAGGAGACGACCTAGCTCAGGATGACACTTAGTCAAATAGGGCGCCGTATCTGGGTTTGACCAAGGTCAATAGCGGCTAGGGATGTGTGATTGGGAGATTAGAGGTGCTGGAGTGCTCGAGCAACTGCCCTTAGGTACATGTGTATATAAGGAGTCCAGACTCCGCCATCACTCACATAGCTGGCACGCCAAGTCAATACACATGATATGTACAAGCCCATATGTCGTATTTTCAGCAATTGATTAGTTGATATTGGGTAATATGTTGAAGGCCGACCTCGTCGTAAAGCCTGCTTAAAATTCCCATTCGCTTGTTCACTAATCCGTACTTCGTAGCTGAATTCCAGAGCTGCCGTGTCCCAAGGCGTAGGTATTGGTCCAGCCATATCAGGAGCTGAAGTATACTGCGTCATGACATATTCCGGTCACACCATTAAACGCCAGAAGACATCTTGTGAACACATTTTTCGATTGAACGACTCAAGGGATGAGAGTTGAAGATATCCATCGGATCCCGCATGCGCAATCATTAATGTACTGATTGACCCGACATTTAACCGATCTACATAGGAGGTCCCCTTCCGTCCAACGCGCGGCCTGATCTGCACATCATAGCGAATCACATATGGTTTGTTGGTCGCTCGAAGCAGAGTTGCATCGGGTGGCTCGGCTTGAGCGGGATCCTACAGCGTACCACCCACGTTAAAATGACTGGCGTCGATGCGCATCGCAATCATTGCTTGATGCGAAGCCTGCCGTTCAGCTTGATCGAGATTCGAATTCTCGTTAGCTTGAGTTGTATGTTGTACATAGATATTCAGAATTCAACACAGGTATTGATCCGTAGGCCATCGTCTTTCCCAGGAAGCATTGTGTTATGGCATTGCCGCTGGGGCAATTAAAAATTCCAGTAGTTCGGGAACGCATTACTGCAAGATAGTGCTCCATCACACACTATCACAAATTCACCATTGATAATAAAGTCGTCACCTTGCCTGTCGGCCCCGAAAACGTGTATCGTCCGGTTCCCCAAATCTCTTTGAAAGTACCTTCATGCTGTTAGAACCACTTTGGGTGGAGTTGGCGGGTGACAAATCACGACGCGCCGTTAAGCGCCTGGCACTCTTCTTTTTGCGCCAATCCGATCGCTTCGTCATCCCAAGCCCCGAGATCATTTCCCTGCTCATATCGCTGAGCCCTAGGGAATAAGGGGGTTTTCACACGCTATTTGACAGCGCTTTTGCTAGGTCACAATCTATGAATCGACGGAGCGAACAATGCCATCATCAGGTGGCCAGTCGCTGCAGTGGTTCATCGGTAGGTTGAAGTCGACATTCGGAGAGTAATAGAATCGCCGAATTACGCTATCGCGCTCACGACATGGCAGCAAGGGGTCCCTGTAACAAAAGCTTGTCGTGTTGGACAGGTCCCTTGGGTGTAACGTCTCTTGAGAGAGTTTTTGGAGATGCGGTATCGAGAAGGATTAAGATCGAAAAGTTCTCGACGTGTGCAAACTCATACCCAGGAGCCAGAAGGAATCTTTAGGCCCATCTAACCTCTCTGGCCGCCCGGATTGATTGCTTGTCGCCTCCAAAAAGGCTTACCTAGTACGTGGATCTGCATCCTGCGAAATAGGTGCATAGTACTGCAGTATGCACAACTTAGCACAGAACAATGGATCCTTGCCAGCGTACCGGCACGGCAATCCTCCCGTACGTAGCTCTGGACCCTGGTGATAAGCTACAGTAGAAGCACAGGAAGCAGTAGAAGGACCTGCCAAGCTCCAACATTGTTCACTGCTCTAGCGCCCACGCCTATTCCGTGCAACCTGCAGTCTGCGGGGAACAAATCTCACTTTCTAGGCCAGCCAATATCAAAGTACGGTCTACCGCTGGGTCTCCCTTCTCAACCGACTGCAATCCACACTACGCCGTACGCGTTCCTGATTGAACGACCTGGTAGGAGGTCAAGTTTGCCCCGCCCACTTCCCACGAGGCCAATCTCGTAAAACTCCTATTGGGTATACTGCAAGGAGATCGCGAACCGAATGTGGTAGTTGTGTGACGAGACTGACAACCTCGCTGCATGTTGTACCTGGCGAAAAGGGAACTAGTTCCCCACCCTGCCCACGGCGATCTTGGCCCTGGCCTGCGCCGATATACATATACCCATCACCCCGGCATCCTTCTCACTGTCGGTCCGGGTCATTCTATTCCCTTCCTGTCGTCGCCAGATCGTCGTGATCCAGTTCAATGGCTGCTGTTACTACATTTCAGTGTCTTTTAGTCCGGTGATTTGAGGAATCTGGCATTCCTCATCGCGCGACAAGACTTCATTCGTTCCAATTTCTTCCGTAGGAGATTTAGCCGGAGTAACGGCCTACGAAGGCGACCGCCCACTCAAATTCATGTAGTAAGCAAGGGTGCTTCAGACGAACCCAGTATTTTCTTTGCGGCACAAGAGCCTCCATATACTCAAGGTTTAAGCCTCGTCGGCGCAACAGACACTTGAGCACGCGTCATTGGTGCGATCCGCCGAATTTCCCCATCATACACCGCGACAATGGTTGGGGAAGAAGTGTCAGTTATGGCGGGAGCGACGAGGACACTTTCAGAGCTTGCGAAACGGATATACATCCCGTTAACAGCAACAAGTCCGCCGGGTTTGGTGGAAGCGAACACAGTCGATCCGTGGAGTCAGTCAGGAAAGTATGCTCTAGGATGGACATATTTCAGTTTAGCGTTGATGGGAATGGTGCTATTGGTACGGATATGGCATTGGTGGCAAGACAAGATTCGACAGGCGATATACAAACAAGAGGTGGAACGGCACTACCGAGATTTATACAGCCTCGATCCCGAATACGCCTTGGCGACGGGCATGCACACCAGTCAAACCGGCAGGCAATTCTTCCCCGAGGAAGGCGGAGGGGGTGAGAAGAGGGACTTTAAGCCGAAATCCGACTTCTCTGCCGTTGGACCTATTCTCGACGCACTCGCTCTATTTAGATGGGTATTCTACCGACCGATACCAGATGTTGTGTGGCGCAGACATCGATTCACTTTTTCATCGCTCGCTGTTTTGGCTGTCGGTTTCATCGCATTGGCGTTCGTATCGCTATACGTGTTCCTCAAGCAGCCTCTATACTGGGATAGCATCCAATACGGATCCCCTCCTGTGGCGATCCGATCAGGCATGATTGCCGTTGCGATGACCCCTTGGATCATCGCGACTAGTATGAAGGCCAACCTACTCACACTCATCACGGGAATTGGACCAGAGCGACTCAATGTGTTCCATAGGTGGGCAGGTTATCTTTGCCTGTTCCTTGTGCTTGTGCATACCATTCCGTTTTATATTCAACCTGTGTGGGATGATGGTGGCATGGTCGTGTTTGAGAAGCTATTCCCCGAAGGAAGCGGCGTCATTTATGGAACTGGCATCGCGTGTTTGGTTCCATTGCTTTGGCTCTGCGTCGCTTCACTCCCTTTCGTTCGCAGGATAGCCTATGAGGTCTTCGTTACACTTCACGTACCGGCCGGGTTCGTGTATCTCGGCTGCCTGTTCTGGCACACGAAGAACTACCTGGCGTCTTGGGATTATTTGTATGCCACGATTGCCATCTGGGCATTATGCTATTTCCTCCGAATATTTAAGCTCAACTGGGTCAAGCCGTGGCGGATGTCCTTCTTGGTAGGAGATGAGGCGGCGATTACTCTCATGACCGAGAACGCTATCAAGATCACAATTCCGACGCAAATGAAGTGGAAGCCCGGGCAATATGTCTACTTGCGGATGCCTGGCATTTCATTCTTCGACAACCATCCTTTCACCATCTCGTCGCTCTGCAGTGAGGATTTCCCTTCAGAATATGGTGAGCAGTTTAGAGACTGCACCCTCGTATTCAAACCGTATGGCGGATTCACCCGACGAGTCTTAGAAACTGCCATAGATAAAGGTCCGTTCCATACGTATCGAGCGTATCTTGACGGGCCGTATGGTGGCATGCGTCGAGAGTTAGCTGCGTTCGACACATGCATTTTAATTGCCGGTGGAAGTGGTGTGACTGCGCTGATGTCGCAGCTACTGAATCTCATCAAGCGCATGCGAGATGGCAAAGCCATCACTAAGAAAGTGGTGGTGGTCTGGGCCCTCAAACGACTCGAGGCAATGGATTGGTTCCGAGAAGAGCTACGGATTTGTCGCGACTCGGCGCCGCCAGAGAGTGTAACCTGCAAATTCTTCGTCACCGCTGCTAAAAGGCAGTCTCGATTACCACCTCAACGCGAGCGAGCACCCCGGCCACTAAGTAACATGTTCCACGATAAGTTGGATGGCTTCGTAGCTGATATTGCGTCGAAGCGGACATCTCAGATGATCCGGGACCAAGCGCAGGGCAACCCAGACTACGAGCGCGAGCTGAGGGCGGAGGACGAGGACAGAATCACTGCTCTTCCTCAACAGAAGTATCTCCAACCACATCACATACCCCCGCAGGGCCCGCCGCCCTCAAACCGCCTGTCACCCCAGGAAGAATCCCTTCGTAGGCTCGAGGGTCGGGATTACAGCGATACCGAAGATCAGGATCAAATAGCCCCGGTCCAAGCGGAGGGCTTTCCCGAAGACAAGCCCAAGCGAGAATTTCACTTTCCGCCACTGCAAACGCGTCCCGAGCAGCAGCCACATTTCAATTACGCACCGCCATCACCGCGTAGATTACCACCAGGCCAAACCAATGAAGACCCATCAGACGGTCCCTCGGAAAACGTAATTCGGCCACCCGAATTCGCACATCTGCGTACAACGAACTTGCCGGGTCAGCCTAGCACACGCCCTACGTCGACGTTCGGCCCGCCTTCCGGATTCGATTTCGGTTTCCCAGAGACGCCGACGGAATTCCAGAAGAGTCTAATGCGTTTCGCGTTCCCGGTGCCTCATCAGATCGATGGTGGCTGGAGCGTGGAATACGGCCGTCCAGATCTCGGCTACATGTTAAGGGAATGGACCACAGGGGGTGTAGATGGCCGGGGTATCTTGGGTAGGAGAACCGCGGTGTTCGTCTGCGGACCGCCGAGCATGCGTGAAGGTGTCGCGAATACAGTCGCGAGACTGCAGGCGGAGATTTGGGGCGATCCTCAACTCGAGGAGATCTTCCTACATACTGAGAACTACGCATTATGAGCGGGAGTTCCATCACAGGGGGAGGCGGTTGTATATAAACCTAATATCCGATATTAACGGCGGCGTGTTGCAAAAGATGATGATGACCGGCGTTTGGGATGGGAGATACCACGGCCCAATTTGGGCATATATACCTACTCGTGTGCATGGTGTTTTTGGTACGGACGGATCGGGTTGGCTCATGATGCTGTCTTGGTGTTTGGCTGTACCCCAGCACTTGTTATTACATACCACTATTTACTTTACCTCTTAATCAACTCCAATGATCCACGCCATCTTAGCCTTATCTCTTTATGCAAACATAAACGGACGTAGAATCACGTTAGGCCGTTGCTATATTTACTATCATGCAAAGCGTAGGTAGGTGGCTAATTTACAGGGCACCAGGAGATAGCTTGCCAGATTATAAATTTTAAAAATTTAAATAATTTTTTAATATTTACAATTATATAATATTAATTAATATAACGGACACCAGTTATATCTTACCCCCACGGTCCGTATAAAACTACAGTATATCTTAATAGATATACGGACCGTGGGGGATATGGCCCGCTGTCCTCAGCCTCATTCATAGGTATATACCTAGATACAAGGATTCAGAAATCCTAATTCTTAGCATAATAGGTCATACCGCTAACTTCCCTTCCGTTTCTCTATCCACCATCCATGTACCTTCGCAAGATGTATACAGGGTTTTCACTAATAGGCTCAACATCGATTCGGCTTCTCACGTTGTTTCCCGATGAAGACGACGATGCGCCTTTACGGTGCAGCCTTGAGGCCGCCAACTTGGCTGACAATCCGAGTTTCATCGCGCTATCTTATGTTTGGGGCGACACCGCGCAGCCTCCTCATGTGGTCATATGTAATAACCACCCCTTCGAGGTGACGGAGAATTGCTGGGAAGCTCTGGTCCAGCTTCGTCGGGACATGCGGAGACCTGGAAATATAATGTCAAGTACTGAGGAGCCTGGTTCGAATACGCTCTGGATCGATGCAATATGCATCAACCAGAAGGATGAGGACGAGAAGAAAGGCCAGATCCTGCTGATGGGCGACATCTATAAGAAAGCATTAGCGGTCTGTATCTGGCTGGGAAAAGGCGATAGCCAGACCGATGAAGCCATGGCTTACCTCGGCACATGTGGCTTTCAAGACCTGCTGGTTCCAGTTGAGAAGCACAGCTATCTGATACCCTCTAAGGCTCACTTGCGTGCTCTTTCTCGCATCGTCTTTATACGCTACATTGGGATCTTGTCATTCGCTGTGTGGCCAAGGAGTGAGTCAAAGTCGCCGTCAGAGTCCAAGCACCCCTGAACTAGCCCCTAACAAGCTTCCATCACTTATCAGATGCCCATGAAAGAAAACGCACATCGATATATCTGCCAGATCAACTAGTATCGGACTGCGTTGTTCCAGCACTCCTCGGTCAACCATGGATCACCCGGGTTTGGACCTTACAAGAGGCCGTCCTGAACCCGAATCCGTGGATCCAATGCGGATCTAAACGGCTGCCCTGGCGGTCACTATCTCACAGCATCGCGTTCATTTCGCATTTCGGTCGGTTTAATGAAGCGACTCACCGGTGGATCTCAATGGTCAAGATATGGAATGAGATCCATCTTGACCCCAGCGATCGCGAAGCCCTCGACGACTCACGCAAACAGTTCTTCAAGCGCGCTAAACACCAATCCATTACTCATTGGACCATACCTATTTTTTTGAGCTTTCTTGTAGAATTGCTAACTATCTTCCTTACACCAGTTACGAGGAGTCTTACCGTACTCTATGTGATCTCGGCAATCTTTCTTCTGTACCTTGCGCTTTACATCCGGGCAATCGTCAATTGCAGATTGATCGGTCACCTAGTAAATCTTGACTTTTCGAACCCGGGGTCCATGTTAAATCCTCTCCGGGCAATAGTCCAAGAGATCCGTCGACGGAGATGCTTGAAGCCGATCGATCGAATTCGCGGTGCGATTGGGGTGTTGAATCAGCTAGGTGTCAATATCCGAGGGCCTATAGAGACCGACAACTTTGCTGCAGTCAGTACAGAGTTGACCGTCGAATGGCTTGAGAAATGCAAATCGCTCAACCTCCTTCTCTGCTGTTCGAACCAAGAACCGCGGGAACGGCCTTCTTGGGTGCCCAACTGGCTTCTGTCCGAAGAGGACTCATGGCTAGACCCTAGGTATCTGAGCTTCACCCCAATGGATCTGCGGTCGGGCAGGTACAAAAATTTTAACGAGTTACGTGACAAAAATACGTTGACGTACCGATTCCGCCGCTGGTTCGCTTCTATCACCGGCTCGAACATGACCTGGCATGAATTGGGCACCGCCATTCGACCGTTAGGGACTGGCCCAAATGGCGGGGACTGGCCGAAATCAGGAATGTGCACTCCCATGTCCAGACCAGTTTGGTACCTCCGCGACAATCAGGAACTCGCTCTTCTGGGTAAACAAGTTGGCCATATTACTTGGGTGAGCCAGAATTTCCAGGTGACTAAGGAGGCGTTTGACGAGAGTGAACTGTCTCGCCACATCCGTAACATGGAGAACATTCGCACGCTAAGGTCGAGACCGCACAGCGACCGCCCGCCATTCTCAAAAGCGCCGGCCGGGCGCTTCATCCCTAGCCATTACATCTTCGACGGCAACACCTCGCAAACGATACAATCACCGCGGAGCTTGCTGTTTTCGAAATTCGGCCGTTGGCACGGGCTCATCTGGTGGTTCCTCGACCGGCCTGCGCAAGACATCATCTCAAAACTTAGGCGGTATCCCAGCCTCATGAATTATCACACCAAGCTAACAAACGCATTTGCAAAGAAACAGCGCGTTCTAGCAGAAGCTACAGGAGCGTCTTTCGGGGTGAGGTACAGCAACTGTCCCAGGGGCACAGAAGTAGGAGACCATATCTTCATAATCTCCGGCATTGCTTTGCCGCTTGTTCTCAGGGAGACACAAGATGCCGCCATATACCGATTGATAGGCTTCGCGGAGGTTAGGAGCGAAGAACTAATGCTAGGAAAGGTCTGGTGGAAGATTCTTGAAGACAATTCTCTTCACGAGGTAATTATTCGTTAAACTAACGGTGAACAACGTTACAATATAATCAGTAATTACGCGTAGGTTTTATGTGGTCTTGTCGACTGGCGGCAATAAACTGTGTCGCTTGATGAGTAGGGTTAACATTTTGGTAGTGCAATCAATATTAGCATGAGTAGGTAGTACGGACTGAATCAGGATCCTTGACCTGCCGGCGGATGTCCAACTCATACTTGCGGATGACGGGAGCGACCGTCTGGGCGTGGATCGTATCGTCGTATTCCTGCGGAGTAAGAAACTCGCCGTGACTTTCCATAACCGGTAGAAGCAGATGCTGAAGAATTACGCTCGGCCATCGTCTCAGGATCGTAGCCCATCCCTTGCTTACTCCTTAGCACTACTTTTACAAAGTATGTACGAACTCGTAGGTAACTCGGTATGATAGAAACAGGCTAGATTTTTCCAACCAACATTTTAAACCCTCAACGGTGACGTTGGTAGTATGTTGGTTGGTAACAATACCTGATCTATTTCTGCTTCGCCGCAAATGTTCCAACATGAACCCCGGGAAGTATACGTAAGATATAGGGTAGAACCTACTGCCTCCCGCTGGCTAGTTACCTAGTTTTAGCATCAAGTTCTTTTGTTTATCATCTTATTCCAAGATGTCAATCGGAGAGTATTACTACTTTGCTAATGAGAGGGAGGTTGTGAAAAATATCTCGAGTGACTTGGTCGTCCTTCGTGACAGCGAGCAATATGATGAGATCAAAAAATCATACTTTTCGGAGCTAAATCGCAGGTTGCACCCTTTCTGCTTCCTGATCCCGAGCTCGGCATCGCAAGTCGCGGATATAGTGAAGGTTATAAAGCCTCATCATCTTGTCTTCAATGTTGCAATTTGTGGTTCCGGTCAGCAGGCAACGCCTGGTGTCGCGAATGTGCACAATGGAATAACCATCCATCTGCGAAACCTCCGAGGGATCGAGATTGACACGGAGAGAAAATTTGTCTCGATTGCAGCTGGCGAACAAATGGGAAAAGTATACGAAGCTGTGATGGCTGCGGGACTCGGTGTTGTGGGTAACCGACACTCGAGCGGTGGAATAGGAGGAGACGCTGTTCAAGGCGAGTCTCGATCTCTCACGGACTGATTATATTCTGACTGTTTCAGGCGGGCTATCGTACTTCTCCTATGCTCGTGGTTTCGTTTGCGACAACGTTGTCAATTATGAAATTGTCCTCTCTAGTGGAGAGATCGTGAATGCCAATGCCGAAACTAATAGGGACTTGTGGATTGCGCTCAAAGGCGGAGGCAGTAACTTCGGCATCGTCACTCGCTTCGACCTCAGCGTCTTCGAGCAGGGCCAGCTGTGGGGCGGCAAGCTCTTCTACTTCCAACCCAGTTTCTCCGGACAGATACAAAGCCTCGTCGACTATCTGCACAACCCAAATGCGGACGTTGATGTCCATATATGCCTCAGTCTCGGATATTCCGCAGCTTTTGGTGACATTATGTGCACGAATGATGTCTTCTGCACAAGACCTGAAAAGCCGAAAGCGCTTGAACCATTCACCGATATTCAACCCCAGGTCGACCAGATGAGAACCCTGCGTGTGGATAGCCTGAAGAATTTCACTGATGAGGCATCTTCTGGTGCGCTTGCAAACAGGTAAGAAGTTTATCCATACTGTTCGCTGGTTCTGAAGACGCTGATCTCAAAAAGGGTGGTGAAAATGTCTACAACAGTCAGGGCGGAGAGTAAGATCCTGGACTTTGCCGTAAAGACTTATCGCGCGTCGTTTAAAAAGTTGAAAGGGGTGGAGAACCTCTTCTTCTCAATCACCTTCGAGCCATTGCCTGTTTCCATGATTGAGCAGTCGATTGCCCGCGGCGGGAATTCTCTAGGGCTCAAGCCGTCAGATGGTCCCCTTGTTGTGGTGCTATTCTACACTTCTTGGGACAATCCTAGTGATGATCAGAAGGTGTACGACATCATCGAGGAGGCCTTGAAAAACATCGACAATAAGGCACAGAGAAGGAATAAATCTGCTGCGTTTTACCGATATTTGAACTACTCGTTCAAGTACCAAGATCCTATCAGTTCATACGGGCCTGAGAGCAAGGCGCATTTGCAGGCTGTCGGCGAAAAATATGACCCGGAAGGATTTTTCCAAATTGCAGGCGCAGGACCATTCAAGCTCTCAAGTCCTCCAAATATGAATGTAAACCTGCAGCTGATGATGCCTAGAATAAATAAACACCGGGGCGGATTATGAATTGAATATCCTATGTCAGCGTTTTCTAGTTCACCTGATTTTTTGCTTTCAATATCTACGGTGTCAGTATGTATTTATAAAAAGTTTCTATAGGACGTGATGACAAGGCGTTTAAGAGAGCCAACGAGAAACATGAATCTTTAAACAATTGGTTGAACTGACCTGAACTAGGTATCTACCTATTATGCAATTTGCCTTGTTTAATTATTACATATTAATTCCCGGGTTGAAACTAAACAGATAAAAGCGAGGCTATTTAGACCTACCTACCTCATAATCTGTACCTACCTTATTGATTATAGGTAGGGAAGAAATACACTGGAACTCACTAAAGACTTGGTGGCATTTGGTGCTAAACCCCTAAATTACCGTGTGAAGTACAGTGTATACCTGTGAAAATAAGCATAGACCCCACCGCCACTTTTGGATTACAAAGCTCACAGGGAGTGACGGCTCTACTCTCACGTACACGCTTGCTCCGTACATCCCGCGTATCCAGAGAGGCTACATGAAGAACAAGAAGATTGATCTTGGGAAACTACCTAAGACACTATTAATAGGTTGTCTTATTGATTGACCTTACAAAACACTGCCTCGGTGAAATACATAAACTGTGTTAAACAAGGTTATGGATATGGACTTGCCTCATGGTTCTCGTCATAATAACACAATCAGAAGCTTCAATGGTTGTTGGACTTGCCGACTCCGGCGCAAGAAATGCGATGAAAAACGCCCTGTGTGCGACACCTGCGCCGCACTCCACATTACCTGTCACTATGATCAGGAAAAACCGGAATGGATGGATGGCGGGGTGAGACAGGAAGAGATGGCCGAGCAGCTGAAGCGCGAGGTTAAAGAAAAGGCCCATCGCCGCCGTGGAGAGCGGGCGGTCCCAGACATTCAAAATGACGTGATGGAGCTCTGTCCCGAGACAGCTCCTATCCGGCCCCAACGTGGCGCTGACTGCACGCTTGTTAATAAGAACACACGCGAAAACATACCTTTCGGGCGCTCTGACACTATTTTCCTCACGTTCTACCTCGAACACTTGTTTCCCTTCCTGTTCCCATTCTACCGCCCCTCTTTTCTTCAAGGTGGCAGAGCGTGGATATTGGAAATGATGATAAGCAGCCCGGTAGTAAGGCAGGCCACCCTATGTCAGAGTTCATATTTCTTCTCTCTTGCGGGGGGGATAGTCAGTTGTGATGTAGTTTGGGAGACGATGCTCACACAGACCAAGGAAGCTTTTGGGGTGCTGAGACATGCGTTGCAGGTTATTGATGGCTCAAACATTTCAGAACATCTGCATGGAACTGTGCGGATCATGGCGAGTATCATGCAAGTGCAGCGTTTCGAGATTGCTGTCTTGAGCTTCAACAATTGTCAAGCACACCTTAATGCCAGCCTAGCTCTTTTTAGACAGCTTCTCGATAGCCCAGACGCCGTCCCATCGGCAGGGCATAGTTCAAGCTTCAACGCTGTCATAAGCCGCCTAGGGCCCTCATCTTGGATTTTACCCACCCAATGTGTCCAGGTTCCCAGTGCCGAACAGGCCGCCTTTCGCTTTTCGTCCGCCGTTTTGATTTTCGATGACATTATCGCCAGCACAGTGCTTCAGGAGGAACCTAGACTTTACGAGTACCACCGTAGCCTTCTTAATCACATTGATGGCACCGAATCTCCTATCAATCTTGAAGCTGCTATAGGATGTCAAAATTGGGCGTTGCTACATATTGGTGAGATTTCTGTGCTTGACGCATGGAAACAGCAATGTAAAAGAGCCGGAAACCTCAATGTCATGGAGCTGGTTCACCGCGCCACAGCCATCAAGGACTCTTTAGATTGCCATCTCACACGGCTCGAAACCGATGCAGTAACAATTTCAAAAGAGGTTAGCAGCCCTCTAGATATGTTCACAGCAGATTATGGCCAGCAATCAAAAACACCCGCCAGCCAAAGTTCCTTGGTCACCTGTGTCTGGGCTCATGCAGCGCTCCTTTATCTATTTGTCGTCGTGTCCGGATGGCAACCCGCTAGCGCCGACGTGCAGTACCACGTTGGTCAAATCATCGAGCTACTAACTCGTCAAATATCGCCGCCGGCGTTGCTGCGCACAATGGTGTGGCCGTTTTGCGTGGCAGGCTGCCTAGCGGAGCCAGCACAGGAAGCTCAATTACGCGGGATGGCGGAGGCGTTGCAGCCGCCAAGCGTCTTCGGCACGGTACGCAAGGCCCTAGAGATCATGGAGAATGTATGGCGCAGTAGGAACATAGGGGATGCTGCGAACCGCGATCTCGCTAACTGCTTTAGAAGCCAGGGTGATCTAGTGTTGCTTGTTTAGAAGAGCAGCCTTGCAAGGTACCGGGGAACACATGTGTGTTTTGAGGGCACTCAATCCAACTCACACCAACGATATTGATTTATATAAGTATCTACCTACCTAAGTAGGCAACTTCGAACTTCCTCTCGATATTCATCCTAGCTTAGACTTGCTACTTGAACTGGACATAACCCTTGTCCTTCACAAAGGTGGCGTGCCACGGCACATTCCCCTCATGGCTAGCCAACTGCGCATAGAACTCACTATGTGCGTCACCGTCAATCGCCATCCCCTTCAGCTTCCCGTCTCCGTAGCGCTCATCGGTATAAAAGAATCTAGCGAGTTGGCATGTTAGAAACAGTTCACGGGGAGCTTTTATTTGAAAGTACTCACCGATACCCCTGGGCCGAGTGGGTTGCATCGGCAACGCCGATCCAAAAGGCTGAAGCTGATTTCCCCATGCCTCCGTTTAACATCATTGGCACGGGCACGATGGAGACGTTCAAGATGTTGCCGGTATATATGAAGGTCTTCTTGGCCTCCTTGGGCAGTGTCTCCCATCCCTTGACAGCCTGTTGCGCTGCGACATAGGGGCTGATAGTGTTGACATTCAAGTCCGCTGCGACACTCTCCGCTGTAATCGAGAAAATGGAGTCTTTATCAGGAGGGTTCGTAAATGACGCTGCGTTGTAGACGACGACACTAGGGGAGGTGTGGAATTCTGTCTTGACTGCATCGAACAGTGCTGGGATTGAGTCGGGCTTGGTGAAATCTGCCTTGAGAGAGAGAAACCCTTTAGCGGTCTTCGAGCTGCTTCCACTCCTAGAAGCAACAGCGACCTTGTAGCCGTTGCTAGCGAATTTCTCAGCGACGGCGGCGCCAATCCGGGGCCCAGCGCCCAGGATGAGAACAATCTTATTAGCTGCCATTATGATTTGTAGTCTGATAAAGGCGAATCTCAAAAGGCTCTTGGTTACAAGAGAACTCAGATATGGATTGGAAGAATGGAGCTATATTTCGACAGAATGACTCCTATTTATACTAAGTAGATTCTACAGTCATTCACAACACCTTGGTCCGTCCAACCGGCCTCTCGACCGACGATTTATAATCACATTCGGTTTACGCCCCTTCTAAGCTGTGAGTTGAAGATCGGACAGGAACAATGGCATCACATCAATCAATATGACCGTCATATGCAATGCCCCAGACTCAGTTACCCAATACCGCCTTGCTGTGGTCTAGTCTACCTAGGTAGTCTACGATTCATTAGGACCCACAAGCCGCGCGGGATGATCCGCCAAGCCAAATAGGGGAATGATCCCGCCGGCCAGAACGCGCGCGGGGAGCCCTGTAGGTTATGTAAGCCGCGCGCGGCGAATCTGACCCCCCTATTCAATGCGCCGAGAAATCTGTGATTGGATATGAATATCATTAGTCACACATCAGCATCATGGGCTGAGAAATCGATTCTTGAAAATGAACTCCATCGCGCGCGGGAATGCCCACAATACGAACGCGACAACTTTCTGAAATCACATCCTCTGTGTATTTGGCCATGGATTTGTCAGCTCGCTACCCGAATGGTTGCAATCATGGGCAATGCTATATCCCCGGGACGCCGGTTTGTGCTTTTTCCAAGGCGCAAGAGAATTGAGGGAAGCTAGACATAGCGTGTCATGTCGTCGGCGTTGTCGTCCCACCGTTCAATTGCCCGTTCAAGATGCATATACTTTGCCGTTCTCCTTGTAGGCTTGTCCATCCCGCTTGTCTACCGCACCATCCAGCCGTACATGAGCAGCATCTAGCAAGCCGCCACCATACAGTCAGCCACGCAAACTGCAAGTATCATGGCTGATCCCTCACATCTATATAATGGTTCGCGGATGCCCGTCTACTTCCTAGGCATTGGCGGCCCTAACTTCATGGAGAATGTGGACCACCCTGCCTATACCAAGCTGGAAACAGTCGGGCAGGAGATCACGACAAAAGTCAAACCCAAGGCGGTGGTCGTCTTCTCTGCCCACTGGAAAGGCGGCCCAAACAAGATTCAAATTAATGTCGCCGAACAGACGGATCTGATATACGATTTTTATGGCTTTCCACCGCACTACTACGAATATGAGTATCCGAACAAGGGAAGCCCCGAGGTTGCCGAAAAGGTCATTGAGAAGCTAGGGGTTGCTGGTATTGAGGTTGAGAGAGTCAAGCGAGGCCTTGACCATGGTGTCTGGGTGGGTTTCATGGCTGATAGGTCATGGTTTTCTTATGCCTTAGACATTCCCAGTATCTGATCACTGATGCGCTCGCGTGGCAGCTTTTGATCCGAAGAAGCACCCGTTGAATGTACCAATCGTGCAAGTTTCGCTGTACAATAATGAGGACCCAGATCAGCATTACCGCATAGGACAGGCACTGGAAAGTCTGCGAGATGAAGGCATTCTAATCATCACCCCGGGCAAGTCCCCGACGGATGAGGATGCGTGGCTTTGGGTGCGTCCGCAACCGGGCTGCCTAATTGTAAATCTCGGTGACGCTATGGTCCAATGGACTGGTGGGCTATTGCGTAGTAATGTGCACCGCGTATACCACGCACCCGGGGAGCAGCGCTTCGTTGATCGATACAGCTTGGCCCTTCTGGTTAGACCGGGACGTGACGCGAGCATGAGGAGGTTAATGGGTGGGGGCGCGGAAGATGAGGACGGCGAGGACAGTAATTTGACAGCCTGTGAGTGGGAGGTTAAGAAGTTGATGGCCCTAGTTAGGGGTTAGGTGCCATGCTGCCAGAGTAAGAGCGGAAAGCCGTTTGGAGCGATGTAAAACTATGAGTTTCCCTATACGAATATTAGCCCAGCAATATAAATGCCTACCTAGGTAGAGAAAGCCCGTTGTTTTCTATAACAGATAGGTATGCCCCTAAAAAGGGGGCCAGGGACCATGTACTGAGACCGTGCGAACTTCACTGTTATCAAAATACGATAACGGTGGTACAAACGCCACATCCGGGGTACCAACCAGCCTTCAATTAGCATCGTTACCTCATTCAGGTAGGTACTCCCTCCCTGGTCCTTCTCAAAAAGGGCTTCACCTATGGACTATGGCTTCCTCCTTCCCGTACATAGCATTAATGCATCGCCGCGATATCTATTTTCGGCTTATTCTGGTCTAGGGAGAGCCTTCCAGGAAGCTGCAATCGATTAGTTTACTGTGCACATGATAACCGATCCGCCGCGTTAGAAGCAAAACAAAAAAACCCGCCGAATCGCAATAGTGTTGCCATCCTCAAACTGCGCAAATATTAAATTTCATAGATGAGATCAAAGTAAAACTAGATACCTCTGCGGGAGGCACAGGTTTTCGTTTTCATCTTTTATATTCATTGTTGAAAACTTTATTCTTCCGGTCGTACGGTTGATTCCAGCAGACGGCGCCCCTTTCGGGTACCTACCTACAACTACAGGAGGTCGACCAATCAATTCTTTTCAACCATGGCTGATCGCAGTGTGACGGGAGAGGCGTTGCCCAGTGAGGACGTTGAGATGGAAGATGCCGATTCGCATCCCGGCAACGGACCGGATAGCAAGTCAAACGAGACCACCAATTCGTCAGAGCAGACAGGCTCTGCTCACATCAAGTCAGATCCGGAAAAGCAACAAAGTTCACCTTCTGCTGACTCTACCAAGATGAAGCCCGCACCTAAGAAGAAGGGCACAGCAGCCAAAAAAGGTCCTCGAAAGGCTAGAACAACCAAGTCAAAGGCTAGCTCGAAGAAGGATACGTCTACTTCAGGTCCCACAACTGATGCGCGTGAGGGAAGTTCTGACGACGAGACGGACAATGGCCCCTACTGTATCTGTCGCGGACCAGACGATCACAGATGGATGATAGGCTGCGACGTATGTGAAGACTGGTTCCACGGAGAATGCGTCAACCTCGACAAGGAGACTGGCGAGAAGTTGGTAGAGCGCTTTGTTTGCCCTAACTGCACCGACGGCAAAAAGAATTACACCAAGTACAAGAAGACCTGTTCCCTATCTGGATGCAAGAATGCAGCCCGCTTATATACCAAGACTCTTAAGGATAGAAGTGTCTTCTGCTGCAATGACCACTGCGACGCTTGGTGGGTCTCCATAATCAACACATTACCTACCAAAGCTGCCTCTGCAAAAGCTGTCGAGGTTCTCACCCAAGAAGATTTCGTTGGTCTTCTTGCTAGCACCTCTGAGAAAATTGGCTGGAAACTAGGTGATCAACCCTTTGGTATGTTTCTACTCACCCTCGTTCTGCCTCAATAAATTTTTTTTCATTTTTTTCATTATCCCTGTCTTGCTTGCCATCACAATCTATCTTGACATTTGATGCTAACTCATTTTCGCAGGCAACATGGAAGGACTTTGGTCCAACGGGCTCCCGACCCGGGAGGGCGTCCTGAGCGACGAAGATCAAGCATTCCTGCAGAACTCGGCAGCCGAACGTCTTGCTCTCGGTAATGAGATTGTCCAATACAAAAAGATGTTGCAGCTCATAGATTGGGCCAATCATCGTCGACAACAAGCTATCGAAGCAGGCAAGTTCACTAAGGAAAGCTGCGGCTACGATTGGCGACTCGACACCGTTTCGGTCCGCTACCAGTTCGCGGCCTGGCTCGAGACACCCGAGGGCCAGGCAACCTTCAAGGCCGGCAAGCTCGACACGCCTCTGGACCCAGAGTTAAAGGGCGACCCAGCGACTCGCGGTACGTGCGAGAAGAAGCGCTGCAAGCCACATAACGGTTGGTATAAGATTCTGATTGGTGCGGTACGAGTCTTGATGAAGGAGACGGCTGCAGCTGCTGCGGACAAGCTGAACGCGGAGGAGATCATGCGACAGGCGGCGGAGTCGAGATACGAGCGACGACAGCTTGAGAACAACACGGTGGAAGTCTATGACTCGGAGTGATGGCATCGCTTGCAATGGACTCGATGGTTATGGCATTAGGCAGAAATTCTCTAGGTATTTAGTTGACAAGAACTCGACTGCATGAGTTCTTCTAGTCGTAAATACTAGGCATTCCTGACATTAATGTGTTCCTCTTTTAACGTATTCTCCCGATAATTTTTCTCTTCGCGAAGCAGTGTCGGTTTCATCTATTTATTGCTATATATCTCGCGATAAGTGGTCTAAATACCGTATAACCGGTAAGTAGGTGGCTATATATTATCGTCTGACTCCGTAGACATTATGACACGGGCTTTCGAGGCAATAACAGTGACTCTACAGCCAGAAGTAGGCAGCTGCCTTGATATTAGGGAATACTATTATCAAATATCGTCGAGAATTTGGGACTACGAATTACCCTAGGGTGAACGAACCGACGAGAGGTGCGGATTTCTTATCTTTTTGACTGTTGTTTTTCGATGGTACGAAGCTGTTAGAGGGGTTTACTACGCTGATGCTTCAATAGAAGGTACGGTCAGTATCGCGGGATGACATCAAGCCGTAGAGGTCAGGAAGTCGTCGCCTATACTGCCGAAGGTAGTCACGCTACTAAGGAGCCGCGCCGTCGAGATGTAATTTCCATATTCATCTCATATCATTGAGCAGTCACCAGGAACTATCCTCTCCATGTTTCCGTAATCTTTTCAACCTAATATGATAAAAAAAGTCCACCTATAACAACCACAATCATTGAGTCCTGCCAGTTCACCCCCCTATCCAGTCCTCCACGCGCACGCCGGTACGAACAAAAATATTATCATCAATCGAACCTATACATCTAGAGAAACCATTTCCATAAATTTCACGATGATTGAGCCACGCGCTGGTGTACAATTGAAAAATCGATATGAGCTCGAAATCCCGACAGACGTCCCTCGCAGACCTCCAGCATCACCCATAACCCCGTTTCCATCGATTTCTCGACGACCGAATCCTATAAATACACAAAAACTTCACAGATAATATTTCACGTCCCTAGCTATCTTATGATATAATTTTCAATTTTCAATCTCCATCACATATCTCTCAATTGGTTCTGGGTGCGATTCTCCTCGTCGAGCCCGCCTATGTCAATATCTCTAAAAGCGGTACATATGGATGCATGTATGCCTAAAATAGGCTTAAATCCCGTAGTACTTTAAGCTGTCTATGCACTAATCCCTAGTGATTACTCAGTAATTTCTGTTTACTAGCATAATTCTGACCCACACCTGTTGGACAACTTTATTAGAGCTGCTCTCCTTCCCTTAAGACTGGATCTGAACTTCCCTTCTACAACCATTCTTGATTCCGCACACACACTGACTTACTTTACGATCGATCACAATGCCATTTTCCACACCTATCACCAAAGCGTCGGCTGCTTGCAGTCGTGGGTTAATTCAGTCCCACATCCCCCATACCCCTGTCCTTCGTGGACCACCTCCCCGTCTCATCTTCTCTCCTGACGAGTCTGTCTTTGCTTATAAGGCGACTCCGATCCGTACCCCTACCCGTTCTCCCGTCCCGTCTCCTTTCTCTCCTTTCGCCCCTTTCCCTCGTACTCCTTGCACTCCTTCCCCTATTGTCTCCCCCTTCCTAGCAGCCACTGGTGCCCGTGAAAAAAGACGGGAGGCACGCCGTGGTGATGTCTTGTCCTCTCTCCCCTTTCCCGATTGGGTTCGCCGAGGTGCCTGTGATGAAAGACAGGAGTCACGCCCCGACACCCAGACTCGAGGTGCCTGTGATGAGAGACAGGAATCACGCCCCGATACCCATGATCATCTCTTCACTCCTTCTCCTCTTAGAGCTCCTAGAGCTATTTCCCCCTCTACTTCCCGCCCCCGACGACGTCGTCGTAATCATGTGCTTGCTAAACTTGGTGCTCAGGGTTCCCGTGAGAAGAGACGGGCTTTACGCCATGAGACTACCCCCGGAGCATGTGATCGCGTCATGATGTTGCTTCCTGCGAAGTGGTGTCCTCATGAGATTTCACGTAAGTTGTTTCTTTCCTTCTGTCTTGAATACTTCTAGCTGTTAGCGAATGTTCTCTTGCCTAGTGGCAACTCCGTCGGCACCTTTTGTGATTGTTGTTTGATGTCTCGCATCATTCATCTCTTGTATGTTGATGGTAGTTACCATCCATCATCACCTCGTCGCAACTATCCCCTTTACCTAATTGGGCATCTACATGCAACTATTTTCACTCTTATCACCCCCAATCCCCTCAGCTTATAACTCGTCGGCCTCTCACCATGGATTATCCATTAAATATTGTTACCTTATTCTCATCGTCATCGTCGTTGTCTTCCTCCTCCTTTCCCTCCTCTCCCTCTTCTTCCTCATCTACCACTTTCTCTTCCCCTTTCTCATCGTCTTCTTCCGCCTCCTCTCCTGTTTTCTTTCCTTCCATCAATGAATGATCATACCCCATTCCGCTATCACTTGTACTAACTAAATCTTAGCACCTCGCATGAACAAAGGAATGCGCGTCGTCAAGATTGCCCTGTCCAAGGACGGCAGGCCGATATATAACAAGCCACTCGGCAAGGTTAATCCCAAGCCAGTCGCTGTTAGCTCGTCGGTCGCCGAAAATGGACCCGAGAACCGTGTCGTTACTTTGCCCGCACCAAGCACTGCTTGTTCGCACCACACTCCTTTGGAAACCCACACTCATTTGGAAGTTCCACACATTCCTTTCAGAAACCCGGACTTGAACGACCAACCTCTTCACTGGTCACCTCGCATGTTCAAGCCTGAGATTGATCGTCACAATTGGACCTGGTCCGATTGGGATTCTCCTTCTCGGGATATTGAAGATGTGTCGTACCAGACTGAGAACTGGCCGATTCATGATCCTATCGCTCGTTTACCACCACTTCTCAGGGATAAGCTGAGGGCCATTCTCGCAATGAGACCCGACAATGCCGCTGTCCCGTCCGCTCCTTCACCAGTTGACCTGTCCGCCGACACGGTTCGCGAGGAGGTAGTCGACTTTATGTCTTCTTTCTCTTCGCACAACTCCACTCGCCCACACGCTCCTTCAGCAGAACCCGCTCGCTCAGAGCAGTCCATTCATTCAGAGTCCTCGGATTTCTCGTCGTGGGTCGACATGGATGTAGCTCCATGGCCACGCGCAATTATCGAGGTGATGCTCGATGATCCGAGGCTCAACCCTCATCTTAAGGAGAGAGTCATGCCGGACTTCTCTCCTTTGTCCAGTCATTCTGCATCCAGCTTGGATGCGTCCATTCATTCAAAATCATCCGAGTTTTCTTCGTGGGTCGAGGTAGATGGCATTCCCAAGCAGGATGCTCAGAAACCTCAGTCACTCATTTCGAACCACGAGAACAACAAGGCGAAGTTCAAGGAGTTGATGGAAGCGGGCCGTCGAGAGCGACTGGCGAGAACCGCAGAGGCAGGCACCCACAACCGCGTTCCGGAACACATGCAGGATCTCTTCGGATCCAAGCTTTTTGATTCCAGTACTAGCTCAGAATCGTCCACTCTTTCAAAACCGTCCACTCGTCCAGAGCCTAAACCCTTGTCGGCGCGCCCGAGCCGCCCCAACGTCCGCATTCCGGAACACATGCAGGATCTTTTTGGATCCAAGCTATTTGATTCGAGCTCTAGCTCTGAATCGTCCACTCATTCAGGCTCTGGAGGCTTGCCGGCTACCCACGAGCGCCCCCACAACCGCATTCCGGAACCGACTTTTGATTCTGGGTCGGATGAGTCGATTAATACACAATCGCTCATCTACCTAGGATCGTCCACTCCTTCAGAAGGCTCTGAGCCTTCGGTATCTGGGCGCTTGTCGGCTATCCGCGAGCACTTCCATTCTTTACCACAGCGGACTCCATCGCCTTCGGTGGAAGTACCGTCTGACACTGCTCTTCAGCCATCGGAGTCGCATACAGCGCCAATTCGGCAGCTCTTGTCGACTCCGCCACCGTTTGCCGGTCCTCCCGAGCACTTCCATACTCTGCGTCAGCTTCCATCGGCTATTGCCATGGAGCCACGACAGTCTTCGGAAGAGCCATCCCGGGGTACCGGATTCGGCTGGAAGTCACTCGCTTGTGTAGCTGTCACAGCTGCGGCCGTCGGTGCTGGCCTCGCCTACGCTTGGTTCTCCGGCTAGGCATCACACTCCTTTCGGTAAATTACGTCTTCGCCCGTTTGTTGCCTGTAGGCAACAAGCTAATTTTGCAGGGTCCACACGCTCGTTTTCGGTATTCGCGGCGAGGCAGTTTTGCAGTGCCCCCTATGTTCAGGTCTAGGCCCATATTCTCTCATTCCTTTTTTTTTTGGTGGTTGGGTCGGATTTTTGTATGCCTTCTTGTGTGTCGCTCGTTGTTGGATCATGTCGCTCACTTACTCCCCGTCACTCGCTATTGCCCCCCACTGCTGTGTCTCTTTTCCCCTTTTCCCCCTTTTCCCCTTTTTATCCCACCGACCCTTCACCTTCCCTTCCCTTGCCCTTTCCTTTCCTTGTCCTCTTTCTTTTGTTTTACACTCGCTCTATACATTCGTTCCCCTTGGGATTTACAAGTCTGGCGCCCGGATCTGGGAATCGCTCATTTTAGGGGGCACTGCAAAACTGCGGGACCACGGTACTTCGGGGGTAGCAGGGGAGGGAACGGCTGAGGGGGCTTGTGGTATCCGGTCTGGGTTTTTGTTCTGTTTGATTTTCTTATGTGTTTTTTTTGGTCTTGGGGTTTCTGGTTTTGTTTTGTTTTGTTTTGTTTTTGGTCTGTTTTTGGTTTTTGGTTTTTGGTTTTTTCCTTGGGTTTGTTTTTACACCATTGGCGCAGTCTTGGTTATCGCTCTTTTGAATTCACCACGATGTTGTCACTCCAAAACTGCTTCTACTGTGATGTCGTATTTTGGCCTAGTGGCCTTCTCATTTTGACCTTTAATTCTAGATGATTAGGTGTGCTTCGTTCTTCTCAGATAGGATTGGCCACTTATCTCTTGGAGATGTTTCTTGTCGGATGTTGCCGCCGATGACAGTGCCGGGTAGGTCATTAAGTTTGGGTTTAGGTAGACATTTGGAACCGTAATGAATAAATTGAATACTATGCTGATATACCAGTTATACTCGACATTCCTATCACGTAGTTACCTGCTTGCTATGCCCTTCCCACTCCCTATACGTTCTGAAATTTGTGTTGCTAATGAAATCGATACTGGGCTATGTGATGTAGTCGTAGGCGATATTAGCTTATATAATGGTATTGTGCGAGTGATGAAATTGCTCAGCCAGGTGAGAAGGCTGAAGAGGATATGACGGATTCAAAGAAAGAATAGGTAATTACCTAGTACATAGCCAACTTTCAACGTAGCCCTTCAATAGCTAGAATGCTTCCCACAATGGCCCCTCCAGCTCTTCTTCCCTAGTCATTTGCTCCCATCCCTCTGCTTCTCAAGGGTCCATTTCCAAGTGACCTCGTCGGGCTTTGGCAGCAACTCAGGTTGAATAGAAATTAGGTTGTGGGTTCCTTCTGATACATAGCTTCGATGCTGATCTTCGGTTTCCTTGCAAAGTCTGAGAGTATCAATTTCGTCATCGTCCAACCCTTTCTGACTACCAAACCGGCAACTACTCTTGATGTGAGAACTATTAGCGCATAACAAATCGACCTTGTCTTGGAAGTTGAGAAGAATTCGTGATGATATTTGCCGTCGCCGCCAATATTTTCTCCCGTTGTCTCTTTTCCTTCCGCTCTCTCGCTCGAGTCTCCAGGCGCTTGAAGATAATGATGCGCCTTGTGAATTTGTCGGCCTTGTACAGCAAACCGAGATCGAGATCGGGTCTGATTTCGTGGTACGTAGCAATGAGCCAATCCCGCGTGACCCAGCCGCCACCGGGGAATACCTGGCAGACGACGTATTTTTCCGTTTCGGTTTGGACGAAAATCTCTTGAAGTATGTCCAGGAAATCCGGGCTGGTTGTGTCTATCTTGAGGTTGACTATGCGCTCAAGAATGTAGTGCTTGAACTCGGTGGGAGTGGTATATTGCGTCATGGTTGAAGAAGCACGAGCAATTGATTACAGAGAAATGAGCAGATGTACGGTGTCCTTCAAAAAAGATTCGATAGCACCCGAGGGAGAAAAACTGTCTTGACATGCCAAATATATAATTTTTGGAAGGCATGGATGACTTAAGCTCACTCCAAAATACCTAGTTTAGAGAACGTCAAACCGCACTGCACTCTAAATTATGGCCCTCGAAGCCGGCGACAGCTTCATGATGCCCATTGGTGCTGGCGCTCAGGCCTTTCATTTTAAGGGATCAGTGGACGCCTGGGAATAGTTGAAATGCTGTTCAAATTCAAGAGTCGCTAGGACTCGATTTCAAAGCCAAAATTCCTCGTTCTCGACACCAAATTGGTTTAGGTATTCATTAGAATTTGAACAAGTTTGCGATTGAAAATTTTTAGCAACTTACAACAGCCATTGCCATGATTACGGGTACGTTTGATGTTACGCAAAAGTGAGGGGTTTGCAAGTTCCATTTCAGGTTTAAGAAAGGTACCTAATACGAGAGGTAATAAGCCTCTTTTCTTTAATATTTATATTTATTAATAAATCTAGCAGATCAAGTTATATATTCATTAAGGTTAGGAATTATTTATATTAAGAAGGAGTCATAGTTTTGATGAAAAGACGCCGGTTTGCTCCGATCTAGTCCAGCAAAGTTTTCCCCAAAATCCGGGATCTCTCTAGGTAAAAAAAAGTATTTCATCATCTAGAGAAACCGCTAAAAAGGCGCACCAATCAGTCACAGCTTCAACCCCAAGTCGACTTGCACGCCATATTTTCGAACGAATCTTGAGAAATTTAGTACCGGAAGAATTATCAGAGAAAAGGGGCGAAGATGGCTTCGGACCAAGTCCTGACGGAAATCAAGCTGACGTCGCTGCCCAAGCTCGCGGAGGGCAAAGTGCGCGACCTGTACGACGTGGATGACCGGACCCTGCTCTTCGTGACCACGGACCGCGTCTCCGCGTACGACGTGGTGATGAAGAACGGCGTGCCGCACAAGGGCGCGCTGCTGACGCTGCAGTCGGCGCACTGGTTCCGCGTGCTCGCGGAGAAGGTGCCCGGGCTTCAGACGCACTTCCTGAGCACGGCGGTGCCGGCGGCCGTGTCGGCGGCCGAGGCGCCGCTGCTGCGCCACCGCAGCATGCAGGTGCGCCGGCTGAAGGTGTTCCCGCTGGAGGCCATCGTGCGCGGGTACGTGACGGGCAGCGCGTGGAAGGAGTACCAAGCCCACGGCACCGTGCACGGGGCGCCGCTGCCGCCGGGCCTGCCGCAGTGCGCCGCCATCCCCGGCGGCCCCATCTACACGCCCAGCACCAAGGCGCCGCTGGGCCAGCACGACGAGAACATCTCGCGCGAGCGCGCCGCGCAGATCGTCGGCGAACAGTACGCCGCGCGCATCGAGGAGCTGGCGCTGCGCGTGTTCCGCGCGGGCCAGGAGTACGCGGCCGCGCGCGGCATCATCGTCGCCGACACCAAGTTCGAGTTCGGGCTGGACGAGGAGACGGACGAGGTCGTGCTCGTCGACGAGGTGCTGACGTCGGACTCGTCGCGCATGTGGCCCAAGGATAAGTACGAGCCCGGCCGCGACCAGGAGAGCTTCGATAAGCAGTTCTTGCGCAACTGGCTCACGGAGAACGGGCTCAAGGGGAAAGAGGGCGTGGAGGTGCCGGAGGATGTGCTGAGGGCTACGAGTGATCGGTACAAGGAAGTCTTCCAACGGCTCACGGGGAAGACGCTGGAGGAGGCCTTGAAGGATTAAGGAGTTGCTGTGGTTTGCTACAGGGGAACTAGAACTTAAAGGTTGAACTGCAACAGGACAGGCACATAGACTAAGGAATATTGCATCCCAATGCGCAAGCATATAAGAACATGACAAGGTAGAGAGAAGTGATCTACGAAGTTCAACGTGATAGAGCGAAAATAATACAATTAGGCAAACAAAAAGGATAAGCTATATGAAAAGAATCCTGAGCAACCATGAACCGACTTGAGCCATATATTTCTCAAACTGAACCCGATATAGAAATGAAGAAAATAGTCCAACAATGGTCATGATTTTCGTCTGTCTGATTCATCAGTCATAGGAAGAAAGCGACCGTATGTATGCGCAATCCAGATCTGATCCCATTATCTCCACAAACTCTACAGACCCATCCACGCAATCCAGAAACAGAGATAAAGCCGCGGCGAACGCATGACCCTAAAAGGTACTAGTGAGGAATGCAGATGAGTTTACGCAAGAACTTCAGCTCCAGCGCCGGCCTTGAGGTGCTTGCACGACTGCTTGCACTGCGTATCGCCGCACTGCGAGATGTCGCCCGCCAAGTCCGCCTTCTGGCAGTTGTGCGTCTTGCACTCGGTCATGCAGTCGTCGTACTCCTGGCTGGCCTCGAAGCCCGCGACCGGCTTTGCCTTCTTGTGGGAGTCGGACTGGGCCTTGGCGAGCTGGGTGGCGGCGTCGAGGGGGCCGACGGGCTTGTGGTAGGGCGCGGGCTTCTTCTGGCCCTGGACCATGCCCTTGGAATCGGCCTTGAGGTGCGCGCAGGCAGACTCACACGAGGTGTCGCCGCACTGCGCGATGGTGCCGCCGAGGTCTGCGCTCTGGCAGTTGTGCGTGCGGCAGTCGCTCATGCAGGCGTCAAACTCGGCGTTGCTGGACTCGAGGGCGACCGGGGCGTTGGAGTTGCCGCGCAAGTTGGGCGAGACGGAGCTGTGGGAGCCCGGGGCCCGGTTAGGGGACACAGGAGCGTTGGGAGTGGGAGGCGTGTTGGGGTCGGCAGGGTCGGCAGGGTCGGCGGCAGCGTTGGGGACAGCAGGTACTGCCGCCACCTCAGGTACAACGGCAGCAGCTGGGACTTCCGCTACTTCGGGCACGGCAGGGACGGCTTGTCGGACGGCGTGGAACGGCTTCTTGGGCTTCACGAAGGGGTGCTTCTCCGCGTATCCGGCCTTGTAGTGGGCGCAGCTGTCTTCGCACTTAGTGTCACCGCACTGGGAGATTTTGTCACCCATGTCCAGGCTCTGGCAGTTGTGAGTGCGGCAGTCGCTCATACACGAGTCGAATTCGCTCATGCCAGCGTGAGCAACCTCGGGGACTTTAGGCTTAGGAGCTGCGGCGGCCATTGCTCCCATCACGAAATCTTCTTCGGATTTAATTGATTTCTTCTCCATGAAGTGTCCGGGAGCAACGGGCTTAACGGGCACCTTTCCATGTCTGTTCTTGGTCTGCACCATGCCAGATTTGCCCTTCTTGAACCCAGCGCATGCTTGCTCGCAGTGCGTATCACCGCACTGGGCGATCTTGTCGCCCATGTCAAGGCTCTGACAGTTGTGGCTGCCGCAGTCCTTCATGCAGGCTTCATACTCGGCTTCTTCGTGCATGGCAGCGACAGGTTCGTGGGACGGGAGATGGGCATGGACCTTTTTGCCGTGAAGTTGGCGGGCTTCTTTGTCACCACCAAGGCCAAGGGACGACAGGTCAAGAGAGTCAAGAAGGTTGCTGTGCTTCTGACTGTCATCGTCACCGTCGCATTCGTTAGCGCAAGTGGAGATGCACTTCATTTGAGAGGCAGTGAGGTGCTGGTCGCTCGGCGGGCCCTTCTCATCAGCACACTTGCTGATGCAGTCGCAGCCACCGACGGCCGAAGACGAAGCAGCTGCAGCCATGCTAGATGTTGCAGACGCTACGGACATGCTGGCAGTCTGAGTCGGGACAACTTCACGCTTAGGAATATGAATAGACCTAACGCTGGAAGCGGCAGCGCTGAAGGCATCGGTCGCAGCAGACATGGCGTCAGAGACGGCCTGGCCGTAGATGGTGGAAGCGATGATCTCCTCCAGCTCCTCCGGGTCCCACTGTCGCCCGGCTAATCCCATGCCTACAGTCGGCTTGGGGGCCTGCTGATGCGCCTGAGTCTTGCTCAGGGCATCATGCTTGATCTTCGCAACCGCCTCACCGGTCGACTCGAAGTCCTCGGTGTCGTTGCGGCCCATGGAATTTGCCATTGCGGCAGCCATCATGGCCATCGGAGTATCATCGTGGGCCACAGCCGCGCTGGGCACATTCATCTCAGCAGCCGCAGTTCGCGCCCTAAGTCTTGTTAGATAGTGTTACTCAAATGACATGGGCCGGTTTTCTTACGCGATGGGCTTGGCCATGATGGCCGGGAGAAGGGCCGCAACAACGACCTGGCTCAACATCTTGTCTGAATTAAGATGATTCCCTTGATGCAGTTCTGCTGCTCCCTGCCTGCTAGTTGATAAACCTGGTGTAAGTGAGTGACTGGTTTGCCTCCTAAAAATAAAATCGGACCGGGCATCGTCTTTTTATTTATAGGCTGGGTGATTGTTATTCAGGGCAACCTAGGGAAGAATTCGAGAAGAGATTAGACGCGCCTCAAAGCTCTCCCCGACGCCGATCTAATGACCTCCTGAGGTAGGCAAATGCCATATAGTGAATACTTCATATTAGGAGGGACATATATTTAATGAGACATTCGACCCTATTCAGCGGGTGGTGTGCTGTGGTTTCTGCCTGTGGAAATCACTGTCTCAGACGGCCTGAACAGCGTACGTCCGACTCCTGACACATTTATTCGCACATAACTCCGTGTGTAAATCCATTCCATTGCCATGAAGATCGAGATTTAGTCGCGTTATCAACACCTTTGCCGCACGTGTTGGCTCGAGTATTGCATGCTTCGCGCTTGAAGATCTGGAGTAGATTTATTTTTGGACCTGGTGTTGACTTAAGGGCAAGTTTACCGGGCTGAATTGCAAAGAGAAATTACTCTGAATGCTAAATTAGACAGATGATAGCTACAGAATCCTACCAGACGCTGAGACTGTGACGAGGCCGTAAGATACCTAGGCAGCCTTAGTCGAGTGAGATTGAGAGGTCATACCTAACCCTTCCCAGAGTATGGGGTAGGGGCTCTCGATTTAATAAGCCGATGAACACCCTAGAAGAACAGTAAGTCTAGATCAAGGGATAATGCAACAGGCAAACGGAGACTTTCGAATTAAAACTTCGTAGAGGTGGACAATACAGATCAAGACGGCGTCAAGTCAAAATGACGACCAGTATGTTATGTCTGTCTTCAGTCGTCTACGTCGTAGAATCCGAGCTGAGGCCTGAATATATATGTGCCGACACATCATTGCAATAGTGGGAGTGGCTTGCAGCACCTCTGCAGCCCTATTGAGACGGGCACCATCATCGGTGACTTGCTTCTCTACCATCCATCATATGCTTCGGTCGGATTGCCCTTTGCATTCAGAGCTACCATATCCGCTCACTCAATTGGATAGCAACAGAATCAAGGTAATGTTGCAGTTAAGTACGGAGTACGTATGGAATTCATTCCGCTTGTTGGGAGAATAATAAGCTGTAAAAGTGTTGAAAGAAGCAAAATGGATGGAGAAGTCTACATTCAGGCGTGTCTGAGCAAAGGTCAAACTGAGATTATGTAACCTGGCGACTTCCTGTTACACGCCTGCACGCTTACACCTGCCAAGGTGAGTGGCCCCACACAAGCTTGAAAAGAGGGTCCTAGCTCCTAGCTCCCGTTTAGTGTCCCCACTCTCGCTGCACGCTGCACGCTGCACTCTGCATCTTGCCGCTGCCCCTCGCCGTTTAAGCAATTGTTTAAATTCTCTCAAATGCATGCAACTGACCGAATATCGCGAGTCGCATGAATTGTCCTTAATATTCGGTATACATTTTATCTGAAATAAAAAGGAACAAGGTGAGAATGATTGAACTTTGACCGCGTCGATGACAAGGTATGGTTTCAACACTGGATTATGAAGGGATTCGCGGGTGGTTGGTGGTTGGGGGCAGCCCAACCACACCGTAACCAGCCTCTCACAACGAAGCAGCGATAACCAACCTCCAACCATATTTCATTCTCGTAGCCGCTCACCATGCATACACTTTTCTCGTCTGCTAGTATCTCTGCAAAGAGAGAAAACCACCATCTCGTGCTACAAACTGGAAGTAACTAGAAGTGTGGAAGTATTTGGAAGTTGGAAATAATTGGCCGACAGTTATCCAAGTGGATTGTCGATTTTCGCCCTTCTCCCCTTCTCCCCTTCTCCTTTAGCACGACCAAACCATCGACACTAAGCCATGAGCTCTCACAACTTTGGTTTAGACTACGTCGAATCAGATCGACTCAATCCATCAGATATACCTGATATACCGAGTTCAGACATATTTCCCCCGACGGCATCAACTTCGCAGGTTACTGTCGTCCAAGACGGACGGCGGCAGCTTGAACCCGAGCCAAGTTCCTATCATGGATCACCATCTCCCTCTTCTCAACCCACCGCAGTCCCTTACGCCTACGCACCAACGCCTCCGCCAGCCCCAACACCCCCTTCGATACCCTCCGAATCAGAGATATACGGCCCAGATCGACTCTTCGGTCAACCGTCTACCACAACTAACGAGAATGTCGGTCGTGCGCTAATACCGAGTCCCACACGATACGACACACCAAGCTACGATACACCGCGACATTATCCCATGACTTCGCCGCAAGAGCTCGCGTTTTCGAACCAGTTCAAGGACGAACTGACGAGAGCGGCAGGAGTGGTGACTCCCGGAGTCGACGATGGCCCTTATATTCGGTATGCTCTGGATGCTATGACCAGAGTGCCCGACGATGGCCGGATATATCCTTCGGGTAGTGATCAATCCTACCAATATGCATATCACTTTACCCCTACCTCGGTTCCGAGTCCTTTGAAACCTGCCTCAGTCCATCTATCGCCACAGGCAGGCGGGAGTGGAAGTGCTCGATATTGGCCCTTGGTTCCAACCCCTGGTCCCAATCCTGTATCGCCAGCCCCAACCGCCGAGGAGGAGCTTCTAGAAAGACGGCAGCGACGCCAGACTCGGGAGGAAATGGAGAAGCTCTTGTCCGAGCCCTGGGATACGCCGCAGCAGCTTCGGGAGGTATTGGAACAACCTTCCAGTGACCCCTGGTACGAGGTTCCAGTCGCCGACACCCCATTGGAGTCCCGACCTGCCACGGCCGGCCGTAAACTGGCTCCGTCGCCTCGCATACAACGGAACCCCAATGTTCCCGAGCCAAGAACTCTAGAGCATTGGCAGCCTCGGCCAGATGTAGGTGCCGATCCCGAGATAGCTCTACACGGTGTCAGAAACGCCCTACGTCTTGCTTCGCCTCTAAATCGCAAGCCCTGGGTCCTACGGTGGCAGTCTTTGTTGCTCCTGGCCATATTATGCGTGTTGATGATCGCAGCCCTAATTTTCTGCGCCGTCTATTCCGTCAGCTACACCGGCTTCACGCCGTACTCGGGTACGATATACGGCGGCCAGTATTTCCTTTTCCGGATTCTGCCGCAGCTGGTGGCGGTTTTCCTCTTGATATACGCGCAATGCATCATTTCCGCGGCGTTTTGGGTTTTGCCGTTTTCGGCCATGGCGGCGGATGCCCGCAGCGAACGACGAGGTGCTGTCTTTTTGCCCTTATACCCCAAGTCGTTTCTCTGGCCGCAGCTGTACGGCAACTGGTACATCTGGATACCCATATTCAATGTTTGGCTTTTGAATTTCACGATCCCGCTGCAGAGTTGTCTTTTCACTGTTATTCTGGTCGACGGAGCTTGGACCTGGGCCACGGTGCAGGGTGTGGCGTGGACGTTGGTGGCCCTATATGTGTCGTTTCTTCTGGCGCTGGGTGTGATATTCATCTTCTGGCACGAGCGGAGAACTGGCATGCAGCAGTGGTGGGGCATCCGAACTCTGGCGGACATCCTCTTTCTGGTGTCGCAGAGCAACTCGCTGCCTCAGTACCGCGGTCTCGAGGTTGCGCCGACAAGGAGAAGCATGAAGCAGAGGCTTAGTGGAAGCGCCGAGAGACTTGGATTCTGGTTCGCTGCCGAGGCGCCGCAGAATGGAACTTGGTACGGTATTGGAGCCGCTCCTGGTGAGGAAGAGGAAGCAGCCGAAAAGCCACTGCACCAGCAATGGGCCAACCGACAACGGCCAGAGTCCCCGGATGTCGGCGAGCGACCCAGTCCTAGCACCCGGTCCCGTTACCTCCCGTGGTGCTTCCGGGACGGCCAGATCATATTCTTCGCCGTGGCATCCTCGATTCTCCTCATCGCTCTGATCGTCGTCTCCTTCCTCCGCTCCACTGATCTGCGCAACGGTTTCCTCCCTCTGCTGAGCGCCGGACCGGTCGCGGGCGCCTTCTCAGCCGCCGACTTCCTCTACTCTTTCATCCCTTCGCTGATCGGCCTCGTGCTGTTCCTCCTGTTCCAGCCTCTGGACCTGGGGCTGCGCATCCTGACCCCGTGGGGCGAGCTTGCGCGTGCGGAGGGCTCGAGAGCGGAGACTTCGATTCTTTTGGATTACTCGGTGTGCCTGCCTTTCGAATCGACGGTCAAGGCGCTGAGGAACAAGCACTGGCGAGTCGCTTTCGTGTCGTTCCTGGCCCCGTTGTTTGCACTTCTGCCGGTTCTAGGCGGCGGATTGTTCTTGGCCCTGACTCCGGCGTCCGGAGTCGTGCGCATGTACCCGAACGTGCCGGCCTTCGCCATCATCCTCGCCCTGTTGTTCCTGTACGTCGGCGGGCTCGTCTGCCTGGTGCCCAACCGGAAGCAGTTCCGCCTGCCGCACGCCGTCACCTGCCTGGCCGAGATCATCAGCTTCTGCTGCAACGAGCAGGTGCGCACGGACGAGGCCTTCGACCTGGAGCGCATGCTGCGGCCCCGCGACCTGGAAGGCCGCCTCGACGTCGGCAAGGACTGGCACCGCCAGGGCCGCTGGGCCTTCGGCGCCGGCCGCAACAGCGACGAGCGCCTCGGCATCAAGCGCTACAGCAAGTTCACCGTCAACCCCAAGAAATTGCGCTCCCTGTACGACAGGCGGGCTAGGGGCGAGCTCATCTCTACGCCCCTCGCGAGAAACAGCGGCTCGCTTTACGGCTGATCCTAGGGTCGGCTTTTGTTAGTATATATTGGTTGGCATCTAATTCTTGTATATTGTTTAATGTTTTGTTTTGGGTCTATCTATCGATGGCATGACAGATTGCCAGATGTATAGTACGAATCTACGGGGTCATGTATGACACGGTGTTTACGGCTTACGGTTTATGGATTATGGGTCATGGTAACGGAATCATAGAACATGCATAAGTGTGTTGGAGAATGCCGCGACGACGTCAGAATGGCACGCTCTTATGAAAACGAGACCTCCTTGGAAGACAAGAAGGAGGTCCTTACGATTCTATGAGATTGATTAGTTGATTAAGATTGGTCGATCGATCGACACCGCATGTTGTTAGCGATACCTTTTCATATAGAGATTGCATTCATAGGCGACTAGAAATCAAACACAGAGTTTATGATTTGTTTTAAAACTGGTTGATTTTGACTTGTTCATTCATTGCGGGTGATGGGTTACTGTTCTACGGCGAGTTATCTACGGTATTATTCAATTTGGCTAAGCCACCCATAACGGATCCGACGATAGAGGTCTCTGGTTTCGAGGAGCTTTATAGCTTCATCCTATTAGATGCGGTCATTTCCGTATATCAACTACTTTTCCCACCAATTAGGTAAAAAGAGCGCGGTCTAGGTAGTAGACAGATGGTAGCTGAAGAATATTAAGTGAGGATCTAGAACCATGTACTAGTTGTGCCTAGCTAGTCTGCAGCTACTTGCTAGCTTGTTTGATGACAGTTGTGACGATGGGTCGGTCGATATAAAATCGAACGAGTACACTGGTCTAGATCCAGGTCTAAGCAGGCCGATTATAATAGGTATCTAATTGAATGCTTGTTTACTCTCGAGTCGGCTTGGATATCTCTAAAAATGAGTTAGGTGCGGCTCCTAATAGCCGTTTCTAGGTATGAGAGATCTGACAATTTCTGTTTCGATACGCGAAAGCCGTACTAGTATTTCGCTATTGGCCGACAGCACGTTTCCTATTTCGCCGGGGAAGATATCTTCGGTCCTATTAATATCTCCCTAGGTAATTTCTCGGTCTCCTAGGTATGCGTACTATGAACTCCTACTATAGTAGCAGAGGGAGAAAACCAAGGGAGATTCCAGGCCAATGCACATAGCACCAACGAATTCCAACAACAGCTCAATTACTCGATCGATCCATCGCGGGGAAGATTTCAAATTCCCAGACGCGGTGATTATTTACGTACCATCCTACCTGCCATAGACATGCTAGGGTTAATAATCGAGGTGAGACGATGTTCTAATGCAAGTGGTTGAATATCTAGCCAAGCTCTTCATCGTACTTACGTGCAAGTTGTGCTTGGATTTAAAGATATCACGAGCTGTCCAGAGGGTTTGCGAGATCAACACGACTAGACGAATCGATAGCCAGCAGCTATGTCTTCAACTACAGCCAATACATCGAAGAGACTCGAGTTGTCAAATAGCGTTGATGGGCCATCATAGGGCGAAGTATATAATTGTTTATTTCCATATAGAATGTAAGCTAAGGTATGCTATAGGTAAATAGCGTGGCTATATGAATGCTGCGTCCCCATTTACAAGTGAGCTGTCTCAGATCGTTGCCTTGTTGAGAATAATATCTAGCGAACGGTATTGTACATGTAGTAGTAACAATATTAATAATTCCAAAGTAAACAAACAAGCAAACAAGAGACTGTTGAACTTTTTGTTGTGATAGTGACGAAGAAATGTGTAAACAGAAATGAATTGATTGATTGTGCTCGAAACGTTGCC
This sequence comes from Hypoxylon fuscum, assembly GCA_022578945.1. NCBI lineage: Eukaryota > Fungi > Ascomycota > Sordariomycetes > Xylariales > Hypoxylaceae > Hypoxylon > Hypoxylon fuscum. The sequence goes on along the minus strand of MU399818.1, from coordinate 36,888 downwards.
GTGGCCGCTTGCCTATGCCTCATCCATCGGCCGTCGCAATCGTGATCATCAACCCTCGTAGCGATGTACGTAACGTATGACATGGGGGAATCTCAAAATCCCCCCTTTTTCCAGTTGTTTCTTTTCCGGTTTTGAGCCCCTCTCGCCCGAGCGAGGTATATGTTCTATCTACATGTGTAGTGTAGCGTATCAATCAAATTTCGTGGTCTCCAGTATCGTATCCCCTTTTGGTCATAATACACTTTTTCTCATCGCCTGTTGCGGGCTTCGTGAGTTGTCCACATACGATCCACGTCAAAATGAATGCCATTGAACAAACGAAATGAACCGTAAAGAGCTCGTGCAAAAAAAAATCGATACGCGGAAAGACTGTCTCCGGCCAGCCTCTGGAGAATAGATGCAAAAGAAAGGAAACACGAGTAATTATGGCAATGATATGTCTTCATCATCAGCGTCTAGCGACTCCGAAGGCCGAGAATTCGACCTAGGCTGCCACCACGCTTGCGACTCGAGCTCTCTTTACTCTTGTCTTTATCTGAGCCTTGAGAGTCGGAGTCGGCGCTACCGCGTCGATCGGGATTAACCCGCTTTTCGCTCGCACTCTTCTTGTGAAAGCCGCGGGCAATGCGCTTCGTGAAACTGTTGCTTTCGTAGATGGACTCATGATCTGAATCAACCTCGAAAATGGAGATATAACGCTCTAAATCCGGTCGTGAGGTCTCTTGGGGCTCCGGCAAGACAGCCGTTGTTGTTTGAACGAGTGGTGACAATGGCACCGAAGTCTGGTGTCTGGCTTGGCTGATCGAAACCTTCCTGTCCCGTAGGTTGATTGCCGAGCTTGCTGCGCGAAGAGTTCGAGGCGGTGGCGGAGGAGGATAGGCAGGCGACACAGGGACTGACTTAGCCGACGTCGATGGTCGGGGAATCTGAGATATTGAGGGTATAGGATGGAACGGCTGAAGACCGTGGGACAACTTGCTAGATTTGAGATTCATGCTTGACTTGCTAGCCTTTAGTGGCTGACGCCGGGGTGGTGAAAGAGGGACAGTTTGAAGCGACGAGGTCCGGGGCGGAAGAGTGATACGTAGTAAATCAGTGGGCTCCGGCTTTGGATAGACCGAATACTTGACTGGACCGTTTCTTGTAACCGGACGCGGAGGGGAGTGTTGAGGAACAAGCGTATCACAAGATAGGCCTGTGGCTCTTTTGGAGTCTAGCCCCAAGCTTGAAATTGTGATCGTGTCATCGGTCTCCTGAGACTCATGCTTCTGGAAAGTCTTTGTAAAATAGTTGGGCGTCTGTGATGCCCGCAAAAGCACGGGGTACTGCTCTCCCGGAACAATTGCGCTGTCTGGCCAAAAGCTATCCCATAGTTCGCTAGCCGATGTATTGTAATCTTCGTCGAATGATGTCTCCGAATCGGACGAGTCCGTCATCCCCGGCACGGAGCCATTCGACGTCAGTGATGATCGACTATCGCTCGACCCATGACGACTTAGACGTGTATCTGGTCTGGGGTAAGAAAAGTTATTCGTGAGGCTGGACTTTCTTGATCCGATGACGTCTGCTGCTTGATTCCGTCCGTCGAGAACTGATCTCTCTTGCTGCGAGTGGTTGGCAAACTCCATGATCACGATGAGTCTGAAAAATCGATCAAGATCGCGAACCGCCTGAGTCCCTATGACGGGATATGCACCGTTTATAGAGTATCTCGAGTAAAAGTTGGTGTGCTACCAAGACAGGATAACCCAGGAGAACAGAGCCCTAGTTTGTAGATCCGGATCGTCGAGGGCAGGATCACTAAATAATACAACGAAGGAAACAGGCTGGGGAAACCAGGACGAGAATGTGAATCAATCAGCACCAAGTGTGGCCGATAGGGATATTTATCAACGATGAACATAGGTAAGCTCCCTGGCTCGCGTCTATGGTGTGCTTAAGTAACGGGGAGAAGAAATGTTTATGCAGAATACATAACAGCAAGGGAGACTTCAAATACCTTGTGTGAGATCCGTCTCGCATTTTAGATCTTGTTCATGCAGTTCCAATCGGACGGCACGCTACGTCACGGACTATGGGGGACGGAATGCAACTAGGCACTGCCAAAAGAAAACAAGCTGTACAGTACCTACTGTAGTGGTAGAACAAACGGGGGTATCGGGAGACGTTGTCAGATATGACGGGTCCCACATCCGTATGTTGGTGGCGGGATGAAAAGAAAATTGACTGGTGCATCTTGCATATTGCATCTGGCTCACCAAGTGCAACAACAGAAAACTGATATCGCTCATAAGGAACCCCCTTATCCATTCGAGCGCTGGTGTGGGAAGGACAAACAGCAGAATGTGGATAGAAAAGGGATCTCTTCCGTACGGCGGAAAGAATGTATCGGGTATGACCATTCCAACCACCACGAGGGTACTCGGGCCTTCCAACGAGCTTTGTGGCAGACTGCAGTACCTGACTTCATATCTCCACCTTCTGAAGTGACGGGTCAATATGAGGAGGGAGACGCGTAAGGAGTACTGTCGACTTGTCATAAACACGCTTACGCTTGTCTTTTTTTGCACTGCATAATCAAATTCGACTCTACCAAGACTCGTGTCAGCATAGTAGAGATTGAATATAGGCGTGTGCCGCTTCGTATCAGTTAACATCCAATATCTAACAGTGGATATAGGCGTAATATTTCCAGATTAGGGTTGTGTTGGTGCTGTTGACTTATGCTGTTATTTTCCAGCTACACCAGTGAGCGGTCCAACCGATGGCACAGTAGAAAAATTCTGGCGGAGGTCGGCCAACCGCCGAGACATAATAACGGCATCGACGTCATTAGCTCCTATAAAACATTTAGTGCTCGCATTCTAGGAGGCGAGAAATAATGATAGTGTTGGTTAGTATTTTTTTTAATTTGATTTTTTTGGTAGGGACCCAGGTATGTATTCCTTTTTGAGGCTCCGGGAGATCGACATCCTGCGGCATTTGGACCTGCAGATCGGTCCAATAGTTCTGTTCTGTCGCCTGCATATGTACCTCACCTATGTTAGCTTCTTCCAAGACGGAGCAATCGGTTTACGACTCTTGCTTGCCATCCTGTCTCGGGCCTGCGAGTAGCAAGGATGGAATAGCTAGCGAACGAACACCCTCTCCTGCATTAAGCATCGTGCAGCGGGAAGACTGGTCTAGTCTTGAAATCCGCGGGAGCAGACGCGTCCCCGAACCGAAGGTGTGGGGGTGCTTGGTGGCAAAAGAAGCAATTGAGGTCATTTCTCACACGGCTCTATCTGCTGGTAGTCGACAAAAGATGATATCTCATACATGATATTAAGCGAACTTGGCATCGTGTTGATAGCTCAACTGTGTAGGCCTTTACAATAACTCGAAGGGCTGGCATACTATGTACAATACAAGGAGAAGAAGGGCGGGGATGAAGGGGTTAGAGGAAAGAAGGAAGCGAGGCGGGAGAGGGAGAGGGAGATTTCCAACCAATCCATTGGGAGATCGGCCTCCGGGGCCCCTTCTTCCCCCGTCCCGGTGGCTTTTCAGCAGCACCCCTACGGCAAGTCCATCCACAGTGGCTGAAACCTACCTACTGGAACTCGGGGCTTCACCCGTTCCCTACTCCATGTATTGGGGTCTGCACTTGCATCGACTAACAAAATCTTTTTTGGAACAATGAATGAGGTATTCTCAGACTACTTCAAACGCTTTTCTATCCTTTTTTCCCTTCTATATGTAGGGAGACTTGGGCACGCATCTAGTTCTTTTATAAAGTGGGTTTGGATTAAAGAGAACTTCACCCACAGATACTCCCTTAGTATCTACCTACCATATGTACCTACCTATCGGCCTTGAAAAGTGGCTAAGGGGCTCGCGTTTCTCTTTCGGATTCTGCACTACGCGAAGCAGCATTGATTTTTGTGAAGGACAAAGGTCAAGGTCCCGCTGGTATACGACGACCAGTGCCACGAATCTCACGGAATAGGACCTGATTGATTGCCTTCCAGAGAATGGCGTAGCAAGATGCCGGAATGGCTGCAGCTAATGCACGGGCTCTGCATTCGATATATCCAAGGTCTCGGGCTCACACCGATATTCACCGAACGTCAGCTTTAGGAATACCCATTAGGACAGACAATTCTGCAAGCTATTTAGGAGACCGCATTGAGAAATTCCGCGAGGTGGTTGCCAATTTGGCCATCTGCAGACTGTCAATAAGCAAAGCATCTCCATATTCATACACGAGGACTCAGCCTCAAGCTAAACTTATTATTCCAAGACAGCCTCGGGTAATGAGTTTGAGGCTCCCGTCTTGCTTTTTTATGCCCCGGAGGTTTGGTTTCGAACCGATGCAAAATTTTCTCAACCCGAATCATAACATAGGAAAACAACAATTGAGAAAGGATATCTATCCATAATGTCTCGGTAATGTTTGATCAGTACTGGTGTTTGATGTGAGAAAGGAGATGACTACTCGTATACAATTCGCCCGAGATAGGCTATTAGGTAAGTCGGTTCTGCTTCTGTAATTGCAACAACTTATATCCATCCTAAACCCACAACTACAACAACACCAAACAGCGCATAACCTCCCTATTCCCTTACAATATCCTATCAATATCCTATCCCCATGGAGCTTACATCTCAAAGGGGAGAAAGCTATACATATGTGAATATCCTTAATATTGGCTTGGAATATGCAGCTTTTATCGGTGTGAGATGCCTGGCGCACCGCCACGAAAGCCTACTTTACTAGCAAAAGCCTCTCGACCTCCTTTTGGCATGCCACATAAGAAAATAAATGATAGCCATCATACAGATCAATCAACGAAATGCACACAACCGCAACTCAAACACTTGTTATCCGTTTGACAGTATGTACATATGTGATAATATGGCACCAGCCTCTCAACAACCATTGTTGAATTTCCTGCACCCACAGGTCACAGCTTTTTAAATAAGGGATACCGAACAATACGAAGCTGGGTTGCGTGTATCAGCCCACATCATGCATGCATGGTAGGATATTTTCAGCATCTTTTTTTCTCTTGGGACTTCGGTCCACCGCATAGCTCTAAATTGTGGACACCGCAAATTAACCTAGTAGAGATCTTTACGGCACGTGGTTAGTAAGCTTCTACTGGCCCCTGGTTGGTTGCCTGGTTTCCAGGGTCTGAGCTTCCTGGCTTCGGACTTCTTCGGTCCAACGCTGTATTAATATGGGCAATTTCAGGAAGGTACCTATGTATCACATCCGCATATCCAGCCCCTGAGTTATTTTCAGCTCTCGGCCCGTGTACGATATCTTGACTACGGGTACCGGCACCGCTCCTCTGTCACTATTTACCAAGTTACCGGAATTCTTCAAGATGATCGATCTTTGACCCATCAATCGCAGAAAGGTGCAAGTGATTGTTCGCAGTTCAAGATCTCACGCCTTACATTACTTGGCGGTAAACGAACTGGCGAGTTGGCACTCGTCAGGTTGCTGCACCCCTAGCTCTGGTAGGCTAGTCATTCGTATAGAATTTTGACGAAGCCCGGTTCCATCGTGGCCGGCGGAGCCGCTAACGAAGCCTGGCCCTGGTAGCTTCGAAAGCGACAGTCTCCCTAATTGGTCGAAAACAAGGCTAAGCTGTACCGTCCCAAGCTGTCAGCTACCCAATCTGTCCTGGTTAGCTTATGTATGGGCATCCTACTCGATGCGGGTTGGAATCAAACTTGCCCCCTGCTTCTTGAATGAAAGGTCCGCTTACAGCCCCCGTTGGCAAAGCGCCACAACGATAGTTAATCTCGTATACCACATACCTAGCTTTCTCAGCTTCTCGCACCTTTTCCTCACCGCGTACATACATAGTACATGGTAGTCATCGACCATATGTCGTAGTTCCAGATTGAGCCAATAGTCACACGCCAATTTGGCGTCTAGACGCACTGCCTTTGTCTGCAGAAGCTCTCGACCCTCGGGTAGCTGTAGGAGCGGCGCACGGAAATACACCCGCTTTTGATAGAACCGGGGGTCGAGTTCTTTGTTGTATGCACGTATACTACGTAGTAGTCAGGTAGTCTGACGCCAACTCCACATAGCCCATGGTAGACAACGAAGTACCCGCATCGGTCTTGGTAGCCGAGGGGTTTATAAAGACTGGTAAGGCGCCGCTGGATGAATCTGATTCGGGTTCTGATCTCCTTAGCGATCCCGATCGTCTGCCGTTCGTTACTTTTCCTTAACTGTATATACTATCTCCCGTATATACGGTGATCAGCGGCCATCATGAAGGTTTCCGTTGCTTTGTTCGTCACGGCGGTCTCGGCCGCCACGATCCCGTCGGCCAAGCAAGGTCTTCCGTTGGAACAGTTCGGTGAGGTTCACCACATCTCGATCGAGGATGCCATAAACAAGGTGGACTTGATCGGAAACAACTTCACGCTGCTGCCCATCTCCACCCTGCTTCACAAGGACAAGAAGCCGTCCCCCATGGGCGAAGAGAAGGTCACATCCAGCAAGGCTACTACTGCTGCTGCCGCCGATACTGGTGACTGCGCCAACCCGAACATCCGTTTCGAATGGGACCACTACTCCGCCTCGGACAAGCAAGCCTTCGTGGATGCCCTCCAGTGCCTGGTCAACAAGCCGCCATCCGGCAAATTCTCCCCGTCAAAGAACAGATATGAGGACTTTGTGCGCCTACACCAGACCTACTCGCCCAACATCCACAGCCCGAGCACCGATCACCAGACGCACAAGTTCCTGTTATGGCATCGATACTACGTATGGGCGCTCGAGCAGGTTATGCGCGACGAGTGCGGCTTCAACAGGGCCTTCCCGTGGTGGGACGAGAAGAAGTGGGCTGGAAAGTTTTCCCAGGCCACGATTTTTACAAACCAGTACTTTGGTAACCTGCCCGGTTCTACCAACGGCGCAGCCACTTGCATCAACAGCGGCGTAAGTCACATTGCTGGCATTCTGCTATTGTAATATAGACTAACAACTATTGCAGAGATTCTCAGGAATGCAGCTGAGTCTCGGCCCCGGCATGGCCACCAACAACCCGCATTGTCTCCAGCGCGCCGTCAACGAGCAGACCACCGCTCAGACGGGCACGAACTCCTGGAACACGTGCATGTCTCGAACGTCGTACCCTGACTTCCACAGTTGCGTCGAATTCACGTGAGTCTACATCTCTTGTATGAATTCTACGGACCAAGTTCACCGACTAACATGGTCTACAGCTTCCACGCGCAAGGCCACAACGGCATGGGCGGCATCATGGCGGACGCCATCGCGTCGCCCGGCGACCCGGCGTTCTTCATGCACCACCTGTTCGTGGACTACGCGTTCCGCAAGTGGCAGATCGACGACGTGTCGCGGCGGACGACGATCAGCGGGTGCGCCGACAGCGCCAACTGCTCGCCGCTGACGCTCGACACCGTGGTGTATATGGGCAACATCTGCGGCAGCAAGTGCCCCGACCTCAAGGTCCGCGACATCCTCAACACCCTGAACGGCCACTTCTGCTACCGCTACGACTACTAGAGATGGGCTCGTCTTGGGAACCGGAGTGTGGGTGGCGTCGCTTGCCCCGGGAAATGATGCTAAATATAGATGCTACTACTTGTTTTGTAATTAAATAAAAGTCTAATCATAATGTTCAATGAACTCTAGCTATAATGCTATCTACCTACATTGTCCGGCCTGATGCGATGTGACGACCCCTGTTTTCGTCCGTTGGTAAGGCTTGCTGTAAGTAGCCGCGCGGGTTTAAGACGACGATACGAGTTGATGACGCCGCAGCGGCCGAGGCACCCTGCACTCAATTAATATACCAACTTCCGATGGCGAGGACGAGGGGCACTATGCTGACGATAATACGCCGATGCAGGATTGCGGTGAGATCTCATAACAGAAGGCGGGCTTACTACTCGGTAAGCAATGTAGCAAGTTGACAGCATCTGCGTGAAGCCCCTGAGTGTCGCATTCACTCTCGGCGGCAACAAGATGCGATGCGCTATTTTTAGGCTCTACTTACACAGCATACGGCGCATAAATGCTTCTAGTATATTAAAGACCGCTGGAGATAGTGTCAGCCTTTTCAATTTAATGGAATAGATAAGGCAGGGGGATGTTTGTTTGACGTATGAGAATGCGATTGTAATTAACTTAGGTACTTAGCTTAGGCACCCTTACTTGCTTGACGCCCCTATTCCTTGCTTATAAAGTGAGGTTATGTTTGCCTTTGAAATCGCAAGTTCAACTCTCCTATCAACACTTCCATCTATTCAAACTCTCTAGGTTATATCCAATAAGAGTATGACTAGGTAAATCGAGAATTCCCTCATAGCAAATTGTTGCATACAAGAAGAGACCGCTGCATGTAAACATTGTCTATCTAGGTACCTTGGACACATTCCTCCTCCTAGTCAACAAATTCTGTTGGTGAGATAATTTTTGACTCGGTTTCTTCAGCTGATCATAACCATACTAGTCAGGCTTCTTTGTTAGCTTCGGTATGATCAGGCGCATACGTAGCTGATGTTCTAGAGCTACCCATATGAATTACTCGAGCTTCAGGAGCGGGCCAATTCCGCAGACGTATGTTTGCAAGAAGTTGAAGAGATCATATGACAATTCGAGAACCTGGGGGAGAAAAAAGAGCTCTACTGCTACCCCACCTCGTTTGCCATGTCGTTGACATGGAGCTTAACGGTCATGATCTAAACCAGAGCTTCGGATTGGCCAATTGCTCGAAGCTTCAGGTGGAGGGACGGGTCGTTCCCTTTTCCTCAAAACGTTCCATCGGTTTGGGCAACCATGAACTCACCAAACCTAGTGCTGACGTGGTTGTTCCAAGTTTTCTTATAAATGAGCATCTTCCCACGTAGCGTGAAGACTCTTTACTGAATGCTGTCTTTCAGCTGACTTACTAAAAATGCATTATGCAAATTGTGCATATTTGGTGGATAGCTTCCTCTAGATCCTCTTCGTATTCTCGTCAACACCTCCTTTGTCGTGTTAGAGCTGCAATAAGAACCTTATCTGTAGTTGATCTCGCCGCATCAGTTGGTCTTATCATATTTCTCCCTGGCGTTTGTAACCTAGACATTTCCATTGATAGTCTTGTCTCACAACGAGAACCGAACCAGATCTTCAGGAACCAACCGAGACACATGGGAAAACCCCAGGGTAAAATATGAAAACCAAAAAAAGACCCCTGCGAACAAAAAGTTGAAATGTTCCAGGGTTGGTGTGCTTCCGGCTTTTTGGGACGGCCCTGAGCCTGTCAGCTCTTCGGGGTGGGTGGAGCCCATCTGCAGTGCCTGCATGACGCTAATCAGAATGTTTCGTCACCAAGCTGCCAACGCACACTTTGGTTTTTTATAGCTATTATTTTCTTTTTAATTCTCCTGTTATTAACTATCGCCAGGTTTTCAGGCTTCCCAGCCCCCACCGTTTTGCAGTCTCCCTACCTGTTGGGAACAGCAGTGCTTGGGCATTCCCACTCTTGCAATCTTTGTGGGTGGGAGCATGCACTGTGCCATGGAAAGTTGGGTAGATCTCGAGGAGGAGGGTTGGTTCGGGTGGGCTTCAAGGCCTTCCCCAGCTTGAGTTCTCGTCGAGCTGAAAACGCCTCGAAGCTTGCTCATTGGGGAACAATTGGACTCTGATAACCTTATCGAATTCATCAGCAGTTGTGTAATCGACTTCTGACCAGTCATTCGTCGAGTATGGATTGCTAGAACGTTCGTTCAATATGTAAATCAAGCGAATGCATGTAATCGAAGTCCACCGTTGAGTAAGGCGAAGCTTATTATCTATCTACTAGCTTCTTCCACGATAGAAAGAGCGATGCATGGTGCAACAATGAAGCTTTTATCGCCTACTATTTGGAAGAAGCAACTGCCTAGATAGAAGACATTGGAATCATTTGTGTCACTCCCTTAAATTCTATTTTATTATGGCAGTAATGAAAGATGCAGGTGTAATAATATGGTGGACCGTGCGAGACAACTGTCATCCTACGTATCTCTCTTAGATTCCATGTTGTGCTCAGCTTGGCTGGCTGGCTTCAATTTTTTTTCCCTCTCTCCCAATCCAACGTTAAAAAAAACGACCAGGTTCTTAGAGCCATTGAGATGTGAACATGCTCACCACAACTTATTCTATGTTAGACTTTTCTGATTTCTTGTCTCTACTACCCAATAGAGCTTTTCTTGTCCGGCGACGAGGTAGCGCGGGCGCTGCTGTCGCTGCTGGATTCGCGTGGTAGTAGAGGCGCGTGGGTGATTAGTCCATCGGGCATCAGATTAGGACATCTTGTTTTTTAGCGAACCCGACGTTAGGAAGGAGCAGAGGTGTCGCGTACGAGTTCGTCTACTCAGGCTCTTTCCCGCGATCTATTATTTTAATTTTTTATCTCGGAAAGACCTGGTAGTAGGGCTTTTCAGAACCATCGCAAAAAAAAAACCAGGACCAGCCATCTGCATTTTCCACATTGGCCCAGCCTCCTACTTTCCAACCACCAACCCAATCTTACCACCTTGGTCGCAATCAATACTTCTTCTCTCCTTGAATCAGGGAAGTACCAATTCATACATCTGCACACCTAGAGATACATTCTCTACAACTTTTTTCACTTTTTTGTTCCCTCACTACTTGGAGAGGGACTGGAAGTCATCATCTTTCATTGAGCCCTGCTGCTTGCTGCATGAACCCTTGACTACCACACCTTACATACATCACCTACATACGCAGCAAAGCTCGCAGCAGCCTTTCCTATCATTTTTTTCCCGCCAGACAAATTCAGGCTAAGGCTTGGAATTGTTCCCTAGTATTTTTCTTGTACCACTAGTACATACCTTTTTTTCTTTGGAGGGTTTCACCACTTTCGTGGTGATTCCTCACATTGTCGACTTCAGGCTTAGTTCCTGCTTTTGGGGATACGACAGCAAAGTTGACAGAACCAAAGCCCACTACATTTTACGACCGTTACGACCGTTACGAACCCTCTACGCAAACACCCTACCAGCGCCAGCAGCGTAGGCCTCTCCAGCCATCATCTCCACAACCTACACCGGAACGAAGGTCGACCGGTACCCCTTCGTCCCAACATCGACTTCGTAGGACACCGCGTTTTTCAGCTTCTCCCAGCCCCCGACTAGAGGCGCAACAGACGCGTCAACCAATTGGTCGCGTTACCGTTACCCTAGGACCTCAAGGTCGATACGTCCTCACCGATCCTGAACGGCAACGTCGACCTGAACGTCCTAACCCACCACCTAGACGCCAACTCTCGCAAGGAAATCTGAGCAACGACTCTGAAGCGACCACAACTCGCTCGTCCTTGTCAAATCGCAGGGCATCTCCTTCTACTGCAGACCCGAATAAACCCGAACCGCATCCGGCTCTTCGCATCTCAAAACAAACTCACAGTGCTATTTTATATGCACTCGAGCAAACACTACGCGGTCCCAAACAGATCTCCGACGACCCGGTCGAGCTATACGCACCAATGGCTGATCTAATGGGAGGAAGAGGTCCTTCCACCTCGAATGGCAATGGTTCCGCGTCGGCGCGACCTACGGCGCGTGCAGCTGTCGGCTCTCCCTCGGGAATTAGAGGTCCCCGTGTGATTATGCAAGAGAGAGCTGCACGAGAGGCCGCTCGAGAACGACAGCGCGAGCAGGAACAGGAACGGGAACGATTAGAGAGAGAGCACGCGGAGAATGAGGCGCGCCTGCAAGAGGAGGCGATCCGCAGAGATGTAGAGCGCAAAGAGGCGGAGCGTCGAGCCGCAGCAGCTGCTGGCGCTGATCCTAGTTCTCAACGACGACCGATGCAACAGCCTTCTGGCCGCGCGACTACAGACAACAGTGGGCGTGGACAATCCCGAATCCCGCCAACTGCTCAAGCTCAAGCTTCGCAGTCGCGACATGCTCGTGGCGCTTCCCAAGGAGGATTCCAAGTTCCCTTGTCTGGTGCTGGAGCAGCTGGTCCTTCTGGAAGTCAACCGCAGCAACCACAAGCTCCGTTAGGAGAGTCATCCACCGCCATAGGACGAGGTAGAAACTCGTTCCCTCACGCGTTTGAGCGCTGGGAAACCCTATCGGCTCACTGGGAAGGTCTCACTAGCTTCTGGATCCGTCGCTTGGAGCAGAGCGCACAGGAAATCGGTCAAGATCCCATCTCTTCACAGCTATCTCGACAAGTCACCGATCTCTCATCTGCCGGTGCCAACTTGTTCCACGCCGTAGTCGAGCTGCAGCGCCTACGAGCTTCGTCGGAGCGCAAGTTCCAACGTTGGTTCTTTGACACTCGCGCCGAGCTCGAGCGCCACAACGAAGTCAACGGTATGCTCGAGGCCACGCTTGAGGAGGAGCGACGAACTCGACAAGACATGGTTCGCGAAGCTGTTGAGAAAGAGGGAGGTAGTGCCAAGATGCAGAAGCAGCTGGCAGAGTTACGTAAGGAGTTGACTATCTCCAAGGAGGAGGCACGACGTGCGTGGGAGGAGCTTGGCCGACGAGAGCAAGAGGAGCGAGACCGCACTATGTCATTGCAGCTGGGACAGCCCACTATCGTTGGCGGCGTCCAAGTGGTTCCCATGACCCAAGGTGTCGGCCGTGGCGGCAGTGCTCAGAGAGATCCTCGTTCGTACAGCCAGACAGATCCTACGGATTACGCCCAGACGCCGACGACCTCTCCTAGTGCTGCTCGCGCCCAATACACTCAGGCTCCTGCTGTCAAACCGGCTCCAGCTCCGGCTCCGGCCCCGCCTAGCGGAAATCCTGCTGTGCAGACTCCTTCATCTGTGCAACGTCAGCACAGCTACGGCTCCGAGGGAACCTTCAGTGAAGGTCAGTATACCCAGAGTGCCTTCACCACTGCCGCGTCGATCGACCAGGTCCCCGCCTTCGGGGACTCCAGCAGCACGCCCCTGACTTTTCCTTCGCAAGGTTCTAACATCAAACTAGAAGAGTTCGAGACTCCGGCGACGCAGCCGAGCGTCTACCAACCCACTGGAGCTGGCGCTCATCCGCCTCAGTTGGCAGCGGACTACAGCGGTTCGGGCTACTCAGCCCCTTGGGATGACCTGGGCCCTCGCCATCACCACCCCACACGCTTGAGCGACGTTCTCGAGGAAGACGAAGAGCGAAGCCGAACCAGCGCAAGCCAGAGTCAGCAGAGCCAGAGTCAGCAGAGCCAGAGTCAGACCAGTCGAGCTTAGAGAAATGGAGCACCGATCTCCTGATTACCTAAGTTGGAATTGCACTGTACTCTTAAGCTACCGAGATGACTAAACGACATCACGGTGCTTTCTATGTGTTGGCGAGAAAATTGAGACTCGTTGTGAGAGTTTTGTAATGAACGACATGGGCTCGTTCGCTTTGGCTGACATCCAATATCGTTGGCCTTGAGACGAGATTCCCTACTAATATGATGCTAATGCCTCATTCGTTGATGTTTCTTCCCGACCGGAAAATTTTCATCTCATCCGCTTCCTCTCTGTACGGAGGAAGTTTTTCCCAGGGTGTTTTGAAGACATGAACAAAAACGATGGGCGAAGCTGCATTGCTTTGTGTTGTTTCAGCAAGGCGTCACCTAATTATTGTGCGAGGGCTAGTTGGACGGAACGGTTTGGGCTGGCAGGCGTGTAAGGACAGGCGGCATTTGCGTGTGAAAAGATTACGGCATTCTGGCATTTTGCACTGTGTTTCCAAGGTTTCTTTCTTTGCTGACCCTCCCGAGGGTATTCGATGAACATTTTTCGGGGTGTCTCCCCCTCTCCCCTTCGACTGTGCATAATCGAATCGAGTTGGAGGATCTGTCTGGAGAGGGTGAGGGATGAGTGTCGCAAGGAGTGCTAAGTACTCGATGTTAAGAGCATCTGAGTACTGGAGGGTGATGAACCTGCCTCCTACCTGGATGCAGTTGCGAGTGTAGTTGTAGTTATAGCAATACAATGTGACAAGATCCCCCCCCCCAACATTCCAGACCGTGGCAAAGCACGGCTTTCATAAGATTACTTGGTTGGCGTGGCTTGGCTAACCCAGCCTTTAAAAGTGATTATGCTGACGCTTAAGGAACTACATTCCTTATTCAATGTCTTGTAGAATACGTGTACTCCTCTAGGTATGATGCTAAAGGCGAGGTCAAGGTTTGCATGACATTCCCATTGTCTTGGTCATGTTAGACGTAGATTATACGTATTTGTGGCTGAAGCTGCCACAAGTGGCGTGTGCCAAGACCCCGGATCCCGCCGGCTTTAGGATGATCTAATTGAAACTAACTGACCATTCACTGAAGCTCCATATAATAATTTTTGGCTTCGAATAAGATAGCCCACCAAATACATGAAGCTGTCTTGCAAGATCCATACGTAGCAATCGAACCCCTGAGAATCCATAGCAACAATGTCTCGCTCCATAGCGGCTCCTCAACCGCTCCTACGATCTCTCCTGCAGACCCGACCGCGCGCCCAGCAGCAGCAATGCCAGCGGCTCCTCTCCACGCACCCGTCGTCGCACACCCCGCGGCGGCCGACCCCCTCGCAACGAAGCGCCGCCTTCCCCCCATCCGCCCCCGCGAAGCCGAAACAGCACGTCCTCGAGCAGCGCCGGTACAAGGCCAAGACGGTGGAGGAGGCCAAGAGCCGGTACCGTACCGGCCCGTTCTCGTGGAAGGCCGGGCTGCTGTTCGTGCTCACGAGCGCCGGCCTCGTCTGGTACTTCGAGCACGAGAAGAAGCGCATGCAGCGCAAGCGCGTGGCCGAGGCTACCAAGGGCGTGGGCAGGCCCAAGGTCGGCGGCGAGTTTGAGTTGGTGGACCAGGATGGGAAGACGTTCTCGAGTCGCGATTTGAGGGGCCGGTATTCTTTGGTGGGTTTTCTTTTCTAGCATATTTCTCTCCCAGCTGTCCTTGTAGCGGATGTTGCGACATCTACTGTTATTGTATAAGATTGGGCATGGGATTGGCAATGGTGGGCTAGGAATATCGGGCTAATGCGGTTTCTGCGACAGGTCTACTTCGGCTTCACGCACTGCCCGGACATCTGCCCGGAAGAGCTCGACAAGATGGCGCGCATGTTCGACCTGGTGGAGGCGCAGTCCCCCGACGCGCTGACGCCGGTCTTCGTCACGTGCGACCCGGCGCGCGACGACCCCCAGATCCTCAAGGCGTACCTGGCCGAGTTCCACCCGCGCTTCGTCGGGCTGACGGGCTCCTACGAGCAGATCCGCGACGTGTGCAAGAGCTACCGCGTCTACTTCAGCACGCCGCGCGACGTTAAGCCCGGCCAGGACTACCTCGTCGACCATAGCATCTACTTCTACTTGATGGACCCCGAGGGCGACTTCGTGGAGGCGCTGGGCAGGCAGCATAGTCCCGAGCAGGCGGCACGGGTTATTCTGGATCATATGAAGGATTGGAAGGGGAGCTGGAAACAGTAGGGACATATGGAGATAATAGGGGTTGGTCTGGTGTGCGTGAAAAGAAGGGATCGTGTATATTCGATGCTGCGGGTTGGCAATCCCCCACTCGACCTGTGCTATTACGGTGTTGGTATATAAAATACGACTGCATATGAGCTTGTGTTTGCTATATGCCTATGCAGACTTCATGCACAACCTTCGAACTGCCACCCGTATAACATATTCGCCTTTATTGTACAGTGTGATCCAACCAACAAAGACACCGTGTTTTACTTGATTAAACACCCCTTTTTCTTAAATATCAATTAAAAGAAAATAATTAACTGCTAAAATAACTTAATGTGTTCTACCTGAATCAGGGGAGCAGGTACAACCTAACATACCATTTACTTCAGGAGTTTATGGAGTTGCACCGGAGTGGAAAATTCCGATAAGACCCATCGATAAACTCAACCTTTTAACCTTATTAATTCGAGAAGATCCATTCGGTTTGAAGCGCATTGCATTGCATGTCTTGTCTTTCGAGCCCACTCCACAACCAGGCCAATGAGACAGCGGTGATGACATTCCGTCGTTCGTCCCAGACGAAGAAGCATGATAGTAGCAGGAGGTGATTTCTAAGCCTATTTTTTGCTTTTGTTTCCATCATGAAGGCTTTTCGTGCTCCTCGCGCAGCTTCTCTTGGCGCCGCGGCGTCGGGCTGCAGCATCCTACGGCCCCACCGTACTCCTGCTGCTGCTGCGCCGTTGAGTCCGATTCGAGCGGCCAGCAGTCCTGTGCGACGAAGAGGCGTGGGCCACGTGCTGCCGTCTATACGCTCTCCTCGCTTCTACAGTATTGATCATAGAGGTCCCAAGCCGCCGCCTTTTGCCTTTGCCTTTGAGTAAGTTTTGATACATAAGATCCCGGACTCTTTAACCTTTCTCCCCAAGAAAGCTCGAAATATACCTTTAAAGGTAAGGAGGAATAGGTGCTTACGTAGAACGACAGCATCGATGGCGTACTACTCCACGTCGCAAAGCCGATCCCCGGCGCCACCCGGACGCTGGAGTACCTCCAGAAGCACAACATCCCGTTCATCCTGCTGACGAACGGCGGCGGCAAGCACGAGACGGACCGCGTGGCGGACCTGAGCGCGCGGCTCGGTGTCGAACTCACGACGGACAACTTCATCCAATCGCACACGCCCTTCCAAGAGCTGGTGCACGGCGGCGAGGGCCAGGAAGGAGGCCTCCGCGACAAGAACATCCTGGTCACGGGCTCGGACGCGGCCAAGTGCCGCGCCATCGCCGAGCAGTACGGCTTCCGGCACGTCCTGACGCCCGCCGACATCCTCGCCGCGCACCCGACCATCTACCCCTTCGACCCGCTCATGGCGGAGCTGTACGCGGCCACCGCGCGGCCCCTGCCGTCCCCCAACCCCAAGATCGACGCCATCTTCGTCTTCAACGACCCGCGCGACTGGGCCCTCGACATCCAGCTCATCAGCGACCTGCTGCTGTCGCGCGCCGGCGTGCTGGGCACGTACTCGGCGCGCAACGGGGCCGACAACGCCTGGCAGCGGGACGGCCAGCCCCCGCTCTTCTTCAGCAACCCCGACCTCTTCTGGAGCGCCGCGTACCCGCTCCCGCGCTTCGGCCAGGGCGCCTTCCAGGCCGCGCTCGCCGGCGTCTGGCACGAGATCACGGGCGGGCAGGCGCCGCTGCGCCGCACCGTCCTGGGCAAGCCGCACGCGCGCACGTACGCGTACGCCGAGCGCGTGCTCAACGCGCACCGCGCGGGCCTGCTGGGGCGCGCGCACACGCCCGACGCGCTGCCGCCGCTGCATACAGTGTACATGGTCGGCGACAACCCGGCCAGCGACATCCGCGGCGCGAACGAGTACGAGAGCCCCGTCGGCACGAGGTGGACGTCCGTGCTGGTGCGCACCGGCGTGTGGGACCCCGAGAGGAGCGGCGCGCCGGCGTGGGCGCCGAAGATGGTCGTGGATGATGTGAAGGGCGCGGTGGAGTGGGCGTTGGGGCAGGAGGGCTGGGGTGGGGAGGGGATACAGGGGGATTAGGTAGAGTGTTCACTGCTTCTAGTGTCTACGAGCCTAGGAGGGCGAGGGTGTGATACGGTTAGAAAGACCGTATACTGCTTACGCCTACCATGGTCTTCAGAAGTATTCATTTTGCTGGGTTGGGTCCGTCTACGGGGCATACGATAGACTACGGCATTTGCATATACATCAAGAGACTATTCTCATCAGGGTTGTGTACCTACATACTAACACTTCTTTAAATTGGCGAGCATTCTCCTCTACTTCTCATCTCTATTGCAGGGCTTTAATATCTATGGATGGTTGACTCTTATATTGACCAGAGCCAGCACATGGTCAAGTTCACTACCTCTCCGAAGCTCTCTTTTACACTACCCGTGGACATAGCGGGAAGTTCGCAGGTCTCGTTTCTCTTGTCGTCTTTCCTCAAGCTCCCTCGAGGTTACCTCGTTTTGTACTCTACTTCCAACAGTCGAATTGTAAGACGTCAAACCATATTTCCTATTCATACCATGGTTTCTAAAAACATAAGGACCTTTTCTTACGGCATCTTATAAATGAAGAAACGAATTACACATTGCATTTAAAGCAAACACAACAGCAGGTGAAGTCGGTCTTATAATGTAGTTATCCACTGATACTTATATGTAGCTGCACTTATATGTATAATTGTATTCTATATCGGGTTGCCAAAAGCTTGGTTGGACCTTAGATATCTCTAGCTGTGTAGATCAAAGTTCCTTGGCCTCAAGGGTGTATTTATGTTACGTCATCTCTGTCAAGCACGTGCTGTAACAAACACGTCTGACAGGTCAAACAAAGAATTTTACCCAAGTAGCATTTACTCGGAAGATAACTAAATCAGGATCGCAATTCATCATTAGCAGTATTTAAACGGTAGCGAAATCGTTCAGGCATTCATTCTTCAAGCTTTACTTTTGCTGATGGTGTTTAGTAAATTCACACACGCATTGCTATCGATGACGCCCTTTTTGCACTGAGAGCAGCCCGTCATCCCAATTTATTTTAAGGTTATCGTAGGGGTACATTCACTGCAACGTACCTTGCAGGGTTACTCCCAGCATAGCGGTTTACCGTCTGATGGATACTTGTACTAACCCTATTTGACAATAATTTTACACCATTTCACCATCTTTGTTTCTTGGTGGGATTCTTATCAGCTCCCAGACAGACAACCTTCAAGCCACTCTCTACCATCACACTCGCACCAAGAGGGTGTGCCGTTCCAACTTTGAACTCTAGGACCTCAGCTGAGTCTCCATTGCAATCGAATGATCTGACCTATTTCGAATCCTATCTCTACAAGCGAGGCCTCCCTATTATCAGCTCACCGTGGTCGGGACGCATACTTTCCACTGCCCCTCATTTGTTGGAGATCTATTTATCAACATGTCTGCATCTACACCGAACCTCACTGGCGAGGGGCACCCGCTGCGATCTGTTTTGAAGCAGGACGACGACGTCGAGAAGCCATCGTCCTCGAATGCTACCCCCACTACCAAAGGTTGGTTGTTTTGCCTTCCGTTCGTTTTCTGCCATCAAATACTACCACATATCCTGCCTATATGCGAAGACATACACACTCACGTGAGTATTACCTGTATGGATCAGAGCCTCCTCACATTCAGCAGCAGGCCGCCTCTCTAGACAAGCAGTATGTCATTGCGGTTGTTGAACTCGAGGGTAAATGTTTACCAGGTCCAAGCGGGCGAATTTGCGAAACTAAGCACTCGTTCATTCAATATCAAACGAGATAGACTCGAGATAGAGAAAACTAAGCTTAGAAACAATCATTTTCATAAAATATACTAGCAAACTCTAGAGTACAGCTATTATCATCCCGTTCATGAGAAAATTGTCCCACCAATAATCATAGTATGCTTACTCTTCTCAGCGGTGCAGATAGCCGAACCCGAATCGGACCCGGGCAATCTCGAGGATATACATCCCAAGAGGCAATTTTCAGCTGGTCTTGCCAAACGCCTGAGTGGCCGCCCGCCTATGCCGGATCTCAACTCTTCTAGGACCTCGCTGTTAAGTCAGAGTAGCCTGGAGGCTTTGAGCAGAGACACTAGCAGCCTGTCCCTTCAGCAGCAACAGGATCCTAGCCGCCCGAATTCTCATCATATACACCACCCTCACCAATTAGATAGGTTTGTTGCCTCTATCGCCGATTGGTTGGAACATGAGCGAGTAAAGAAGCAGAATAGACGCTCGAGGAGAGTCCATTCGAGCAAACGGAGATCCACCAAGGATGACGTCGATAAAACTAGTACACAACAACCACAACCAGAACAGCAACCTGAACAGCAACCTGAGAGATCTCGAAAATATTCAATCGATTCTCAATCTAGCGACGTGTCTTTTGACAGGTTGCAGAAAATCATCGACGACGGCATGAGCGCCCTAGGACTTCGCGGGATACCGCATTATAGCCCGAAGATTGGGAAGAGATCCCAACGGAGACGATCCGTTAATCTAAACCGAACAGCTTCGTCTGACACAGAGTACCACGATGGCGATATCCAGGTCCCAACTTGTGACGTGGTTCTCGACAACTCCAAAACGTTAGGTTATTCCGGGGGCAAACCCTCTGCTTCTACAGATGACCTTTCACTCTCAAGTAAGAAGGAGGAGAAGGAGCGCAAAGCATGGATCATCTTCAAGAATGAAGTTATCAAGCTGGCGCATACCCTGAGACTCAAGGGTTGGAGACGCGTTCCTCTGGATAGCGGCGAGAATATCGATGTCACACGTCTTAGCGGTGCTTTGACGAATGCCGTTTACGTCGTATCCCCGCCAGAGGACCTGGTGATCAGGGGAGAAGGGGGAAAGAAGACACCGCCGAAGTTGCTGTTGAGAGTCTACGGTCCTCAAGCGGAACACATTATTGACAGAGAGAACGAGCTGAGTGTGCTAAGGCGGCTCGCCAAGAAGAAAATCGGGCCGCGCTTGTTAGGGACATTCACCAATGGCCGATTTGAGCAATATCTCGACGCCATTACTCTCACAGCGGCCGATCTCCGAGACCCGGATACATCGAAGCAAATCGCCAAGAGAATGAGAGAGCTACACGATGGTATCGAGCTTCTTGACAAAGAGAGAGATGGCGGGCCTGTGGTTTTGAAAAACTGGGATACCTGGCTCGATAGAGCCTCACGAGCGGTCACGTTCTTAGACCAGAAGATCCTTTCTGGCGATCCTGGTCCCATCAAGAGTCCGGCAGATTTGTGGAAACAACGAGGCTTCGTTTGCGGAGTGGAATGGGGTTCCTTCAAGGCGATGGTGGACAAATACCGGAAATACCTGAAGGACTTTTATGGAGGCTCTAGTGCTATACGGGAGGCTCTTGTATTTGCACATAGTGATGTGAGTCTCCAATTTCCCCCTTTTCTCGCAAGATAAGTTTCATGTTGACCCCATATCAGACTCAGTACGGGAACATCCTGCGTGTCCGGCCTGACGATAAGAAATCGCCCTTAATGCAGCCCAATTACGAGCACAAACAACTCGTGGTCATTGATTTCGAATATTCAGCTGCTAACACAAGGGGCCTCGAGTTCGCAAATCACTTCACAGAATGGTGCTACAACTACCACGACGAGGCCGTGCCCTTCGCATGCAACACGTCCCTTTACCCCACGCTAGACGAGCAGCGCCGCTTCATCCGAGCGTACGTTAACCACCGCCCCGAGTTCCCCCACCCGGGCGCATCTACCCCCAATCTGACACCCCTTGCAACGCCGACCATGACACCCAGCACCCCTGGATTAAGCACCACGAGTCCTGGTCCGACTAGTTCAATCAAGGAGTTCATGCTGGACTCGCGCGCGCCGCCCGGTGGTTGGAAGGAGGAGGAAAGACGCGGTGAGGAGCAAACGGAGGCACAAATCGAAGCGCTCGTGGAGGAGACGCGGATCTGGCGCGTAGCGAACAGCGCGCAGTGGGTCGCCTGGGGCGTCATGCAAGCCAACATTCCCGGGTTCAGCGACGAGGCGTCAGCATCGGCATCCAAGGATGACGACGTCGAGGGAACCGTCCAGCCGACCGCCATCGCAGCACCCGAGGAAGAAGTAGGCGATGCAGAAGAGTTCGATTACCTGGCTTACGCACAGGAGCGGGCGATGTTTTTCTGGGGCGATTGCGTTAAGCTGGGTTTGCTTAAGGAGGAGGATCTCCCTGAGCAGATCAGGGGCAAGATCAAGTATGTGGACTACTAGGACCCTTTTACTGCTCGACCCGCCGAGAGACACGGATAAATATTATTTATCCTGGGGATTAATTCTGCAGAGATTAGGTACTCAGTGCCCATGGGGCTTCGGAGGTCATTTTCCACATGTAGAGTATCTACGCAAGAAGCAGCCGACCGAATACAAGCGATGCTCAACTCGAACTTGTACTTATAATGAATGACAAATAATAAGGTCAAGTGAATTAACCTAGCGATGTATGAGGGAGGGCTACCTATGTCACCTAACAATCACTAATGTTTGTTAGACACTCACAAGATATTATAATTGGAGGTCTGTTAGGAGAGAAACTTACGACGCACTTCAATGATTGAGCCACAGGCAATATCTGCTGAAGTCGCTGATATTTGTACTTGTTGGAGTTGCACACTTGCTAAATAAACTTAGTAGTAGGTACGCAAACGGCCCAGGCTCATGACTACGAAATGCGAGGTAGCCATTGCGTCCACGCGACATGTATGAATACCTCATCGGAAAGATCCCTCAAACTCATGACAACCTCCACAATGAGACTTGAAACTTCGTGAAGATATCCTGAAGATGATAGGGTTGCTTCAGTGGAAGCACCTGACCTTGTCAAGACATATGTTTTTGGACTGGACCCGGAAGAGGGGCGGCAGTGGCTTGCGTGATCGGATAGGGGTGAAGCGAGTGTCAATAATAGAAGCTGCAGATACTATGCTGCTTCCCGCATGCCTTCCCGTTTCTTGTACCAACATCGATGCAAGGTAGGGATAGGGGGCATAGAGCCCAGTTGTGTAACAAACATCCATCTCACGTGACAGAAACAATCAGGAAAATAGAAGGAAAAAGGCAATTCAGACAAAAAAAGACCGTCTAGAAATTGTCGCGTTTGCTAATTTACATCAGCTTTGTCGCAGCTATCATAATGACATGGATGCCTAGCATAGCTGTCGCTGTCGTGACCTATGTCTTCCTCTGTGCCCTCCTCCGGAATCGGCAACGACTGGCCATGGAAAAACGATTCAAGTTCCGTAGCAGAGCCTCGCTGGTCAACATGACAGTCGAGGATGCCTACATCATCCAGACTTGGCTTGCTGAGCAAGAGTTCCCACATGTCTTCTCTGCTGCCATATTCTTCGCCCTCTTCAAGTCGTACGGCATTCCCTCCATCTCTCGCCTTCTGGTATCAACAGACCAATTTGTTAGCAATGACGGTCTCAAAACTACATCCAAGCGTGCTGCTGACACCAGCGTCCTTCTCTGCAACATGGTCATTGGTAAGCCGTCGTCTGAACGTGCTACTGCAGCAGTTGCGAGGACCAACTACCTCCATTCTAGTCATCGCCGCGCTGGCAAGATATCCGACGATGATATGCTATATACTCTGAGCTTGTTCGTACTAGAAGGTATCCGTTGGACTGAGAAGTACGAATGGCGACACTTGACAGACATGGAACGCTGCGCCGTTGCTACATTCTGGAAGGCCTTGGGCGAAGACCTCGAGGTCAGTTATCACCAGCTTGCCTCTAACGGCAACTGGACCGACGGTTTGTCGTGGTTGGAAGAGCTCGATGCCTGGAGTTGTCAGTACGAGGCTCACAGCATGGTGCCGTCTAGCGACAACGCCGCCCTCGCATCTGCCACCATGGACATGCTGCTTTACGAATTGCCCAATAGCTTTAAGCCCATGGGCCGTAAATTTGCTTCCATTCTCCTCGGTCCAAGGCTACGGGAGGCTATGAAGTATGTACCACTCCCATCCCTTTCCATGTCAACTACCTATCTAATGATCAGGATCCCACACCCACCTCCCCACTACGAAACGATATTTTACTACGTGATTACACTTCGGAAATTTATCGTTCGCCACCTCTGCCTTCCACGTCCCTACTTCCGTCGCCACAAGCGGGTGTACGATGCCCCTAACCCAGTAACTGGCCGATACCAGGTTCCCCGCTGGCGGGTCCATCCCTGGTACGCAAGACCCTCGATCAAGGACCGTCTGAGGGCATGGACTGGTTCGGATTCGGGCGAAAAGGCAAACTTCATGCCCCAAGGATATCTCATCTCAGAGTTAGGTCCTACAAGACACGTGGGTAAGGGAATGAGCGAAATGAAGGATACCATTGAGTCCCTCCGTACAAAGGATCCGAGACGATGTCCATTTGCAGATTTTGCTTCTTAATGCTCTTCTAAAGAATCTACTAAGCGCAATATGTCTGAGATACCTTTCACATAATTGCGCCTGTCTGTAGGTAGATAGGTACCTAGCTAGCTATTGCTTTATGTTATAGGTGACACCTGCCTCCTGGCAGCCACTACTGCTAATACTTAGCCTACGCTCTATTGTCTTCTACATGTAGTTTTGGATAACTAGCTGTAATCTAAACCATCACTTGCTTTGCAATACTCTACTATTAATCTATTATTGTTCAATATTGCCCAAGTTGTGCTCCAGCGTTCTACCATCTTTCACGACGCATGTAATAGTTACACTTGCAATGCTACCTATGTAGCTACAGGCTCTGCTTCTTTGTCGTCACTTGTTGTTATGGGGATTTTTTAGGCAAAGATGTGCGCTTGATGTATATAACAATACGGGGAAAGGGGTATGGAAACCATCTCTCCACAGTATTGATCTTAGAATTACTCTATTATGTGAAATGCCCACGAGTGGCTTTCGGGGAAATTTCGTTAGGTCTTCAAGCTGGCGCATTCCGTATCCCATAGACGTCATAAGAGAAGTTATACCTACGATGCTCGGGGCAAGACACGATCAGCGCCGCTCACACGCAGCCAGGCTAAGAGCTACGATGGTCGGTTGCGCCCAACAAGCAAAAGCATCTGCCGTAATACGAACTCGAGGTTATCTGGCCAGTCTACCTAAACCTGCCGAGCTCCCCAGTGGCTGGCTTCTGGGCCCTGTCGGAGGGGATCGACACGTGAAGTGGAGGGCTCGTACATATATATACATATACGTACGTCGAAAAACTATATCTGTAGTGCCGGCGATCCCCTGGCTGATCGTCCACAAGGTTTCAGCGAAGACGCGGGATGGGATCGGCGCCCCGGGTATAGTGGACGGCACATAAAGAGGCTGCATCCGTTGGGCGGGTTTTTTCTGGCTTACCCTACGGAGTCAGCGGGACCTTAGGGGATGGGCTTTTAGGGGGGCTCCCCGAGCCGTCTCGCCTCGCCACCCTCTCTTCTTGGGGCATTGGAGGATATCCCGTGCCATGCTCGTTATGCCAGCCATTGCTAGCCCTTCTGCCTGTCGGCGATCCATATGTGATTGCGTGCAGGAAGTGGCGGGATCAACCTGCATTCACCCCCCTTTATTTACCAACCTGGCCAGTCAGTTTAGTTACTGTGCGTTTATCAAGTACATTAAATATCGTTATAATTAAATAATTAACGGAACATACTACCTCTTAGCATTCTATCAAAAATCTTGGGCCGGCGTAATCAGCAGGGACGCATTCGACATGCAGACCCGAGGATCTACCACTACGTCGAATCACTACGTCGAATGGAGACGTCACTTTTAAGCACGCACGAAGTTACATATATCAGACTAGACAGCCACGAGCACTAGGCTCGGCGACTGGTCATAAATACTACTCCCCATGTTTCAGGCCATATCGCGGATATCGCTTATTAGAGGAGAGACAGAAGAAGCAAGGGTTCCATAGGTCCCATGCTGACTGCGGTTCGGCAGCTTCTTTTTTTCTGACTCGGCAAACGTGGGTGAGAATTTCTGGACGAGTACGGCGATCCGAGAATGGCATGTAAGGTGATCCTGTCAGCCACGTGAGTAACATTAGACGTTGGGTTCCTTCGGCGCTGGGGAGGCGTCATGTAGGTTATGTGCGTCCCGGCGAGACTAAAGTTAGGTACATGCGTATTAATACTGTGGGCGGATACTGGTCGAGACTCCGACCCTTTTGGGACATGAGGCGTAGCTTCTACCTTGCTTTGCAGGATGGGCTGGATGGCTACTTGCTTATTCTTTAACGTAGACCAGCCACTACCGAGTGACGATCCCCGGGGAACAAACCGACTGAACGAGCGCACGATAAAATTATGTCTGTGATTAAAAATTATTACATACATAGTACATGTAGCTAACCTGAAGGACTTAAAATACCACTACCTATGGTAGACGCGATGGGAGGATGCTCAGCTCGCCCCCTTTACGGGATCCTGCAGCTGCACCTTCATAGTAGGGAACATGTCAATCTCGGCAGCACAGGAAGCTTTCGGGGCACATCGCCTTTCGGGCTGCGAATGTTACTTCGGGTCATGTCTCCTGCCAGCCCAGCCAATACCGAGCTCGCCGCAATATAAGTCAGGGCTGTCGAGGTCATGGCATGGTCATTTACAGAGGCTGACATCTTCTGCAAACCGGGTGGAACCGAGGAGGTTAATCCATGATCGACATTGATAAGTGCCGTGCGTGTGGGTGACACGTACATGTACCTACTTAGAAGCCAGAAGGAGGGTGCTGTAAGCGTAATTGCAATTGGAGCATCCTTGCCCATTACAAGGGGACGGGGGGTTGCTGTCGAGCGATGGATCACTTCGCGCAACCTCCTACATGGGCATCGATTATATCTACGCGCTCTAAAGATTTAGTAAATGTTCAAGAGCTAGGACTACCTACCCCAGAGAGATCTTGACGATCTGCTCGAATGATCTACGGAGCTTGTCCGTGCACAAATGAAAGCCCTGTGCCGACACACCAGGAGATAGACACTGCTTAGGCGAGGCTGATGAAGGAGAAGAGATTGGTGGAAAGCCATGGTGACGATGATGCCCTCCATGGCGTGCGTAGAGGAAGGTTGCTACACTGATGTCATCGCAAGGCAAAAGATGGTGGTTTGCGCGAGTTCCGTACTTTCGAAGGCTAGATTCGTGGGAATACCATTTATCCCGGACCCCTGCTTGCAGTCCCAGTCCAACGGCTTGGGTGGAATAGAGGATCTTTGGGTGTAACCACCTTTTCGCCTGACTAATAAATAAGGCTGTCTCGATGTGGGAAGAGAAGGAATGTGGTCGCTTATTGAGAGCATAGGGGGTAGACAGGGTAGAGGGGGCGCGCTGTCGTATATGACCTGTTAGCTTTCTGGTACCTCGGAAAGTGCAATTTATCTAAGATTGAACGTCTACTGCGCGGATTGATAGTTGGTAGCATTGCCTTACCGCATACGCCGTTGATGGCCGACAACGGAGCTGTGTCTTCTCTTGTACAGGAGCTCTTGAGCTAATGCAACGAGGCAGTGATTTGCAGAGGCTATGTGCCTAGTAAAAGAAGTAAAATATAATATTCTTCGTGATCGTCCAAGTACCGGTTCAGACTCAGCGATATGCAGTGATCCGCAGAGGCCGTAGGAAGATAGTCGATCATTCTTACGTGCCGAAGCGAAACCCAATAAGACTGCCCAGGTATTATTATCGCAGAGTTAGAGAGTCTTATGTAATTCATCAGCTTAGGTCCAGGAATCGCCGGAGAAAGGGAACAAGCTGTCGCCTATCGAAGTGACGCAAGAGATGCCTAGACTGCCTCGTCGCTCATGTCACGTAGGTCTATGACCGTGTTGTTCCCCGGATTGGTCTAGATGGCTTTGTCAAAATTGCGCTGTCCGAAATTCGCTTTAGCAGAGCTCATGTACATAGTAGAATGGCAGAAGGGGGGTATAATGTGGCTGATATAGGTTGCTTGCAGAATTCTTGTCTAGGAAGTAGATCTTCCATCGTGAAGCTCATAGCTTCAACTTGCTTTTGCTAGACACCTTGTAGAGTAATTTTAGAAAAATGAAATTTGCGGTATTCTAACCGCTAACCGCTTTAGAAACGCAACGATTTCGCGTTACGACTATGTTGTCGTGACATGCTAAGCTTCAACAATGAGTTGAAGAGTAAATGTCACCAACTTTTCCGTTAATCTAGGTTCGTCGACTCGGACTGACTCGCCAATTGCTCTCTGTTTATACGGCTACATATTAGAGTTGGCTTCTCATCCAGGTCTACTGGACTTAGGTGTAGCTTACAACTTGTCTCAGTGGATCATATGCTATTTTCTTAGGATTTGAAGTTTTGGCTCAATCTTAATTACCTGTAGTAAATTCATCCTACTCTCAGACCTAATACTTACGGGTAATCCTTGATTTGAGATCCATATCTACCTACATACCTTGTAGTGCAGACTATGTACTATCAGGCCCCTGCGTATGTGGAATCTTGCATCTTCAGCCCGTCTGCCCGTCTAATATACCATGCATGACATGCTGGTAACGGCGCTTAGGGGCGATCTAGGCCACTAGATATCCTGCGGAAGCAGCCACGTCAGGCCATGACGGGTGAGAATTAGACAGTGGTCATATATGCAGGATACCGATATACACAGTTAACGCCGACGTACTTTTCGTAGCTTATTCGAGGAACTCATACATCCTGGTCTCATGCTCAAGTCGAGCAGCCCGGTTATCATCGTCGGATCCGGAGAGAAGACTGTGATATGCAATGACACAGATCGTCTGTCATCGTTACAGAAGCTCGGACATGTAACGATGTCGAGGTCGAGCTTGCATGCGCGTACGCAATCGTTACCGGCCCGTTGTCGTCGCAAAGGCATCATGGTGACCACGGCGTTCGGAGATCCTAGGAACTACGCAGGTTGCATGTTTGCGTTGGCCTACCTAGGGCACATCAGCAGCCGCCGAAGAAGAGTTGGGTTACTATGTTAATCCTTCTATCCATCCCTAGATCGTCCGACGCTGCACTGCATGTATGGTACAGGAGTCTTCTGTATTGGTGTGTCTAATGTCGTTGTGATTGGAGGAGTTTAACATGCCTAGCATCACCTCCCTGGCCGGTTTGAATAGTTGTAGCTGACGGCCAAGTCGGTGTCCTAATCCCCCTTCATCGTGCCGAGGCATAGGCGGAATATCTGACATGTTAGTCCATGTTGGGCATCAGCTCATGGCAGTTAGTGTCTTGTCGTTGGGCGTCGATTGGGGCGGGGGTGCTGCGGTATCGTGGAGAGTGCCTTGGAAGAATCACTATGTCTGGGGAACATAAATCTCTAAAAGCCGAGCGATTCATATTCTGCGAGTCATTACCATTGGTTACTAAAGCTGTTCGTTGTTAAACCAACATTGCTGCAAAATGGCTATTTCGGTCTCTTGGCATGAATGCCATGGATGGCACACACGGGGATTTAATCCGTTACATTAGATCAACTCTGAGGCCTCGCATAGGTCTAGCAAGGACTCATGACATAAATGAAGGGATTTTACAAGAACATAATGGTTATTGCCTACCTGTCTGCCTGTGTAGAACCATAAGCTCATCTTCTTCAACCTGGAGAGTTTCCCAAAATGGAAAAAGTTGAACGCGCTTGATCCCTGCACGCATGCAAGAACGAGAATGGGTGATTAATAGGGAAATTTTCCATGGCTCGGGACCAATAAGCCTTGCTCAGATCGTCGATCCCACCACCCATCTTGAACGGATTTGGCATCACCCCCGACTGACTTTACAGTACTAGATATTGGAAGGATCAATGGTAGCCACAGCGAGTTTAAATCTAATGCAGGACAATGACATATGTAGAAGAGACTGAACAGTTTACGGCAAACCTTCTAGTACATGTTCCTCGGGAAGGGTATCGGCTTAGAGAAATACTGCGCTGATGAGAATCAATCCTGCAATGAAACTGATAGGGCTGACTGGAGATCCTGTCGACTAGGATCACCTATCATCTTGGGGAACTCGTCCTCTAATGTCGTGTCACGTTCTAACGCCGACAGCTCAGAACAGCCAGGTTCTTTCGTTAAACCAATTTCTCGAGCGAGATGTAGGTAAACTTTCTAAATTCGCCTATTGGAAGAGGCTATATAGTATATGTGATAGATACCGTGATATAGCCTCTGAAAGATGATCATGAATACGTGCATGACGCGTTTACACACGGCTTATTCTTCTGAAAACAACTTCGGTAGGCGGGAATTGGAGAGGCCTTCAAACGTTGCTTCGGGTATGTGGAAAATATGCCGGACTGCTTGCCGGGCATAGGTAGCCTGGCAGCCTGGACGATGCGTAGTGCCTTGGGAGACAAGGTCAATGGATATACAATTTCTTGGATCAGAAAGAGTCGGCCTTATCTGTGAAGTTGCTATTCGTCTAGTAAATCTAGGCAACGAAGAGATTTTTCCGATAGGGTCGAAAATTGGCGATGCGGAATGGCATGCCATAATATGGTTGTTATTGAAAGTGATGACATCGATTCAAGGAAGGTGACCCGAAAAAACGTGACTTGCTCATAAAAAAGCTTGGATTTAGGGGTCGAGATCGACACTGGCGGCGTGGATTCAGGGTATCATCGGGGGAGTAGGTTGCGGGAGCCGGGTGACTGAGATCAGCAATGGTACCTTAGCGACCATCGCTTAGAGAAAATCCCCAGGTATTCCATGTCAGATGAGGGTGGGGTGAGCTATAATAACTTTGAGAAAACAATCTAAGTGGACAATAATATAATTTGCACGCTGTCGTGCGCGCATTTGGCGGGGGAGAACGTGCAAATTATTTTGTCACCCACCTCGAACTTACAGCATCGTGTCACTATCGACAGGGATGAGATCAGAGCCTCCGAAGTAGCCCCGTTTCATCGTGCCCATTTCGAGTTAGTTGGAGATGTTCGATCTCTCTTATTTCTTAAACATATTCAAGTTCGGTAAGAGTAAAGAGAATAGAAGATCGAGAGTACCTGAGGTTACATATGTTCTATTCAGCATGTTGCATGTATGCAGGTGCAAGAACAACATGAAAAGAAACGGCATTTAGGGCAACATTCTGCAAGCCCTCGCGACTTAGATTCCAGATTTGGTTGAGGCTGATCGACGACAGGCACGGCACGGTCTCGATAATAGTACGTACTATAAACGAGCTAGTTGAAACATGATTAAATGAGGAGCCGAAAACTCATTAAGTAAAGAGTTTAATAAACGTAGCGCGTAAAAGGGATAATAACCTCGCGCCAATGAAGAAAGAGACGAAATCTATTAAACTGTACGGAGTACGAAGGACATTCGTACCGCGTAATACTATACCTAACATATAGCTGCCGAGGTAGCCTACTTAGCACTAACTAAGAGTTTAGTTTGCTATTAGGTCTTGAGTCTTTGAAATAATGGCCTGATATGTCTGCTAGACTTATATGTGCTGCGTGCTGTTCGTGTAGTAAGATTGCTTACGGGCACTAATAAATAGGCACTGATTGGCAAAGACTGGACTCGAAACCATAACATCTCCTTTTATGTAAGAGTCAACAAGCATGCGATGAAATTCATCTGACCGACTCGTCATGTTGGGGGTGTAATGCACCTAATCTTTGGAGCTATCCGTACGCGCCATATGGCATGTTAGCAATGTGAAGGGGGGGATTTGGCTTCGACGTGGCTGGTCACGACGTAAGTAAGTGTGTTCTGGTGCCGTTCTGGCGTCCATCTAGCGTGCCGTCATGCAAGCCACAACTCATTTTTTCCATGCTCGTGGATGGAGCTAGTAGATAAAAAGCAAGTCACACTAGACTTCACGTGGCTTTCGACTTCTCCATCGCTTGGACTTGTCAAGTTTGCTTTTGGACCCTTCGTTACTAGTTGCAGAGATGGTAAGTTAAAGATGTCTTTGAATATGTGGCCACCATCGTGGGAGTTGATTTCTTCCATGTAATCTTCGGTTCTTACTCAGTATTTCGGAAGCCATCGAAGCCTTCTTAGCTCATAGAAATGCTTGGATCGACGTCTTGCTGTTCCGGCATCCGAACTTAAAATACCTAGTATCAGAGTACTGTAAACGTCTCAACTCCATGATGCACATATCGAATCTGTCAAGTGTCAACCCCAATGCGGTGGTACATTGCTGCAGTTCAATACATACACCGAAGCAAGCGGAGTACCTATGATGACTTGGCTCGTGCCAGATAACTCGGAAGTTGGTTATCCCTTATGCCTTTCCTCACGGGGTTGTCTCGCTTTGGGAGCTAAGGTATCAGGGAGACAGGGGTCCTTAGGGTAAGCAGACAGGCAGACAGGCAGAAAAGCTGCCATCCCGAAGAGGTACGTGCAACCCCTGCCTGGAGTTCTAGGCTGTCGATCACAGTCCACCTTAAGGGGTAGAGGCTGCAGAAATGACTAAAGAAATGACCGTAAAAAACACTAAAAAGTAGTCCCAGAGCAAGAGACACCCTTGCTAGCTACCCAGCACACCCTGCGCAAGCGAGCAGATTTCTTAGAGCTAAGTTGTCGATCATATGAGATTAGCCTTCGTTTCTGAATGAATGAAAAGCCTCCGATTGTTTCTTTGCAATAAAACATTCAGTTCAATAACATCACATCGTGGGTTTTAGCTGGGAACTCAAGTACCTTATAATATTTAGTAGAGAAGGGGATCACCAACGTCCGCATCCCTTTTTGACAACCTTACTCCCCATCCCTACGCCACCGATCCGTCACGCCTAGAGCTGAACTGCCGACGTGGATCTAAACGTATTACGTATGGGAGCATAAGGTTTGTTTAATGAGGCTATCTGCTATCGCCAAGAACTTGTGGTTCCTATTTGGGGCTGTCCCTTGGCCCCGTTTTGTAGGTAAGCGGAGCTTGAGTCTTGACATGCAAAGACCCTCCTCGGATGTTCCCATCCAACAGGCACTGCGCTACATAATCAGGTACTACACTACGTAAGGCTCATCTCAATATTCTAGTACTTATAATGGACTATGACGACCAGGCATAATACATAAAACGTCCAGCTGCGGCTCTGCCGACTATTTCCCCTTGGCCCAATTTTCAACGAATTTATTACCTTATTAATATTGATCAAGCTGAAGAGGATTCATTGCTGTTTAATGCTCCGTAGATTACCAAAGAGGCTCGTAAAGCACGGATGAATTATTTTTTCGTGTCAACCCAGGCATTATTCATTTGCTCAGTAATACCGAGAAACAATAACAGAGTGACCATATGAATGAATATAGAAAGAAAGTAAACAAATAAACATCAACAAACAGGCACATGGGTTAGGTTCGTCTGAGTACAGCACCGGAAACTACTCAGCCGAATAACTCCTTGTTGCAAGTCATCGCCCATCAATGCTATAGCCGTTACTCCCGAATAGGCCGGATAGATCTGGCAATCTACAGCATGGTATTGAACAGATCAAAACATTTTGGGACACGAGCAATCATCCGAAAGATTGACAGATGCACATAGAACCATTGCAGCGTGCGCTGTCAGGGCTTTTGGGGATGAACGGCATAAGATCAGCCTGACAATCCGGTCACAGCACAGGCTCGGCAGGGCTTAAAAGATAGCGTTGACGAAGCTGTTGCGGCACTAATCTCGAGTCCATTGTCGTCTCAAGTCCCCTACTCCACATGAACTAAACCGGGGCCCTTGTCCGAAGCGTACCAAGACAAGGGTCACAGACCAACTATCCGGGCGGCAGTATATCCCTAAGGGGTAATGGTAAGCCGGTTGTGCCATGCACCCAGCAATACCACAACCACACATTTTCAACGAGGATGCTCGTCTTGGCTAGCCAAGACTTGGAGGAGGATAGGAAGACGAAGAACGAGAAGGGATGAGCTTAAACGGTCCACCGGGGATGCCCAGAGTGCAGGAGACCACGCACACGGACGTCTTATTAGACCCTTGCTGGTGCATGGACGTAGCCAGTAGCCGTTTGACCTTCAGCGATCCCACGAGAATCCCAGCGAAGCCGTTCTCCTATGCCCATCCTTCGATCTCACCCACATGCACAGCTTCTTCTATCAATACATACTGTACGTACTACCCTTGCATCAGCCCATAGTTGGGGAATTGGGACCACTAAAAAGAGGCGGGAAAGCATAAGCAGTTCCAGAGTGCCATCGCCGCACATGGACTCCAAATACATCAACGCTCGCCCATTAATAAGGGGCGCTATATGTACTTGCCGATGATGCAGGAGTACCTTCGATACCGGCGATCTACTGTTGATTTCAACCCAGGTCTGCCGTGACCCACACCCAATTTGTGACAGTTGTTCTTCAGGGATTCCTGTGTGGATTGACGCTTGATCGTCGTCTATATTATACTTCCCGGGAAGATCTGAGAGATACATCGTCAACCCTCGTCGTTCACCCACCATCTACCGTTTATACTTAAGTATCCACCCTCCCCGTACATCTGAACTCGTTGTCCTCCGAAATCATTAAATAAACGACTTTCGATCTCGAAGATCCACGAGTGACATATATATCTACCAACGACTTATACAACCCTTAATAACGACTATCGTCGATAAATCACTAGTTCTTAATAACACCAGCTTGAGCCTCTCGAGTTAACCTACATCAACCTACATACAACCAACTTAATACATACATACACAATGGCCACTGCCATGTACACAACCCAGCCTGGTGCTCAGTACGGATACCCGCAACCGCCTCCTTCGCCTCCAATGGACGAAACCTCGAAATGCTCTCTACCCTCAATCTCCAACTTATTAGTAATGGCAGACGCTGGATCGCCGACGACCGAACAATCGCCTCAGTCTCAACAAGGTATGAACGGACTACCTGCTGAGATTGCGAATGACTTTATACTAACCCATAGAGTAGCACCATCAGTCAAGGCAGAGACTCGGCCAAACTCGGCTCACTGTGCGAGCAATGGTCCTTCTCGGGCTGCTCTACCTCCCACCCCTCCTATGACCTCAGATACGTCTTTTGACTGCTACAACTCGCCCTCGACGAGATCAGTTTCTGTCGTGTCTGCATCCAACTACTATTACGAGACGACCCCGCCTCTCGAGGAAGTTCATCGTCACCATGTAACGGCGGCAGCACCTCGTATGCCTATTCAAGCTCCGGCATACTCGCAGCCCGCTTTCACAGCGCCGTATCTTGGCCAGGCGCCAATGGGCTCATACTATCCTGCTACTCTGCCTCAAGCACAACCACAAATCTCTGGACTCTACTACCAAAGACCACTACCGCAGGTATGTCTAGTCTGTCACTAGAAAGTACAAGTTGCACATACTAACTTAGCTATAGGCATTCCCTCCGTTGCCAGTGACGGTTTCTTTGAACCCGAACCCAGGTGCTAACCCGTGGCAACATCATCACTACATCTCGCCGTCTTCGGCTGCTTCTTTCCCTCAGTCCCAAGACCGCTACATCTGTCAGACTTGCAACAAGGCATTCTCTCGGCCAAGCTCTCTACGGATCCACAGCCACTCCCACACAGGGGAGAAGCCGTTCAAGTGCCCCCACGCGGGCTGCGGCAAAGCGTTTAGCGTTCGCAGCAACATGAAGAGGCACGAACGGGGATGCCACGACAATGGCAACTCCCACTCACGATAAATCAACTTAGGACCGATAATGCTTAACTTTCGACGCTGTCGTTATTTTATTGTTTAATCTCGCGCGGATAACCCGAAAAAGGAGGTTCGAAAAAAGAGCGGAGGAGATATGGATATGAAGGATGCATTTGATACCCACCTGCGGGTTACGCTACGACATTTGACGGCTGCCTTCTTTTCTCAAAAGCACTCGCTGTTTTTGTTTTCTCATTCTAATTCCGAACATATTGAATCTGGATACATAGTTCGACTCCGAGGACGATTTCGGGGGAGGCGGTCTGCCTTTGCTTACTGGGATGCGGGAATGGCGGGATCGGGACTGGTTGCATTTTCATCGCGCAGAGTGTGACTGTTCACGACGAGGCGCATCGGACTACCAACTTGGGGCATTTACACCGGCGTTTACGAAACAATATTTTTTTTTTTACTCTGGGAAGGACATATCTTGGAACATTCAAAACAAGAGCAATCTTACTCTCTCGTTTATGGCATTTTCTTGAATTACTTTTATCTAGTTCTAATGTATAGAACGAGGACTGCAAAGGAGGATGGAAGATACTGTACTAGTAGGGCCGATGGGGTCGAAGCGATGCAGATCACGAGGAGAAGGACGAGCAAAATAGTTACTGTCTGTACGATGGGAGATGAATCTGCACCAGGCGAGTTTGGCTTAGCTACACTACGAGCAGGCCATGAATCAAAATTCAAAAGAATGGTTTATACAATACAGTCCAGACACTTTTTCCACTGTGATGATGCTAGTTCTTGACTCCTTACATCTAGATGTCTGCACAAGAAGATGCAGTTTGTAGGCAGGGGTTAATAGGCGGTGCAGATAATAAGCTTCTTTGCCTTCGCTTGGGCAGGGAGAGGAAACACCGGCATGCAAGTAACCTTGTTTTAATGTCGAGGTTCTAGCCCCTGCGTGGGGAATTTAGGCCCAGGTTTGCTTTAAGCTTTGCTCTGTTTCGATTCAAGCAGGGGCCCAAACTCGAAAAAATGGAGTTAGAAATAACCTTACTATTCCATACAATAACATAGAGGAAAAGCCCCAAGGTTTTCCAAGACGATATGAAATATGGGATATGGAATTTGCCGGTAGGGGATACGCCGGTCGTGTTAGGATGAAAATACCCCGGTCTATAATAATAGTCCCGTTATTAAATGGACGTTTCAACGCTCAGGTAGTTGCTGTGCGTTATGCCATAATAGGCAAACGACGAAAGCCTTAAGTTCTTGATATCGGACTCACCACCTTCATCATTGCGTATTGTAGGGCCGAAGTCGACTCAAGAGGTGTATATGAGATGAGAAACTCCAATATTAGGATTATATTGGTGGGTGTGCATCCTCTTGCACGGCCCGTCCTGTTTAACGTTTTACAGCGTAGTATTCACATCACTTCATCTGGCATCTTGTTGATCCCGATATCACCCAAGTTACTCTCCGTACCTACATGAGTAGGGAAGGTAGCGACGAAGCCCTTCCCAGTTCCGCCGGTTTTTTAAGTCCCCTTGGCGCTACGACACTATCATGTTTCGTGGGCTACCTACAAAAGTCACAGGTTTGTTACCGCGTTTGTGACTTGGTCCATACAGGTTCCAATACCGTGTGTCCAAGAGATTACCGCGTGTGGACATGCCGAATCGAATCATCTCTGTTACTAACCTAGGTAGCCTCGCAGTCAGTAGCGAAAATAAATGTCACCTCGCCCCACTAATGTTAGCACTCACCTACCACTACCACTACTATTATTAACACTACTATTATTACGA